>CM067373.1:130537224-130547224 GCA_034401795.1 Chaetoderma sp. LZ-2023a | reverse complement strand
TCTGGGTCATCTTTCGATGGATATTGTCACCAAACCTTAGCATTCAACCTAAACCGACACGATGAAATATTAACACTTCCAACAAAATACACTAGATTTAACAATTTCGTCATGATCTGAAAGAACTTAGCCAACAGGTACGAATTTGAAAATAATTTGGCGTGGCTTTTTGTTGTTGTTTACTGTCAACAAATTACACAGGTTACTTGCATTGTTGCTCTGAAAATGAAAAACTGAATGATGAGGATAAAAACATTAAAAGGTAATGGTCGAACGACCGTTCGCGGGGTATGGTGTTTCACCTCGAGCCCACCGAAATTCAGTCGGTAACCTGAAAATGATCAAACCTTATTCTCCATTCATTACTAGACTTTAAGTGAGATTAATCTCGCGTGCTTTGGAAAATCTACAGGGAATTTCACCCCGACATGATTCCTCGCTACTTGTCAGTTGCTGGACCATTCTTGCAATTTTTACAGAGTCCATTTAACACGTGGCGATAAATTTGTCCTGCCATCTAATCGGCTTCAGAAAGTATGATAAAGGTGCATATTTACAGCGGAATCAATGCCTGGAAATACCATTGTTAAAATTGTACACATTTAGAGGTTTAAATTGTGTACATAGATATAATGAAATATAATACATCTTATCATATGATGATTTCACACTGTATAAATAAATATTTATTATTTTAGGTGTGAATCTGAATTAGGGACTCGTGTCTCTAATTCAATTTCACAACTTAAATTTTTTTATTAATTCACATGGAATGAATTCATCATATGCTAAGAATTTTTTCGTTTTATTAAATATAGATACATAATTTAAGCCTCTAAACGTATACAATTTTAGCAATTTTTTTTTCAAGCATTCTGCTGTGAATATTATGCATCTTTAACTAATGGTCACACCCTATAGCATAATACTATACCCTAATAACGCAGCTTACTGGGCCGATGCCGGGCCGATACCGGGCCGATACTTTCAGTATCCGCACGGTATTGGCCCAGCATCGGCCCAGTAAGCTGCGTTATCGTGGTAGTATCTAACTAATATTTGATGTTTTACTGCGCGTCAGAATGCGTGAATACATCATCCCGTCTAGCTGGAGTTACAACGTCACACAAGATTGACCTGTCTGCGGGGGTTGGGGTGGGTGGGTGAGTGGGGTGGTCTTTAGTTCAGCTTATTTGATTTTGTAGGTCGTAAGCATTGAATACACCCCACCCCACCCCCACCCACCCCAACCCCCACAATGCATTGGATTGCATGTGTGCTAATTACTTCTAAATCGGGTTAGGAATATATAATAAGCAGTTTCTAATGTCTAAATTCTGGAGTCTGGTGCTTGTGCCCTAAAGAGTAATGCAATACAAGGATCACGTTCTGGCGATGCCCCGCCCATTTCTAGCTAAGCATCGCCCACTTTGTCCGCTCTTTAGTACTTTAATATTTTGAATCCAGGATTTTTACAACCAGAATTTGAAGATATCCATACATGTAAGCTATTGGGTATTTTAAAAACTAATTTGGCTGGTAGCAGCAAGAGCTCGTAGTAAAATTTGTTTCAAAATATTCAGCAAAATGTTTGTTAAATGTATAATTCACCAAAAATGTACTTGACAAGCCAAACGGTTACTGCCGGATCCGTTCGCAGCGGACATACGTCGGTTCATTGTGGCGTCGGCATAGGAGTAACGTATTTCGATTATGACGTCAGATACTTTATAAACATAAACTTGTTGACCATGTTAAAGGTTAGTTTATTTAATCTCAAAACATTCAACCAGATAGATAAAGCCGGATTAAGATTTATTTGTGCCCATTAGTTTAGGGGGGATCAATGGATGGAATAACTGCAGCTGTTGCTACTGCTGCTGCTGTTGTTGCTGCTGCTGCTGCTGCTGCTGCTGCCGCTGCTGCTGCTGCTGCCGCTGCTGCTGCTACTGCTGCTGCTGCTCAAGGCAGCATCACCTTCCAGTCAGATTGCTTTCAAAGTATTCAGCTTACGTATGGGATTACAGTTTCAAATGGGTAAAATACTATATTTTTTATTTGGGAACCTCTAATTTTTCGGGTCGCCGGGATATAAAGTACGGGTATCTTCGTCTACACAATTAATTAATTAACTTTGGAATAAATGTGGGTGTTTTTGTTACGACATTTTATTGACGTGATGGCGGTACTAGACCGATATATTTATCCACTGCGTCATCCGTATCCGAGAGAACGCGATAGGATTGGCTCTAAAATTGTTTCTGTTTCTATGAGACGGTTCCTTAGGGATACGACACGGAATTGTGGATTTTTTACATGCATTTGTCAGATTGATACAGTCGTCTGCAATTGTCGTAAAACCACACGGGTTTGCGAAATATCTCCGAGGGAGACCCTATAACGAATGCGCGCCTGTCTGTGCGAATCTAATCTATATTCAAAAGATGTTTCGCACACTTTATTTCCTGTCAGATGGAAAGATATATATTATTCAATTTGTAATTGTGCTTATTTTATATAAGCCATCTGTAAACAGCTACCGTAGTCTGTCCGCGAGGTATGAACATTTAGATACTGTTACGCTGCAAATGCTCATAACAGGTAACTCTACCGCCAATAAACGAGGCTGTGCAACTATCATCTATTACTTTGAATTTATATGTACACCCGTAATGAATTGTTGCGCATACATATGTGCATCTGTCGCCAATCGTTGTGTACACATATGTGCATTTTGTCATCAGTTGTTGCGTATCCATATGTGCATCTGTCGCCAATCGTTGTGTAGACATATGTTCATCTCTCATCATTTGTTGTGTATAGACATCTGTCATTAATTGTTGTGTATACAGATATGTACATATGTCATAAAGTGTTGTCTGGGAACATGCACATCTGCCATCAATTGTTATGTGGGCATATGTACACCTATCATCAATTGTTGTGTTGGCGTATGTACACCTGTCATCAATTGTCGTCTTGGCATATGTACACCTGTCTCCAATTGTCATCTGTGCACATGCACATCTGCCATCAAGTGTTGCCCAGGCATGTATACACAATGAACGTAGTAGAACGACATACGGAAAGGATTGCGGCATTAGTGACGAGTGCATCACGCTTTGCATATAGTCCATGAACAATAAAGCCTATAGTTGACACCAAAATGATGCTACCTTCGATACCATTGACAGAAAACAGTAAGACAATGAGAGTGTGGTGTCGTCAATGGACATTTCCAATTTATCCATCCATCATATAACTTCATATGACGTCATAATCAACTGCGCGACGTGTATGATGACGTCGTGATCAATTACAGCAGGAATGACTCGATTTAGGCCGTGTTTAACGCGTAATAGTCCGACACGTTGTACGAATTGCACGTCTTTACTATTTAATAAACATTCGGTTGAATATTTTGAAACTAATTTAGCGAGAGATCGTGGGGCACCATAGGCAGCAACAGCGCCCGGTCAAATTAGTTTCAAAATATCCAATAGCTTACCTGTACAGTTATCTGGAAATTGATAGTCGGGGCGTTCTGGGATCGATCGATCCCAACATGATCGAGGTGTGGGTGGAGGTTAACTATGGATGGGCGGGGAATAGCTAAAACTGGAAGGCCCATTTACATGTTATAACCCGAAGCTCTAAAACCAATTCTCGTCTGACTCATTATTCACGTCGTCCAATAAGTAGTGTACCTATTGGACGACGTGAATAATAAGTCAGACGAGAATTCGTATATATAAACGCGTAATATATATATTTGAGCTTATAGTTGCAAGATAACAGCCAGTCACTACCCTAGAGTATATAAGATTTGTTTTGTCCAACCGCATCCCTGTCCGCCCATTTGTTAATCCATCTATCCGAGTGTATGCCATAACTTTCTGTTCACGTAACTGACCGATACACCCTTCTGCAAATCATGTGTGTGCCATGAGTACCATCAATTGGTGTGAATGTAAAATTAAATACGTATTGCAGGCCGTCATCTTGGGTGTCGGTGATATGAAAGATATATTAGTTAGTGTTGGTGTTGGTTGGGTGTATATAATCCCTGGTCATTATTCATGGCATTTTTGTATTTGAATTAAGATGTCAAGCTTGTGATTAAGTCACCTTAATACAAGAATCCAGGTTTAGATATGCCCATCCATTTCTAACAAAACTGTGACCCACCTCCGACGTTTAGTCAATTTGTATGCTTGGAGTCATAAATTCACAGAATCCCAATTTCAAGGTATCTATACAGGTAAGCTGTTGAATATTTTGAAACTAAGTTGACTCGGTGCTGTTGCTTCCTATGACATCAACAGCACCGATTCGAATTAGTTTCAAATATTCAACAGAATGTATATCAACTAGTAAAGCTCATACAATTCGTCCATTTGACGGACTTTTCAATGTTCATGACGGAACTAGATACGACACTATGTATTGTGACGGTACCCTACGTGTCACGTAATTAAGTATGAAGTCATATAGTTAAGTGTGAGATCTGCTCCATCCATTAACACGGTATCTGAGGATGGTGTTTGTGAAAGTGAGATACAAAATCCAACAAGAATCCAAACAACTCACCTTTCCAGTTTATCCATCGATCATCTGACGTAATTTGACGTCTTAATTAACAATGTGACATGTATGATGACGTCATAATCAATACGTCATGAATGATTCGATATAGTCAGTCTTTAACGCTTAATAGTCCGACTCGTTGTACGAATTGTATGTCTTTGCTATTTAATAAACGTTCTGTCGAATAATTTGACTCGGTGCTGTTGCTGCCATAGGCTTACATGAATAGTTTTCTGGAAATTTGTAGTCAGGGAGTTCAGAGATCGATCGATCCCAATACGGACGTGATGTGGGTGGAGCTTAGATTGAGATGGGCGGGGCATGGCTAAAACTGGAAATGCCCGCTGACACAGGAAGCTGTACCATAGGCAACCACCAAATGTATAGTTTGCCATAAGCGCAGCAAAAAGTGGAAATGACTGTTGTTTATCAAGCACTAATGATAATGGTGACTTGTGGGCGGACTGCGGAATCGATCAAAGTGGATACCCGTATGTTGACAGTCACATTGCGTGATGCTACAAATCATGTTGTGTTGACGATACCAAACATCGTACGGGAGAAGGTAGTAACACGCAATGCTCAGGAGTATAGGACGACAGTAGTCAATATGCTATTTCATACCCATGGTCCTACACTGGGTTATTCTTCCTGGTCAGGGCCGATATCATTAACCAATTGACGATACTAATTGTATGTCTTTACTATATAATAAAGATTCTGTTGAATATTTGGAAACTAATTTGACTGGACGCTGTTACTGTCATAAGCAGCAACAGCACCAGGTGAATTAATTTCAAAATATTCAACAGCTTACGTGTATAGTTTTATGGAAATCGAAATTCAGGGAGTGCATCGATCGATCGGTCCCAACATGGGCAAAGCGTGGGTGGAGCTTCCCTGTAGATGTGCGGCATAGCTAAAACTGGATTCCTCCGTTGTGTGGCTAAATTGTCTCACTGATAGACTCGTTTCTTAGGCCGTTAAAACACACACAAAGTAGTATATACTTCATATGTATATCCAGATCCAGCTTATACTTTTCATTGACAATGCTATGTTTCTGATAATGGCTGGTAATCCGGCTAGCAGGGGATGTTAACGTCTCACATTGCTAGATGATATCAGATAATGACACTAATATTGATGGCGAGAATAGATTCGTTTCCAAATCAGTATGGCGTGCATCTACTGAATGAGGTAAAGGAGTCGAGTTATGAATACCCTTGGCTACCTTGTCCAAGTGAACAAGATGCTAAATACGTGGACACCTTATCGTCTATCAATGTATTTCTAACGGACCTGAGGACTGGTGAATGAAGACTAAGTAGAATACTTAGCGTTCTCCATGGCCCAGTATCTTATATACGGAGCTACACTCGGGCAGATTTGTTACATCAAAATACGTTTTACTGCAATAGGCTTGTTAGCCCTCTGATGCCTTAGATTTTCGTGAATAGATTTGGCCATTAAAGAGTTCAGGCGTAAGTCCACCCGTCTGTTTGTCAACCAGTTGTCCATTGACATTTCAGTGTTTCAGGAACAGCTCACAGTCAAATCGTTTTCAAAATTTTTAACAGAATCCTGGGCTCAGCCGCGTTTTGTTTTATAACAATCAACCATATTTTTACCAAACCTTTCTGTAAAAAGCTCTCGCTGTCTTTGTATTTACGTTGTAGTAATTCTTGTATATAAACCGTTTAAATATTATACTCGTCATCTGATGAAGCACATTTATGTACGATTTAAGCTCTTTAAAACAAATTAAGTTAGTCTTTAAAGGTACTATTCTGAGTCCTGTTTTTAAAGTAGATATGTATCATTCTGGTAACAACTGTGAGTTACATATATTCGATGGCAAAGGAATAATGGAAACACACTTATATACTGTACTATATGAATACAAAAAACCCGTTTCATACGGAGAACTATCGTATAGCTAATGCTAAATCCAGATATGAATTTTCATATTTTATAAAACTAAGAATTAGCAGTGATAAACTAAAGATTTGGGGAAGAGAGATAGCAACGGTTTCCACATCATCGGGCAAGGTGTAAGTTGTGTCATGCGGGAATCGAAGGGGAATACCAGTTTGCATTCAAATGCTCTAATCTAAAAGAAATTAAGAAAATTGCATTATATGAAAGATACATCTCAGTTTGAATATTTATTATTTAGTAATGGTTCTGGTGTAAATTACAATATGTATCACAATGGTCTCTAAAGTGCTTACGAAGAGGCGAATAGAGCAATCTATGCTTACTGCCACGTATTGACGGCATTATCAACCACGTTATATATAGGTTTACGTCGCAGCCCAGTGTCACAATCCACTATCATAATTAATAGAGATAGTCCGTCATAAACCTGGAACAGTCCGTCAAATTGTACGAATTGTATGTTGAATTTACTATTTAATAAACATTCTGTTGAAAATTTTGAAAGTAATTTGGTTGGCCGCTGTTGCTGCCATATGCTGTATAGCTACCATGAATTTGGGATTCTGGGAATTCAAGATTCGAAGCATATAATTTGATCCCAACACGCGCAAAATATGGGCGTAGCTTAGCTAGAGATAGGCGGGGCATAGATAAAAGTGGATTCATCCATTTTCTATGACCTATATTTTACGTATTTATATTGCCTTTTGTCTACAATCTCCTGACGCAATTGGATTTCTAAAGCAATAACATGATTTTAGGTTTTGTATACAACATTCTTCAATATCTATGCATGCCGATATACAACAGTCATCAATAACTGTCTATGTCTATATACAAATGTCACCACCTGTTTTGATCACCGATAGATAACTATTATTAGCTGTCGTGTAGGGATATATAGCACTGCCATTAACTGACCTTTCCAGTTTTTGCTATGCCCCGCCCATCACTAGCTAAGCTCCACCCACACCTCTCTCGTATTGGAATCGATCGCTCACTGAACTCCCTGACTATAAACTTCCAGAAAACTATACAGGCAGGCTGTTAAATATTTTGAAACTAAGTTGACTGGGTGCTGTTGCTGCCTATGCCAGCATCAGCATCCAGTCAAATTAGTTAAAAAATATTAAACAGACTGTTTATTAAATAGCAAATACATACAATTCATACAACGTGTCGGACTATTAAGTGTTAAAGACGGACTATTTCGAATCATTCATGGCGTCATGATTATGACGTCATCCTACACGATACGTAATTGATTATGACGTCATATGATGGAGGGACGAACTTGGAAAGCTTCATTGCCTTTACAACCAATTTAAGGTCCGCATTTACTTGCACATATTCAACACATGTCTTCTGAGAGCATCTAGAATTTCGCAATTTTACTGTAAACCTCACCCTAAGCATGAGCCCTATACTATTTATTCCCTGGATTCATTCGGGCTTGATTCGGCTTATCCTGCTCGATCTATTGACTACATTTGCTTGATATGTATGATGGCGTCTCTTGGAGAAATTGTCTGGGGACTCTATTCAGGGGAAGTTGTCAGGGGTCCACCATAATAGAAAGATTTATACATCAATATCATGAATACAAGTAGCCCATTATTACGCACAAGATAAGAAATATTACTTAACCTGTTTCAATCTAAATTCATTGAAATGCTACGAATGCACTAAATGTGGAAGTTACGCTGGGGGATATTAGACTGAAACGTGTTGTTGCTGTAAGTAAGAACGTCAGTCACTAAAACCATTTCAAACAAGCGACAGGAAGCCAATACATAGTAACCGTCATTTACAACAAACGTGATGAAAGTGGATTAGCAATAATCAATATCTATTCCCTATGAAGACGTTCTACAAGACTTGTCCATGAAATCACATCTCTATTGGACCACGAGGTGGTGGTTCTTTCGGAGATCTGTTCGTAAGCCCACGTGACATTATGAATTATTATTCTGTACCCCGAGATGACGTTAACCACAGTAATTAACTTGTATTAAGAATCGAGGTGTCTTAAGCGAACAGGTTTTCGTGCACCGCGTAGTTCATGATTAGGACATGGCTTAACGGCGCGCGGAGATAGTAACGCAGCCCTTGTTGCCGGATTTATGTAGCATTGATAGTCCCGTCACAAATGCCGCCAGAAATCTTTATTGGATTTTGTATCATCTATTAGTGTGTATTTTTATTATTATAAAAGGATTCTCGCTGTATCCGTGCATCTGAAATTTGAATATTGAGAGAGATACGAGGACAATATAAGTTAATTAGAATTACCGCATTGCGACAGCATACCCGCGAATATATCGTACGCAATGTCTATAAAACAAATAACCGCTTTCTCCAACTCCTTGACTATAGTAGTATATTGTAGCTTTATGGGTAATCTGATGGTTATTTGATAAAAAAAACAAAAAACCGTGCGTGGGCTCATAATGAACCCGCGAATCCTCTATTCACTATGTTATTCAGCAAAGGAAGGAACTGCCTCCGGCACCGCTTCCGGAGATATTTTAGTCTAGACTTATCCAATTTATTAAACGGTTCATACGTAGGCCTAAGTAAGACGAGTTCATCTTCACATAGAGAGGAGCGGTGAAAGATGCCGTGATAACACAGGTACTAGTGGGCCGGGCCATTTTGGCCCAATATTGGTCCAGTACCACACCAGTAAACACCAATGCCGGGGTAGATCTTAAAGGGATGTATGTTAATGGACCTTTCCGTTTTTAGCTATGCCCCACCCATCACTAGCTAAGCTCCACCCACACCTCGCTGTTGGGATTGATCGATCCCCAAATGCCCTAGCTATCAATTTCCTGAAAACTATACAGGGAAGCTGTTGAATATTTTGTAACCAATTTGACTGGGTGCTGTTGCTGCCTATGGCAGCTACAGCGCCCGGTCAAATTAGTTTCAAAATATTCAACAGAATATTTATTAAATAGTAAAAGCAAACAATTTGAACAACAACGCATAGACCGTCTTCAAATATGCGTTCGTGACGTACGTATCGATGTCATTCATGACGTCATTCATTATGTCATTGTACACATCACGCAGTTCATTATGACGTCATATATTGGTGGGTACTCTGGAAAGGTGAACTACTATCGATTGAGGGGTCGAATACATTTTGTTAGTGAAACCCATAAGACAGATCTTATATATAATAATCTCAATATTTTAGAAGAGAATTCTCTCTATTAACCCGTTTTATCGGTTGTCATTGATATGAAAGTTGGCACCGCCTTAGTTTCTCTCGGCATCAGGATATAATACTTTTGGAAGCCAAAGAATGGTGGTTTTAAGTCATGTGTCCTTCGACCAAATTAGCATTAAAGGGATCCGATCTGTCACTCGCCTATCTGACGTGATGATCAAATACGTCACATGCTAGCTCACGGCTTGATCAATATGGCGTATAGCTGTGTCACGAAAAACATCGTCGTGTCGT
>CM067373.1:130105705-130536724 GCA_034401795.1 Chaetoderma sp. LZ-2023a | reverse complement strand
CGTCTGTCTTTAAGTACCATTTTATCATAGTTCCTGGAGTTCCAGTATAGATAAGACTGATCGTTTATCAGATTGTAAATGTGTAGCAACATCGCAGGATATGGGGATATTTGCTTAGTTGGCATTTACAGGGTCTCTATAATGCCAACTTCACATTTCTGTCAGCGTCTTCTGGTAGGCAACTACACTGGTTTTGACACTGCTACAAAGTTATACTCCAGTGTGGCAAGAGGCAAGTAGTAAAGGAGATTGCCAATATGTCTAGCAATGACGCGATATCCCTCAATGTACCTTTTCTTTTTAGCTATACCCCGCCAATCTCTAACTAAGCTCCACCAGTACTCGCTCGTCTTGGGATCGATCGATCTCTGAACTCGCTCAATTAAATTAGTTTCAAAATAATCAACAACATGTTTATTAAATAGTAGAGGCATACATTTCGTACAACGTCTCAGGACTATTAAGAGTTAAAGACGGGCCTAATAGTATCATTTATGATGTCCTCATACACGCCACTTGGGTGATTATGATGTCATCTGACGTCACATCATCGATGGATACTCTGGAATGTTGAATTGGGGCGCGACCATGGTTTGCTGGTTAAGTAGGCACCGAGTCTGATCACCACACGAGGACAGCTCTCACGGTGTCGTTGGGAGAAGAATTTATAGGTTTTCTTGGCCTGTTTCGAGGCCCTAATTTTCAGGCCTTATTTAGGCTGGTTTTATTTCCAAAAAATAGATCGACTCCCCACGTAGAGATGGTCTATCCCCTGTGCCTTTCACCCGTTACCTTGCTGCTGCATTAGAATCTGTGCGGTAACATTCCACAAGGTCAAACCGGGCCCCAGTGTCCACACTGGGTATGTCACTCGAGATGGAATATACCGACGAAGTAGAATTCATAGACGAGGAAACAAACCCCCTTGATGAACTTTATGAAAGAATCCAAAACAGACTTCACCCATATATACTTATTGACAGAAAATGACAATCCAATTGGAGGCAGTGAACCATGGAGGAAAAGTACAATCCTGGGCTCTCTGTTCTGCAGTACTGCTGACATTGCTACATGCCGCGCCAAGGGGAACATAGCTTTGCATTCATTTCTGGGAGATATGGCTTCATAGATTAAAGATGTTGTTGACAAATGCTGCGTTTATAGAACACAACATGTGTATCATTGCTGCTGTATAACTGTAACAGCTGGGCAGCTCCAAAGGCAGTTCGAGACACGTGTGTTGCATGTCACTGCAAACACATCTGCACCATCACCGGACACAGATTGCCAGACAGCATAATTTCCAAAGATGAACTACACAAGATGTGTAATATATCGCCGCTGTCTGTAAAGGTCCCCCAGTAAAGAGTGTGGCTGTTTGGCCATGTGCTAAGGATGCCCGAAGACACACTTGGAATTCACCCTACTGGGAGTCAGCAAATATAAAGCCAGGAGATGACGTCATTGCATACATATTTTAAGTGTGTTGCGAGGTGACTTCTCGAAAACAGGACTCGTTACAGCCAGATGAACAATAGATCTGATGAAGCTTTATGTTGGCTGAGTGCAGGACACAGTGGTCAAAAGTGAAGAAGGACTGCTTGCAACTGTAGGGCGTTTCTACCACTACAACAGCAAAATACAACAATCATACATATTTTCAAACCCTTACATAAATACGTCTAACTACCCCCAGCTATTACACTGCACACATTTATCCTGATAAGGTAACGAGATGTGAAGGAGATTGTCTATGTTTCCACCGAAAACGAGACAGTCGCGTACAGAGACACGAACCAGGATCAGGTCCATTTAAGAACGCCAGTGTGCTAGCCACCGAGCCAACCGTCTCCTATTTGGTATCACCTGAAGTTATTCGCCTTGTTGGTACTTCCAAAATCTTTTGGGATTGGGTGGGTTTGGGTTGTAGGGTGGGTGGGAGGGGGTGGGTGGGTGGGTGGGTGGGGGTGGGTGGGGGTTGAGGATCGGGAACCCCAATCTAGTCCTTTGCCCTCTCTGATACCAGGTCCATGCCACAGCCCTCTCCAGTTCGGAATCGCAGGCCCCAATTCAGGCCACATATTGGCTGAGATTTGTTTTCAGTCCATTAGGCCATTACGGCTAAGTTCTCCCGTTTTATACTGGTACTCATTTATACACCATGGTGGAAGGAAACGTCAAGAAGAAAGGCGATTGCCCACCTTTCCAACGACGACGTGATAGTACTACATGCTAATTTGCTATCTGTTAAATACCCTTCCTGAAATCACATGATCAAATTCTCTCGTTTGATTGGTTTGGGTAACTTGTATAAGAAACAGCATTTCCCTCGTGTTCGAGTATTGACTGCGGAAAAGTAACATTAGCATCGAGCGGAAAAGAAAATGGATATAAATAACTCGGAATTCTTCCAATATCGCGTTGACCATTAGACTCTGCTGGGTTATGCTTTGAATACAACAACATTGGCATCGTTAGGCATGTTACTGCTTCCACATATTTTCCAGGATACTGAAAGAATCTTAAGCATATATTTGGCTCTTGTTACTGTAGATTTGCCAACGTTAAGCCTTTAATCCGCATACACCCAAAAAATAAAAAAGCTTAATCATGATGTGGAAAATAGAATGCTGAATAATCTGACTCTAATTTGACCGCGAGCTGTCGCTGCCGTAAACAGCATGGCCTTAACGGGTTCTAGTCAAACTAGGTTCAATATATCCAAAAGCTTCCATGAACATTTACTTGAATTTGAGACACTGACCTTTCTGGTTTTGAATAGTAAACCGGAGTTATAATAAGTGTACTTTGCAGATCAAATCTCAACACCAGAATTGATAATCAATGTTGGTGATTTGAGTTTCTAGCTATACACGCTCCAGCTTCAGCTTTTCCGAAACAAATTATTCTTCTAAGACATTATACGACTTATCACCATGGATCTAGCAATAAATTCCTTCAACATACAAATGCGACGGAAATTACGAGATACTATCTGAATACGACTTGGTCTGTATATGCGGCTATAGAAAGCTGGACTTTCCCAAACAAATTTCCTCCAAGGCGCCAGGTGACCGCTGTCATGGCATTTATATGTTTTCGCTAAAGTACACAAGAGTAGGAATGGCAATGTCGGGAATTCGTATGGATTCCTAATTTTGATTACGACCTGTATGACCGTCGGCCGATTGAATGTCCTACGAGTTGTGGCAAAATGAATGAAACGTGAATTTATTTTGTAAGTTTATACTATATTTTATGTTCCATCCAAGAACGCGACTTACAATAAAAATGCTGTGAATTGGCGAATACCGTCTATGAGTAGAGCGTGTTGTGAGGTCAATAATCTCGAGAGTAGTAGTTAAGTGTACGTCTGCGCGTGCATGTACGTGCATGAGTGTGGGAACACGTGCGTGAGTGTGCGTGTCCCTGTACGCGCGTGCAAGTGAGTGATTAATGTGTAAATCCTCAATTCGTATTTTAATGGATTCGGTAGTAGGGAATATTATATATGACAATTAACTCGTTTTTCTTGCGTGGGGAATTTGTACAAGTTATGTTGCGTAACGGAAATCACTCAACCTACCCCCAGTGGAATTCAGTTCTGCACGCAATGTTATTAGATATAAGAGCCAGCGTTTCCCATTGTATTCAATTACATCAACTAAGATTATGTTCTTTCTCTAGGGAAATGACGCCGCTTCTTTTGAGATTTCGAAAGTGCGAAGACTGGTGAATACGAGCACCCTGTGAATACTGACCACTTGAGTTGGGGGGGGGGGCCTAATGCTAGTGCTTCTTTATAACAGGTGGTCATAAGACCACCTGTTTTATGGAACCTCCGTTATATAGCTCCAAATGGATGAATTCAGTTTTAGCTATTCCCCGCCAATCTCTAGCTAAACTCCGCCAATGCTTTGCCAGTATTGGGAGCAATTGATCCCTGCACTCTATGAATCTCAATTTCCTATGTCAGCAACTGTACCGAGTCAAATTAGTTTTAAAATATTCAACAGAATGTTTATTAAATAGTAAAAACATACAATTCCTACAACGTGACGGAATACTAAGCGTTTATGACTTGCTAAATCGCGCCATTCATTACCTCAGCCTACATGTGACGTAGTTGATTATGACGTTGTATGATTGACCAAGAAAATGGGCCCTCAATTGGCTAATGATTTTAATTAAATAGTAAAGACATCCAATTCATAGAACAAGGCTTAGCCCGTCAGCAATTATGCGTTCGTGACGATCTTATCTACATCATTCATGCCGTTATTGGTTATGCCTACACGTCACGCAGTTGATTAGGACGTCATACGATTGATGGATAAACTCAAAGCAGCTGCTAGCACAGCCAATGAGTGTCCACAATAAACAGATCCTATCATTCGTTTTACCAACTTGGCTCGTCCCTAGGCATATTTTTATGTGTTGCTTCTAAATACTTCGTTCATACCGCAAGTTTTGCACCTTGGTCGCAGCATCTTAGTAATATGTCTATCTGCATATACTTATAAATTTTTATTGACGTCATTTCATGGTGCTTCGCTAGTAATATGAAAAAAAAATCAACTCGGTTTTACGAATACTACCAACAATGGTGGAGAGATGACATGTAATTATACTACTACGGTTACAAGTTACTTACATTTGTGTTCACCTTTCTTTGTCTATTTTGGTTTTGTCAATAGAGCAACTGTCGGTTAAACACCGTTCAGTATATTTTCTCTATGTTGAGTTATTGTTACTTTATTTTACATTATTTTCCTCAAGTCCGCTTGTTGTCTTCAAATATCCCAAAACCATATAAAGTAGCATGCTACCATACCTTGCGACTATCCTCCTAAGATGAAGAGTTGATTGGAATTTTATTGAGCTTTCTTAATCTCTTTAAAACAGCGTTCAGTTGAATGCTGTTCAGTGTATTATTTCCAAATCGTGTTGATTTTACTTCATTATCTTGGGGTCTTAAAGGCGGACATTCCCACCAAAATACTTGAAAATAAAATTGTTCAAAATGTTTACATTTAGAGACTTAAAGGATAACTAATCCCATCTGTTGATAGTTATTCAGGTGATCTTCTAACACGCCGGACATAAACTATCCAGGTAATTTTAAGCCTTTTATCACGCAGCTAAGGAAAGATGTTCAGGATTTAGTAGTTAAACGTTGGTACATTTCTACATCCTATGATGGCTGTCATGATTTACTTTTCAACCAATCAGAAAAAAACCCAGTGTGTCCGCCTCGGTATATACGCTCAGTCATAGAGGCTCCAGCTATAGTTTGGCAACGTGGTATAAAAGCAATCCTACAGGTAAGCTGTTGAATATTTTGAAACCAATTTGATTGGAAGTTGTTGCTGCCTCTAATTCAGTTTCACAACTTACAAAATAATATTACTTTATACATAATGAAATCATCATGTTAAGATTTATTTTGCTTCATTATACCTAGGCACACAATCTAAGCCTATAAAAGTATACAATTTTAACAATTTTATTTTCAAGCATTCCGGTATGACTGTGCACCTTTAAATGACACCAGTAGTTTGTGTATGTAGGCTATATGTAGGGTAATGGTTACGGAAGCAGGGTTATGTGTCCCTAACACGTTTAATGAGCACTGTCTGATGTATTATTATACGGTAGCCACTAAAGATGAGGTTTACCTTATCTGCCCAATGGATGAATCCAGTTTTAGCAATGCCCCTCCCATTTCTAGTTAAGCTCCACCCACATTTCGCCTATTGGGATCGATCGATCCCTGAACTCCCTGACTATCAATTTCCAGAAAACTATACACCTAAGCTGTTGAATATTTTGGATCTAATTTGCCTGGCTGCTGTTACAGCACCCGCGCAAATTAGTTTTCAAATTATTCAACAGCATATTTATTGAACAGTTAAAGACATACAATTCATGGAACAACACTTAGTCTGTCATCAATTAAGCTTTCGTGACAAACATAGCTACGTCAGACGTAATTGATCATGACGTCATCATACACGTCACGTGGTTGGTATGACTTCACGTACTTGACTGAGAAACTGGAATCCTCCATTACGCTACAGCATTGTATAGACAAGTTGACAATGACAGAAATAAACACACACTCAGGCGTTCTACTGACTATTATTATTTTAACTGATTACGGTGGAGGAGCCAAAGAGGCGATAATAGCAATTCGCTATCATCTATAGCACGTGGCTATGATTTTCCGATCGTATTTTGTGGGGGGGGTGGTGGTGGTGGTGTGGGGGGGGGGGGGGAGTGGTGTGACCCGTCAATTGGAGGAATATCCAAATACACAGCGCAGTGGATAGTTTTTTGGGCCTTTTTAAAATTTGGCTTAGCATTCATAATTGATTGTATACTATACTCATTCTGATCAATGTCCATGTTTTGTTCTTGATACGCGGCGACGGGGGAGATAAAAAAGAATGCATTTCATCATACCAAATCAGTTACCCGATCCCCAACCACATGTGATTTGTCTTAAGCCCGAAGACTTCAATTCTGTGTAGATATTTTGCCCCTAACTGCATTACAGCGATGTCTCTCTCATATGTACATCTAGATTTTTAAACTAATAATGTACTCGGAGTATGCTCGGATCCCCAAGTACCCTTGTGACAGGTATTTTGATAGACACGATATGCCTGATAGGTAGTCATTCGTATTTAAATATATGTCACAAGCCCGTAGTGTCGGAGTAGAGAGTACTCGGACTATTAAAAATGAAATAAGGAAATTGCTTTTCGTATCATGTAATTCGTTTACCCATCAATCATATGACGTCATGGTCAACTACGTGACGTGTACACTGATGCCATAATCATTTACGTCATGAATGGCGTAGCTAAGTTCGTCGCGAACGCTTTATTGGTGACGGACTAAGCGTTGTTGTACGAATTGTATGTCTTTCCAATTTAATAAACATGCTATTAAAAAATTTTGAAACTAATTTGACTGGGTCGCTGTTGTTGCCATAGGCCATAGCCATAGGCAATAACAGCACCCGGTCAAATTAGTTTCAAATTATTCAACAGCTTGCCTGTATAGTTTTCTGGAAATTGAGAATCAGAGAGTACATGGATCGATCGATCTCAACAAGGGCGAAGTGTGAGTGGAACTTAGCTAGAGATGAGCGGGGCATAGCTAAAACTGGATTCCTTCATTGGGATATACAGCTAAACCTACTTTAAAAACCCTTATCTCTCTTTACATCAAATCTAATCTTGCTTCCAGACACCCTAGATTCCCTTGAGTTAGGGTGCGATCAGATGGGGTGGGGTGGAGACAGTGGTAATAGCATAGTGCCTAAGGTTTTATTTCTTTCCCCGTTACATAACCGTCACACAATTTTACACAATCTAGTCATCCATATGAGATATATATTCTGTGATTTATTCCAACGCCAATTCCTAATACAATAAAGTGTCCTTTTGGTGTTACTGTCATTGAGGTGTTTATCTTAACAGGATGAAAGTAGCGCCTTGAAGCTTCAAATGACATTTATCCCATCTGGCTATTACAGTTGCCTGTACCGTAAAATCTGTGTATAACGAACTTTTATGGACCAATTGAAAGGTGGTCACTAAAGATAGGTGATCGCTTAATATAACATTTTCTCTATGATCAAATTATGTTGGTGTCAATGATGATGATTTATTAAGTTCGGTGGTCTTAGGACAACTCGTCTTAAAGAACCACCATTATTTTGACCCAATGGCAAGTGTCCGTTATAGACAGGTTTGTTAATAATGTAATACTTCAGTCTCGACAAGCACTCCGACCAGATTAGATATGTTTTATTAACTTAACAATCCCATTCTATTTTAACAAGAAAATACTCAACTACAAGTTGATGCTAAAATCTTATTATTTATTTGAAAGCAGTTTAACTTAAAACAGCTGCTGGCCACGGAAACAACGACGTTCAGTAAAGTTGTATGTAATTACTACTCAGCAGTTTCATATTTATATACATTGAAATTACCCTTCTAACAATTCAAGTTGTCTCCTGTCTCCTCTCCACTTATTTTCTGTTCCATAGCTGTGTGATTATATTTCACGTCCAGAGGTGCTGAGAACAAGTCTTAGAATAAGAAAGCTAAGATTGATGTAGTTTCCCAGCGATTGGTTTCCCATTGGCCAATCATTGAGTTGTTGTGTACCTACCAACTACCAAGACTGGGAACATGTTCTGTCCTTAACTCTGCTATGTCACACGGGCATGGGGCTGAGTCAGGTCTGTCAATCCTATTCAGGAGCACATTTATTTCTAGATAGATCCACAATCAACGATGTTAGTTTACTAGTATCGCCGTCAAGACAATACTGGACAACACTGGTGCCAATACTCCTACCAGTATTGTGGACACGATTGTACAGGAAACTACAAATGTGCTCAGAGAACAATGTCCAGTTCTCAATCTAAAGATTTGTTTATGTTACTTACTCGCAATGCTGTTAATCACATCATAACTCTATTTACGACTCTATTTCTATTCTGATCCCTTTATGTGAGATGGCAGAGGTTAGGTGAGGTGGTCTGCCGGTACGTCTGCTTGTTCATTCAAAATGTCTCCAAGAAGTGCTGGTATACAACGAATAGTTTTATTTCCTTCCTTGGAGCATAGCCTACCACATGAATAACACCCCCTATTAAGATATACTCTCCTTCGGTCCTACCCACAATTTTAGTCAGACGTGTTACTATGTGATGTAATAGCCCATTTTGAAGCATCGCATGAACATATATTATGACTATAGCGATGATCGTGGTACTGGTGATGGTGTTTGTTGTGGTGGTGGTGATGATGATGATGATGATGATGATGATGATGATGATGATGATGATGGTGCCGAGGATTGGTTGAAGGGGATATTTAAGTACATGAAGATACTGGTATGGTACCGCCTTTTCCCGGCTTGTCTGTCGCCTTGTTTACAGAAGGCAACCACAAGAAACTATTATATGGAAACCATACCGACTAGCCCACGTTCAGTTGTGTAACCTTGTCATTGGATGATTTCCATATTGTTTTTTTCTGGAATTCCCAACTTTCTAGTCGTACCATATATCTATTAACAGGTGTCAACGATGAAATCCATGTATATATTTCTATTACATTCCAACTATCCATGATACTCTCTGATGCCTTTGGGGATGGGGTGGGGGTGGGGGGTTGCCATTGGATGTGCTTGTTACGGCCGTAACAATAGTTCCTAGTCAAATTAATTTCAAAATGTCCAACAGCATAATTCACACATTGTGAAGAAATGTTCGTCTGTACAGTTGGTGTATCCATATGAAACGGTTAATGATGTAGCGGTTCGTTTACTACCAGTTTCCTGTTTCCTTTGAAGATAAGTCTATTCCCAAGGTATTTACTGTAATTCCTCGGCTGTGCATAATATATACAGGCATCGCAACTAATATCGATTATGCTTCCATCCAGCCTATGCCATATATGGTTTTCGATGCAGTTTTTAGTTATTCCCCGTCCATGTCTAGCTAAGCTCCGCCCATGTTTTGCGTGTGTTGTGATCCATTTATATACTTTGACTCCTGAAATCCCAGAATCCCTGTTTCATGGTAACTATACAGCTAACCTGTTGAATATTTTGAAACTAAAGTGAGTGGGGGGGAGGGCAACAGTGTCGAGTTAAATTAGTTTTAAAATTGTCAACAGAATGTAAATAGTAAAGACATGCAATTCAGACAACTGACGGATTATTCAAGGTTCATGACGGACTTTAGTTACGTCTTTCATAACGCATTTTGATTGTGACGCCAGCTTACGTATGACGTAATTAATTATGACTGCCAAATCGGATCTATCCGTTATGAACGTTCGTGAAGGGTTTTATAGCCTTCGATGATAGCGATGCCAAATGCTCATAGTATATATTTTTTCATAAGTTTGATTAGTATTTCAACCTTTTCTGACATTCACATTTATTTATAAAACATTATGAAACACACACCAACAATGATTATCTGAGACTTTTGAACGCTGATTTCCCACACCTCACACTCAAGGTAACGATACAGGTAAACTGTTGCATATTTTGAAATTAATATGTCTATACCAGAAAAAATTGTTTCAAAATATTCCACAGAATGTTTATCAAATTGTTATTTAAGCAGACATACAATTCACCTTTCCAGAGTATGCACCCATCATATGACAGCATAATCATATACGTGGTGTGTAGAATGACATCATAATGGATGACGTCATGAATGATGTCGATAAGTACGTCACGAACGCATATTTGAAGACGGTCTATGCGTTGTTGTACACATTGTATGCCTTTACTATTTAATAAATATTATGTTGAATATTTTGAAAATAATTTAGTCACAAAATATTCAACAGCTTCCCTGTATAGTTTTCAGGAAATTGATAGCTAGTGCATTTGGGGATCGATCAATCCAAACACGGCGAGGTGTGGGTGGAGCTTAGCTAGTGATGGGCGGGGCATAGCTAAAATTGTAAATGTCCATTCAGATGCTTACTATTGTATTTTAACGATGACGCTATTTCCTGTCGGTCTTACGTCATTTGATTGTGACGTCAGGTAACACGTCGCGTAAGATCCTTAAGTGACACATCGGATCCTATCACTACTCTATGATCTTTATGTCTAGGCCAGCCACGGTTGCTTACTGATTTGTGCATTCATTACCGTCAGTTTATTGGCAGATATAAGGAGAAGTTTAACCCTTTTCATGGATAAGGCGGCCAAAACATATGCAGTTGTCTTGGGGAATGTCCATTTGTAGGCTAAGAGAAGGTGGTTTTTGAAAGTTTACCAGGGGAATGCCTGGCTAGATAACTGAACCAGTCAGTCCAGTGGTAAATTTTCAAAAATAGTCTTCCCTTGGCCTGCAAATGGATATTTAGTAAGCAAATATTTTGATGTACTTGACAAAATTTAGCCATTAAATGTTTAATGTTTTATTGTTCAGTCGAATTTTTTAAATTATGACTTGGGCAATTTTGTTGGGACTTTCACCATGTATTGCCAGGAAGGTCAATACTGAGTATTCATTTTCCATATAGTAATAAATAACAGGATACACTACAGCTAATAAATAAGTGAAAACGTTTCCAAAATAAAAAGACAGAAACATGAACAGTCAGCACAAGTTTGAAAGCGATGCAAGAACTGCTTTGTTGAATATCTTGGACTGAATTTGATTGGAATTGTAAGCCTTTCTTTCCATAGTAGGCTCGGTACGTTTTATTTTGTTTTGGAAATAAACATATTAAATTATCCCTGAGCTGTACTATAGCGAAAGTTAAAGATGTTTTGTTTGGTGTATTTTTTCGCTCGTGAAATGGATTCTAGTAGTATATATATGTAGTTCTATGCTTCAAAATGGCTGCCAAAATGCACTCCGTATGTAGGCCTATAGCAACTATAACTCTAAAGAGGTCGCGATGCACTCGCGGATAGTGCCATAAAACATGAATTATAATGTAACCGACAGGTGGCTGCTTATACATTATGCATGAGTTGATTACACTGAGAAGTTATTTGTTGGACCAGGCTCTGGTACCCAAGGGTGCGGTCTGCGCGCTCGCGTGCTCGCAAATACATATTATCCTATATTTAAAAGACAACGTCCTGTGGTCGAGTAACGGGAAGGACTAGCCAAGCCGGAACCAGTCAACCGCCGCACCGGGTCATGTCACGGCTGCCGATATGGATGGCCATACTTACCGCTTGCACGAAGGCAAGAATTTGGCCCCTCTGCGCATGCGCTGAGCCACTTGGAGTACCCCCGTTATGGACAGTTTTCATTCATAGAGTAGGACATAGCCACGTTCGCGTGATGCCAAAGACGGAGGGGACACTTTTAGGTTGTATATATATTGCACGACTTCTTCCTCGAAATAATGGCCATAATCATAAAAGTTCCCGGGAGTGTTTGGTACCATTAGAAAGCTTGAAGATTCTGCTTCCTCAAGATGACAACAGTGAGTCTACCCTCGTTCCCAACAGAGCCACCGCCAATGCCACCATCGCAGAAACTCCCGTCACCGAACCCACCACCAACGCCACCTCCATAGGAACATCCATCGCAGAAACCACGGCCACAGGAACGACTACCGCCTCCTCAACATCCGCGACAACCGTCGCCGCCACACCACTGACCGCTTCTTCCGCTCAGACCCCTTCTGCCGGAACGACTGTACACATCAGCGTGGCCCTCCTTCAACACCAACCTCGCGTCCAGGGGATGGTGTCCCAAACCCCGAAACCAGGACAGATACCCGAGTGTCACCCCTAAGGACTCACAGGCGTGGACAGTCTCTTCTGCAGCGGAGCGACATAGCTCGATTGGTGCCGCCGGCCGGGGCTCTAGGAACCCGAAGGAGAGGGTAGCTTGCATGACGACCGGCCACTCGGACGGGGACAGGAACGGGATGGCGGCTGCCTGGACACAATCGTGTAGAACCTCATGCATATGATTAAACCGGTTTAACCTTCTCAGATCAGAAAGAACAATTTTATTTTGATGTAGGGAATATGCAGCAGTCAAATTGGTTTCAAAATATTCAACAGCTTCCCTATAATAGCTTTCCTGAAATTGAGATGCTGGAATTTGAAATGTTCAAGGACTTACAATAATGAAGTAATCCACTTTTAGCTAATCCCCACCCCTTTCTAGCTAAGCTCCACCCACGCTTTGCCCGTCTTGGGATCAATCGAACCCTGCGCTCCCTGAATCTCAATTTCCAGAAAACTATACAGGTAATTTGTTGAATATTTTGAAATTAGTTTGACCGGGCACTGTTGCTTGTAACGGTAATGGCTTATGAAACCATATCAGCTGTAACGGTAATCAGCAATTATCGTTGCATTGACATTTTTCAAGAACCTAAACATTAATACTCGTTAATTGTTCCAAATCATTATAAGCGGTGCCGCTGCAGTGCTCGATTAAAATGCTTGATCAAAAATGCTCAATTTATGACTTTTGCAAATTTGATTCCAACTTTTTTTAAGTAGCTCAAAAGGAGCATATTTTAACCATTCCAGCTATCTCATTGCCCTATACACATCGACGCTAGTGGAGAGGGTCTTGCATATTGTTTGTGAGTTAATCTGTGAGTCTGTTCATGGCTATATCTCGCAAAATTATAGCGTGATTTGTCCGAAATTCTAACCCTTCAACCCCGAGGTTGCTCGGAGCTTCCAGAATCTCAATTTTAACACAGTTATACAACCATGACGAATACGATGTTGACTGAAATGTATTTGACTGGAATATGTTACCGCTATAGCCGTCAAAATATTAAACAGTCGATTTATCAAATTGTAAATAAATTTTCATATTTAGCCTTTCTGGTTCTGCACAATATTGTGAAATCGCTGATACGTGTTATCTCGAAGTGACGTCAAGATCTAGAGTGCTGATAGCGCAGTAACCTGTGAATACATAACTTATCAGCTTTATTTACTAACACATACATGGCCGAGAAGGTAAGTGCGTTGTATCATTCACTTTTAAAATTGTAAAATCACAGGTTCAAATAAAGTGTCATTCGGAGTTGTGGTGGTGTGAAGTCAGTAACTCTCAGGCCTCGGGCCGCCCGAAACATTTTGTAACAGTCATCCGTGGCACTGTTTTCATATGCTAGGGAGTCTGCTTGTTGAATCGCAAGATCTTTTACCTTTTAGTCGTTCGTTGGTGTGGCGTAGGTTAACTCTAGACAGAGAAATGCCGTTAGGTACAGAGACTTATCTGATTTTGCTCAGAACTGGTTGTCAGTGTGTCAGCCTAAAATCCTACACATTTTTCACAGAGCAGCCTTCCGTAGCAATGCCGACACGTATACCATGACTAGCCCTTGCGAATAGCATTGCTGCTGTAGAAATTGTATCTTCAACAGCACCAAGTAATTGCCAGTCTAACGTGGCAGCGTTGATAACGAAATGAATGACACAAGAAGATGTTACAACCAGCAAAAGTTGTTCTAAACAAAACCTGCATAGCACTACTAGAAAGAAGAAGGTAAACCAAGATCAAGTCTATAACTGTTTGGTATGTGACGAGCGTTATTTTGATCCACTAACAGAGGACTGAATTGATTGTCATATTTTTACACTGAGCACAGGATCTGTGTACCTCATATAGTGGAGATGATCTGTACACATGTGACACATGTGACTAATGAAACATTTTAATGCCTTGTTAAGTTTTTGCTTTAAGCAAATTTGACTTTTACAATTTACAATTTGATTTATTACCGTTTCACTTTTACGCAGGTGTTAGACGCCTGTACTTTTAGGTTATTATTTAGAGGAACTTGTCCATGTTGATTAGGATAGTACAGCGAAATAGCAAAAGAACGGATGGGTGAATACGCCAATATAGCTGGATAGACGAAGTAACAAATACGTGCATGGGCAGACATATTGCATGTGGCCTTCTCGTTATGTGAAAATCTAGCTCGCATGCACATAGTTGTATGTGTATCTGTGCATGCGTTTCGGCAATACCACTGTTTTCCTGTATTCGTCCATCCATCTTCTTAGCTATTTCAAGGTACTATATTAGCCTATGACTAAGCAACCATACTGTTTGATTGAATATTACTATATACGTAACGGTTAGGCCACAATTAACACTTTCAACACTTGTTAACTTTAATTGCGTGCTTAAGCAATCCTGGTCGGAACGAGTTGATTGCACAATTAAGGTTGCCTCTATCATAGAACTTCTATATTTAAAGAGTTAATCAATGTCAGAGTTACAGTTAACCATTGTTTTCCATGCACCATGAGTTGCACCATTGATCATTATCTCACCATACATTTTGGAGGTTTAGAGTTAATGCTTGACTATCTGTTGTTTAACCAAACTCTATTATAGAGAGATGGGTCAAAATAGATTTATTTTACAAATATTGGTCACTTATGTTACTATCAGTCACTTATGTTACCAAATGTCACTTAGCTTACTAAAGATGTTTTTGTTTTTGTAAGTATGGACATTTTCATCGATCCACGTATCTCGTACATTTGGTGTATACAATGATTGACTTGTTTCTTCACGATAGGAGAACGCCGGTGCCCCTATTGCCTATGGCTATGGAGAGGCATAGTATTATATGATGAATATTTTGTTCATTTTATTTCCTTTAGCTAAAAGTTCATCTCAATTAACCAAATTACATTCTTATGACATAGTTTGCTTTCTTATTGTGCAACGCTGTTCCATTCTATAAAACTGTTGTAGTAACATTTACGTAGGCAGAATCCTGTGTATAGTATAATTATCAGATTGTTGGTAACTTAAGTGAAATAGTAGTGTTGGGGTCAAAATGATACCACCTCCCTCAACTGGCCGCTGTAACTAAATGTTACGGCGAGGTCACCCCGCCGGTCTATGGAGTCGAGACAACTACAAATAGTGTTATGCCTGTACGGTGGCTTTAAGAACACCAGCATAGATGGCCTTCCCACTGAACCTCAAGACAGTCATCCGGAGCCAACCGCCCCTCCTGGGTGCACCCTTGACTGGCCTGAAAGGTCTACTGGATGATATACCAGAGCTAAAACCGTTCTCCATCACAGTGGATGGACGGTCCCGAACCAGCTTCTCCATCAACCCACGCCCGCTGACCAACCGCCTCATCACCATCAAGGATGTGAAGCAAGCTCATACTTGGATGGCTGCTCCAAGCCTCTCATACTGGAATCAGCAGCTGAACTTTGAACTTTGCCGTGTGGTGTGCCACGATAGGATGTGGAGTAAGTTCCACCCTGCTTCACTCCTATTCTGGTACTCCTGAAGCTGTGCTCATCGCCAGGTGTCTCAGATTCCACGTGTACTTCACGGTGCGACGAATCCTACATGAGCTGGGTGCATGCCTTCCTGATACAAACGACTTCAACCCACAGCTCAACAGTCATAGCGTCTCAGCAGCCAGCAGACTACAGCGAGAGTTCAGCGCTCACCCAGATTAACGGTGGCATGGTGGTGACAATAGCGGCCTAGGGGTTATGTACGGTGACACGAGATGTGACTACCCAGGATTCCCCTATCGAACACCCCAACGAATAGGCCGCCGGAAGACAGCGACATTCTCGTTCAATCCAGACTCCGACCCTGGAGCGCTGGTGCAAAATATGCACATCACTGGCTTACGGCAGGACTATCCAAATGTGTGGAAGTACTTTGTCCCACACACCACCTCAGGCCTCACACCAGCAGGGATCGTTCGGATCAACCAGTCCCTGGAAGCACAGATGGTGTAAGCGAAGCAGAGGTCCAGGCCATGTTCATCAGTCTCGTTGAGGATATGGTCATCGTGGCAGACCCCAGTATCCTTATTGCTAAGTTCCAGCAGGGGTTGCAGAAGGCCCGTCGCAAACTTGACTTTGCTATTTCACCACAGCTACGGTTGATTCCGAGCAACATGATCGTGAACATCGAGGACCTCCAAGTCAGGGGCTATAATAACATACTAGTCGACGGGAGTTCCCCTGTGTCCACTTCGACTTCAACACTGCTATCAACGCACCTACGCATAGTACGGGCCATACAGTCATTCCGACCCTGACACTGCAGCCAGTCGACACGACACTTCCCATGGCAGCTCCGACCCCGACACTGCAGCCAGTCGACACGACACCATTTCCCGTGGTAGCTCTATGAGTGGTGTCAGGCCTAGCTATCGTGGCGCTCTGGATCAGCCTACTTCGCCACTAGCAAATCAGCTATAAGACTATCCTGACTCTCTACAGTAGCAGTGGGGACCACGGTGAGACACTGAACCAGCTTGTCCTGCCATCCAGCCCTATACACGCTACCAACATGCACATGCAAGGGCTGGATGGTTCCACAGCGCATCCTTTTTCCAGCTTGTAGTATCGCAGAGCCTTGTTCAGCTCTGACTCAGGTGAGGCTGTGGAGGTCTGCATCTGCTGGAACACATCTGGCAGATACTCCCGATCCTTGTAGAAACCTTTAGCCCACAGGAGCTGCTCGACGATACTCCTGCTCATGATAAGGTATTCGAGAAAGCAGATCTGCCCCTTACCAAATCCTAGATAGAGCTTCACAGCTGTCAGCTCCTCTGTCACCTCAGCACCGGAGAGCTGAGCGAGCTCATCTGGTGTCTTCTTCTTGTAGTCCTTCAACTCCCTCCGGAAGACCTCATAGTACTTCTCGCATAGCGTGAGCCCGGACATGTTTAAGATTTCTCAATAGAGAGATGAATATTCCTGAGTACCAGCCCGGCCACCTGGCAGATGCAGACTGGGAAGCTCTTATTAGCTCTCTCGACAGGGGACACAGACATTTAACAGCATTGTATACTCAGTGCTTAAACAATGACGTCAATGGTACAGACTGTGAAGCAACTGCCCGAGAGCCAGGCGAGTCTTCAGAAGGTGGAGAACCTGCTGCGAACCAAGACACAGAAGTTACTGACCAAAACAAAACCTCTGGCAGTCCATGTCGCCAGTGAACGTGTTACACTAATGCAGGCCACGGTTCTAGGGCTAGCAACAAGTGCAATGGCTGAGATCATCGTCGCCTACGTTTAACCCCTCTGAATAGTGAGAGATGGATCACGAGACCCCTGCAACATATGAGGCATGGCGTGCCGGAGGGCGGTGTGTAGCCAATAGTCGAGCATGCGGACTGAGGATCGCCAATGCCCGGGAATGGTGGACCGCCCACAAGGCATGCACCTGCAGAGAGGGCCAGTACCCTGAGCACTGCTACCTATTCCCTTGGCCGACTGCGTGGTCCTCCCATGCGCAACTATTTCACTGGGGGTATGACTAGTAGGTTTAAGCCGTGTATATAGCACTATGACTCTGTCACTCACAGACCTAGAAAGCAAAGAGCTAGGCGATCTTATTCACTTGGGCGAGGCACGCCTCGGTTCAGAGGACACTGTTGCCCCTATCTCCTTCCTAGACTTCGATGACAAGGGAGACCCGCGGGAGATCCGAGGTACCATCCCAGCCCGAGATCTCATCGGGAACACTGATATGGTAGGAAAATCGACCATTAACAAGGCCAATACTGTATACAAGGGGATGAGCATAAAAAAACAGGGCAACGATGCGAGGTATGCTCGAAGACGATGACTCAAGGTTATGTCTGAGTCCTATGCACAAGACCTGGTTACGGATCTCCTGAAACCACGGAGCTCATTCCAACAGGATGGAGAGAATCTCATGGTAGGCAACCTCAGCCTGAGCCATATCACTGTTGATGGCAAAACAGGTGCTACCGCCAGCCTCCAGCTACCAGAGGTGAAGAAGTCAGGGTTCTTTGGTTTGCCGTTTAAGAACACAGGATAGTCATGGCTTCCTGTGCATGTATCATACAGATACTGGATGTGCTAGACACTGTGGGTGCTGACACAGGCCCGCTACGCTATCTTCTCAGCTGCTGCTGGGATTTCATGGTTGACGCCTCCATCGTATCCTTCGTATCCGCCAGAGGTGCATGATTCTCCACTCTGCAGGCGAAAGAGCTGATGCAGGAAGTACAGGCGTTTAGTCTCCCAGATATAGACAAGGCTACCGCCGACAAAGTGCTAACCATCCTCCGCATGCATGTCTGTACCATTCAACAGTAAGCCGGCCGATACTGGCCAGGTGGTGCTGATCATTGCCCCACCAAAACACGGGAAAAACATCTTGCTGCGGGCTCTCCTGGCCGAGCATCTACACTCTCAATACATCCTTCTGGTGTCTGACTCCGCCGCTGAGGCGGTTGACAGTAATGATCAATGATACAATGGCCCAATCACCAAGACGCAGAACCTGCAAGCACTGATGGAGAAGCTGCTGGCAGCCCGACTGACAGAACCACTTGTTCTAGTTATCGATGACCCTGCAATGGACCAGATGACAGTCACCTACCTCCGCAACATCACCAGGCGCATCCAGCACACAAAGATAACTGTCTTCATCCTCTTTCAGAAGTACACCCGCGAGATCTCACCAGACATCCGCCACAATGCCCGGTTGTTATACTTCAGCTCCAAGTGTGGACTTGCTCGAGACCATGTATGACAGCCTAACCCTCAAGGAGACCAAAGACGACTTTATCACAGGTGTACAGAGGGCAGCTGAGCTGTACCGCTTCATCTTCATCAACGTGGAGAGAGGTGAGCTGTCACACTTCAAGCCATCTCTGGAAAAGGCACAGACCTTCACCTACAAGCTGAATCCAGCCAGGAAACTAGCCTGCTCTACGCGTCAAAACTGACAGACCGTCGCAGCTGCCGCAACTTTTTTCATTCATCAGAAGGCTGCACAGTCTCCACTACTTCATCCGCGGTCCCTGCTACTTTGTCAGATGCTTGAGAAACTTCGTCAGAATCTTGAGGACCTTCGTCAGAAGCTTGAGGAACTTCGTCAGAAGCATGTTGCTTAAACTCTATCCACTGAGGGTCAGATGGTAGGACTCTCTTCTTCTGGAACTTCTCACGGAAGACCCACTTTGTCCATGTGTGACGAGCATCTGACTTGCGAGTGGATTTGATGAGGTAGTCCTGGTAGTTATCTGAAAATTTCAGAAATGCTGCCAGATCACTGGCCAATCTCCTGCGCCCTTCTTTATTGAAGATGTGC
The DNA here is from genome assembly GCA_034401795.1 of Chaetoderma sp. LZ-2023a. NCBI lineage: Eukaryota > Metazoa > Mollusca > Caudofoveata > Chaetodermatida > Chaetodermatidae > Chaetoderma > Chaetoderma sp. LZ-2023a. The sequence continues at coordinate 130,517,086 of CM067373.1, read as the reverse complement.
TCAACAGCCTCCTTGCGGCCAACAGTGAACCCCTCCTGAGTAGCTTCGGAATGACCGGTGTCATGGCTCTCTGCTACAGCGGCACTGACCTCTTCCCTGAAGTAGTTATTTGCTCCAGACTGGAGGCTATCCAGCATCTCTAGCTCTTCCTGGCTATGGAGGCTAAATATGGCAGCCTACTTTCCGACCATTAGTAGATCTTTGGGGTCGACCCTCGCCTTTTGGAGAGCTAGAATAACAGGACTGTTGGTTTGGGCCATAGGTAGGTCGAGTGTCCTGCCCTGGGTGCTGTCAAACTTCCGGTGGAGTATCCGAGTCAGAAGTTCTTTTGTGTACTACGAGCTAGTGCTCCTTCCCCTATGGCGGCCAGTATCTCCGCATCACACGGAGGTGTGACCTTGGCTCGCTCGTGGATAATGTTGATGTCACGAAGCAGTCCGCGGACCCTGTCATAGTGGGAGAGTGCACGCTGTGGCTGTCATGCCGCCTTGTCCTGCTGCCTATGGACAATCTGCTGGGCAACCTTACCAAACATGGCAGCCGTTTAACCCCTCTATATACCAAGACCTTAAACATGCTGCAGTATGTGCAACATCCAGATGGGGCCATTGAACCCGCAGCATCGCACCGCGACGGATGCGAAAGGTATGGGTGTACCGGAGGTAGAAGGCATTCTGAACAGTCTGCTGGAGCTTTTGCATGATCTGGCCTGTGAGGTCTCCTTCTAGACCTCTGAAGAATGTCCAGCATACTGACCGGCGTCCTCTATCTTCTGTCTCCCTTTCGCCGAGACGCTGGTCGAGAATGTGTTCGCCTTCTCGCCTTATGCTCCGGGCTAAGGGTTCAGACCTCGGCCCCCTCATCACTTGCTTAGTGATCTTGCGTAGGAGAGGTAAGCGCTCCAGTGGATGGTCCGCCATCTGCCTCACTACAGTCTTGGCTCGCAAGCTAGCAGTCACCTCCTCATTCAACTGACGAAGCTCACGTATCTGCTGCGCTTTCTTGTGGGGATTCCAAAGATCATCTTTGATATGCGCTTGAAACCTTCTCGTCTTCATTGCTCGGGAGAGTCACTTCTGCCACTTCTCGGCACGGACCTGTCCGATAATCTGGAGCAGGTCGGCTTTCTTGGCCTTAGAGTAGCCTCTAAGACCGAATTGCCTTGCAACAGCGTGAAGCTCTGCAGCAGTAATCATGGTGTATGTCCCTGTGGATGTATATCTCTAAATGGACGTTCAGACCTATTATGTGTGGTGATCACAAGGCGATCAGTACCTGTGGGGTGGACCGTCGTGTCGATGTGATGTGGATGTTTGTCACTAAATGGGCGTTCAGACCTATTATGTGTGGGGTCACAAGGCGATCAGTACCTGTGGGTGGCCCGTCGTGTCATGTGATACCGACGGAGACTATGTGTGAGAGAGTGTATGCTTATATTGTACCGAGAAATCACTTTATTCTCGTCGTTCTTGGTACCAATCAGGACCGGAATGAAGCGAGAATTTCAAAACTGTTTACCATTTTAAAATCGGACCAGAAATGGCCGAGTTATCCGCAAGTGCTAATAGTGAGATTTGAACCTGTGATTTTAAGTTTGCTAATAAGCATAAGGATCCAACGCATTAACTACCTCGGCCATGTATCAATATGTAAAGCTGATAAGTTATGTGTTCTCATTGCTGCGCTACATGTATGAGATGTGGTCGATGTTCAGGGCTGATACGTGGGAGTAGCGCGCATTGAGAGGTTGGTGGGCGAGAATCACTGGATTATTTCTTGTTTCGAAGCGAGAATTTCAAAACTGTTTACCATTTTAAAATCGGACGAGAAATAGCAGAGTTATCCACAAATGCTAATAGCGAGATTTGAACCTGTGATTTTTAGTTTGCCAATAAACACAAAAACGTGGATCTAACGCCTTAACTACCTCGGCCATGTATTAGTATCATTGCTGCGCTACATGTGTGAGATGTGGTCGATGTTCAGGAGCTGATACGTGGGAGTAGTGCGAGGGATCCCTGCATTATTTCTTGTTTCCACTCTTGCTCCAACTCGATAGCAGCATCCACATCAAAACTGCAAACCGTTTCTAAATAATTAATATACTTGAAGAGTTTGTCCATCGGTCATCGGATAACGCGTATGGCATGTTAGTGGAAATGACGAGCGGAATGTTGGGATCCCTGAGCTTCTCCTCTATTTCTCAAGATTTCGATCTGTATAGTTGCCCATATCACGCAATGGCCTGGGTACTTTTTCTCGTCGCGCCGCACAGCCTACATCATGCATGCATGACCATAGCTCTTCAGGCCAGCCCATTGTGTGTAATATTGTTTGTAGATGAGCGTTTACACATAGTTGAGTGTTTACACGTAATGTTGTGCGTGTATGATCGCCGGTATACCAATGGATGCTGCGTCTAATTAGGTGTTAACGTGTAGCAGCTACTATTCTTGACTTTCAATGACTGTGCGAGTTCGTCTTGACGTGATGTCTTACGGGTAAAGAGTAATTGTAGACATGTTTACCTTTTGCTAATAGCGAGATTTGAAACAGTTCATTGAGTATGATGATGAGCCCTTGCACCCGTTTTCAGGAGACCCAAATCCATTACTAACACCAATTAAAGGCACGCAAAGCCCTGAATATGGACGTGCATACGGACCTGATGGCATGGCCAATGAATTATTCAAATACACAAGTAATATTATCTCGAAAACCGATCACGCAGCTAATCGATTCAGCTTTTATGCACCACCTTCCCATCGATGCTGTAGGCCAAGGCACCCTTATCGCATTACCAATGCAAGCCCAAGAAGCCATCTGCTCCACCCCACCCCACCCCCACAGGGCCAATCTGTGGCACATTGTGCTCCCCAACAGCTTGCGGAAAATCCTATCTGCATCCGAGACTAAATCGATGAGTTCACCAGATCCAGTCAAAGTAACCTTAAACGTGGACGCAGCTGCGCAGACATTGTATGGGCTCGACGCATATTTGTCAGTTGTCATGTCCAAACACTGGAATGGATTTCAACAAAATGGGCATTGGCATGTCACGAGCCTTCGACGCGATTAAACCCTCAAAGATCTTAGATGTATTACATCAGGCTAGTTGCAATGAAGATGAGCTGCGACTAGTGAGACTCCTACTTGCAAACACCAAGCTGAGAGTATGAGCCAAGTCAGTGAAGTCTTAAGAGTTTGAGATAACAATCATCTTTCCAACGGGAGGGGGTCTATTCCCTGTACTTTTCACCTGTTGTCATGCTGATACATTAAAATCTGTGCTGGAAAATTCCACATGACCAATCCCCCGGTGTCCATACCGGGATTGCCGCTAGAGATGGAATATGTCGACGACGTGGACTTCACAGACAGGAAAAGAAATCCCTTGACGAATTCTCCCAATAGCTGCAAGCAAACTAAAATTGAGAATCTCTTTATGAATGAATCCATAACAGAGTTCACCGACATATACCTATCTACAAAGCATGCAACCTAAAGAAAATGATGATCCACTTCGTGGCGGCGAACCATGTAGCAAACGTAAAATCCTGGACTCACTTCTTTGTAATACTGCTGACTTTGCTGCACGCTGCGACATGGGGAACAGAGCTTTCTAGTCCTTTTGGATGCTATGGATTCGTAGATCAAATATGCCATTGATAAAAAGACACAACGCAACCTGCATATCCTTGATGCCGCATAGCTGTAACAGCTGGGCAGTTTCAAAGGCAGCTCTAGGCAATGTTGACGCCTGCCACCGCAAACACCATCACTGGCCACTGATGGCCAGACAGCATACTTTTCAATGATGCATTATACAAGATGTGTAGTACATCGCCGCTGTCCGTAAAAGTGGCCCAGCAAAGATAGTCTATGTTTGGTCATGCACTAAGGATGCCAGAAGACACACAAGCACAGAGAGCCATAGAATTCGCCATACTGGGAGATATATAAATAAAAATAAATATAAATATAAATATAAATCCAGGATATGACGTCATTGCATAAATCAGCGCGCTACGAGGTGACCTCAAGAAAGCAGGACTCAGTACACTCAAATCAAGAATAGGCCTGAGGAAGCTAAAAGATTTAGCCCAACACAAGACACGGTGGTCAAAGGCGATGACGGACTTATTGCAGCTGTAGGATGTTTCTACTACTACAGCCGCAGTATACAGTAATCACACATAGAGATAACCTGGTGAATTTGCATCGTTCCACGAATAGGTAGTAGTTTTGCAGACACATACATAACAATAACGTTAATTTCTTATTATTAACTAAGAACAGTTTAAGTGATGTGGTTTTTAAAGTTCGCGAAACATTGTTGCAGCTCTATACTGTTTCAGGACCTACGGTAGTAACACCGAGACGCCCCCTTTCATCTGGCCTGACCAAGCCCTGTCTTTTTATGTTGCGTGTGTATTATAAATGGTTGAAATAGTATCTGTACTAGAAGCATTGTGGTAATGTCACATACGTTACCGTTTTCTCACTTAAGTTACCCCGCAGAAAGTAACTTAGGTGACAGTAACTTATGTGACGAAATCTTCTTCATTGCGCATTTTAAAACAAACTATAGCAAATATACAGCTAATTCCGTGAATAATATGGTCATACATATGAACTATTTTACAAGCAACAATAATTTTATCGTAAAAAATAAAACTACCACGAGAATTATCAGTAACTTAAGTGATATACAATAAATGTACGGTAAGCGATGCATAGGATTGGGCCTCAAAAGATATAGATATCACATCCTTTTAAACGAATTTTCTTGCACAAAATTACAACTAGATCGTCTGCTAGCGCATAATAATGTCTCCAAAGAGTCATCACGCATATGTTCAGGATGCCGGGCAGACAACCTTGTGGTAACTTAAGTGATTTCCAAGCTTGGGACAAGATAATGTGATGCTCGTACTAGTATCACATATTGATGCATTTGCAAAAGACAAATATATACATATTAAAGATACACGCCACATTAAAATACCAACATATTGTTTTATAGAAGTTTGACTAAATTGTGAAATATTGTAAATACGAGTTCAGATGTCCTACTGGGACAGTAACTTAAGTGACATTTTGTTTACATGAACATCAATATAGAATTAATAAAGTGATGAAATTTAGTAAAAACTAGCTTACCATGTTTAAATTGATGTATTTTATTACGTCTTAAATAGAATTTAGAGATGCATTATGCAATGGGCATAAAAATTACTGTTCCCAGATTTTCACCCAGGCTATATTTCGTACAAATTGACGGACTATTAAGCGTGTTTGATGGGTATAATCACGTATGGCATAATTGATTATGACATCAGACTACATGTGACGTAGTTGATTATGAAGTTATCCGATTGACTGAGAAACTGTATTCCTCCCTTATCTGCTCTGTGTTGTTTAATAAAGACCAGCCCCGTCACAGTACCGCCATGATGGATGACGTCATTAGAAATGATTGCAGGAGTCTCTTCAGGGGTGGGTTGGGGGCACGCGCTCTATTAAATTCGCCTCTCCTTTCGAGCACAAGACTGTTTGATAACCATCGTCGTGAATATTGAATAGCTATATAAAATATGTGACGTGTTGCTATATACCAAGATCTATACATTTGCATGTCTGGATCAATAGTTACCTCTATGATTATATAATGAATTGTTATTGTCATTGTATTGGTCTCCTATAGAAACAGGATACGGAAATATTGATACAGTCAGGGAGCTTAGGTATCATACAAAGTATTCTATTACTTTTCCATCAATCTTGATGTATCGGCAACACAATGTACTGACGATAGACCAAGGTTGATAGGAAAGTAATAGAACGCATACCAAACAGAATCTACACGTGACTTTGTGTGTTGACGTATTACGTTAGCGTTGATAATTCCATTATGAAGTACGCGTTTGTTGTTCACGAGTTCTAATATCGATCGTTACATGCACATAATACCGATTTGTGTCGTGTAATTAACTCTTTGAAGCTCAAAGATATATAGAAAGCCACTGGTCCGATTTGGCTCGCGTTTTAAAACAGGAGAGAGTGTGATCATACACTATGATTCCACAAGTTTTCGTCGGTATTCCGAAAAATTTCAGAAAATCCGAAAAAAATCCGAAAATCCACAAACATTTCCAATGTGAAAAATGGGAGAGCAGTTTATCCATCCATCACATGACGTCATAATCAACCACGTGACTTGTAGAAAGACATCATAATCAATGACGTCATGAATGGTGTATTTAAGTTCGTCACGAACGCGTAATTGATGATGGACTAAGCGTTGCTGTACAAATTGTATGTCTTTACTATTCAATAAACATGCTGGTAATAATTTGAAACTAATTTGACTGGGTGCTGTTGCAGCCATAGGCAGTAACAGTACCCATTCAAATTAGATTCAAGCTTTCCTGCATAGTTTTCTGGAAATTGATAGTCAATGAATTCAGGGATCGATCGATCCAAACATGAGCGAGGTGGGGGTGGAGCTTAGCTAGAATTGGGCACGGCATAGCAAAAACTTTAAAGACCCATTCATTTGAACTGGGCTGTTTCAAAATAATATGAAATTTGAAATGAAGGGCATGTAACAGGCTACAGAAAAATAAACATGTCTATTTATTGATATGCTGTATACATTTTGTTCCTTCCGGAGACTTCTCTAGAATGTGCGTAACTCAGAAGTTCATCTTAGAATAAACATTTTCTCAAATATAACACAGACATGTCCCATACATAACACCTATTTGCCAATTTTGCGCCAACCAGAAAGGACATCATAATTTCGACTGAAGGTTCTAAAAGTATAACAAAATGAAAGCAAGCAGATTCTCAGTTTTTCCTTGAGAAAAAGCATCTAGTTACTTCATATTAGCTTTTATTTGTTCACGAGGTTTGTATTTTTTCTTTCACATCACTTTGGAATTTAGCGGTTTTAGTAACACTTCATAAATTTTATGCTTAATTTTTCATACTTCCAAATGGATTATCCATTTAGCACATATATTGCAATTGATGCTACTGGAAGTTTCTTAAATATGTTAACTTTCATAAAAGTAAGATACAAGCGTGTGAATATCCCAATTTCAAAAGTAACAAAATCTATTTCTGACGGCAAGGCTGTCCCACGCATAACCCATAATTACACTCTCATGTTATTGTCTAAAAGAATGAAAGTTGACAAGTGTATTTCATAACAAATTAGTGCTATACCAGGCATGCAACGCATATATCATCTAAAGGCAACCATAGCGCCCTGGATAGATTTCTGTGTGTTTTTTGTTAATGTTAAGGGCAATGTCCCACGCATAACACGTACAGTCTCAAAATCTAATGAAATACCTAATTCCTGATGCAACATGCTTAGAAATAGGATGAATGTAAGTTGGTCTAATTGAACTTGAATATCTATATTTTTATTTTAAATAGGTGTATGCCGTTTGCATCATCTGCATTTTTCTGGAATTACAGACGTACAAAATCTGACAGAATATTTGAGGAAAAACTGCGTTGTCCCATACATAACACCATATTTTATTTTTTCGCTAAAGCTTCAAGTCTATGTTTAATCATTCCATTCTGTTGCTCTGTCACAGAATATATATATATATATATATATATATATATATATATATATAAGTAATTGTATACATCATGGCTATGTTGCCAGCAAATACCATTTGTGCATATATTGATTTTAGATAAAGGATTGGAAAAGACAAAGTTCACACATATTCAAAACAATTTTAGTTTTTTATCAGGGCTTGAAATAAACCAAGGCGACCATGGCAGTTGGCTTGGTTACCCATGTCTCTTGCATTGGTGCCCCTCCATTTTGCCATCGTTTTAAGGCAACAACTGCCTTAGATGTCCTCCACTATTACATTGGTGCTCGTCAAACAGACTGATAAATAAAGTATCAAAAGTAAATATACAGAGTCCTCAAAATGTAGATACATGTAGCAACACTGAACATACTCTGACTGTAATGTTTATACTCTAGAAGGGTAATAAGGGCGTCTTGATCCTGAATGCATGGGAAAGGCCAAATGTTGCCTTGATGCCCTTCCTCATGAGGCATAGTCTGCCTTGATGTCCTAAGACATTTCCTTAATGCCCCTAAAATTATATAGGTCATTAAGGCAATATTGACTTAATATCTTCAAGCCCTGTTTTAATAGTTCTGAAAACATGACTTCATGTCAAATCCGCCAAAAGCTGCTAAAAGCGCAAACTTACAGTGGCGGAAGAACTAAAATGAAATAAAAATAATACGGAAAAATTAGTTACCTCTCCGGGGTGTAGAAATTGTTTGTGTGTAACTAATTTTTCCTTATTATGAATCATCCTGGGATCGGGACCAACTTTTTCGGAAATAGAAATAAAAATAGTTGTTGATTTATGTGCGTCATAGCTAATTGGTGATTGTACTATTTCTGTTTTCATTTTCATTTGTTTCGGTCCTAGTATGTTAATTTCATTATGGGCTGTACTGTATTATACCTTGTTAGTTGTTGTTGGCGACTTATGCTCATTGAACTAAGTATTGCAAGTGCATACTCAGTTCGACTAGGCTCATCTTCAGTTGAAAGCTGTATGTTCACAAACTTTACCTATATTTTGAAAATGGGAATGCTTTTCAGATGAGTACTTTAGTGTAGTTGGTGGCATGTATTTTGCACACTAATTGCAGAATTCTTAACATTAGTATTAAAGGAACTGGACAAATGTCTGTTTGTAAGAAAAAGATACAGGGAAATTGTGAAAGGCAACATAAATGGCGGGCGAACTGGATGAAAAAATGGGTGGAGACACTGAAAGCAGTTCACAGAATTGAGGCAATTACATGTAGTTCCAAACTAGAGAGAATACAGAGAAAATTATTGTATAAGTCCGTTACTATAGTTATAGTACATGTACTATAACTGTAAAAAAGAAGATACATACAAAATGTAGGGGTAGAAATAAGACATGTATTCTACATGCACACTGCATCTAGCATTGGGATTTTATCCGCACAGCGAAATATCTACATGCACGTAAGTTGACATTATAGTATATCACCCAGGAAAGTGCATGATCCCTGTGCACGCAGGATTGCAAATACACATTTACTAGCAATTTTTGTCCCGATTTGTACATGTAAAAAGGCCTTATTTCAATCCCTGCTGTCTCTCAAAAAGAAGAGGCAAAAGGGTGTGGGAAAGAAATAGAAAAGGGTCATACGGGAAGATGATCTTGGAAGAAAAGGACTACAGAATCAAATGAATGGAAATTGTGGATTTAACACATGAACGGAAGACAACTGAAATGGAACCTAAAAGGTGAGAGCACGAGCTGAAGCAAGGTTTAAATTGACTATGTGTTCATTTAAGACTAAAGTGACTGAAGGAAGAAGATGGTACCAGAATTCATACAGGTTTTCTACAGATGTGAGATGACTCTGAAACAGTATTTGCACTCTTCAACCAGGCTAACTCAAATTATTCATTTCACTTAAAACACGGAATTCCACTAACCCAAGTCAAGCGATGTTACAATAGCTAAGGAGCAACATCAGCGGGTATGTGTGTGCATTCATCATGTCAATTACAGTATTAAACTAGTTGCACTACAAAATCACTTTCCGCGTAGCGTCTACCACACTCAAAATGACAAGACCAGAAATTCAGAGCAAACCAATGATTTAGAAATATACTTCCTGTGGGCTAAATTATTGATAAGGAGTAAATCCATCCAATGACAATATTCTATATGGTCCAGTTGAATTGACTGGAGTACGGTAGTTCAAAAGCGGTCAACCATTACAAAAGCACTCAACGGCAGTCATTGAAGAACAATCCTTACAATAACAATTGAACATGACATGTTGCTCTACAGATTGTTTGCTAATTCAAATGTTGACTGATTGAAAATCAAATGTTCAGATCTTGTTGTGCACTTACATGTACCATTACCTCACTACTGTCAGGGTATGGAAAAAAAGAGAAATCTTTGTGTTATGTTATACATATTGCGTGAAATGTATACGCCTACACATGTATCATACATTTTTGTTTTTCTTTGCGAGACAAACTACAATTCTTGGAGTAGTTACCAATCTAATTGATTCAATCCCTATGGTTAAAGGCAGGAATGATATTAATGTGCTGTTTGGCAAGCCTCAAGTGGCATGTAGTGTATACCAGAAAATTAAGTCTAAAATGTACAGATAAACCACACTATCTCTTACCTATGATCTCAAGCATGACCTAATATATGATTACTAACATGAAAAGGTCCACTAAAATAAATATAAATTGTATTATACAAATGTATATGCATTTCTATGAGTTGTCTCATGCATAATTGGGCTGTCCCATGCATTGCGCCACATACCACGCCTATTCTTTTATCTCCCGAGTGAAAACAATTACTCCACTACTAACAGTATGTATTTCCCCGTTCGACTGGAGACTGTCTATGTATAATTCTATGAAATTTGTTGTTATTTGTTAACTTTATAGTAGTTGATCATTCCTTCATTCTTCACTTGTCGAAGCTGAATCTCTAACAAACAGTGTTGATGAAAAAAATTAAGATTTTAAGTTTTTCTTTCAAATATTCGTATTTCTTATAAAATTGTTCACTTAAGTTCATGCATTTCCTCATTTACAATCTTTCTGAATGATTGCTTTGTCTTTTGTCCCACGCATAGCGCTCATAGGACTACTATTTTCCATGGCTCATGGATTGTTAACTTGAAGGATCATTTCAAATCTGTTTTAAATCCAGTAAATATGACATGTGATGATTCAAAATTCATAAAAATATCATTATTTCAGAATATTTGAAATTTTCACATTATGGTTGACACAAATTTCATGTTATTTTGAAACACCACAACTACGGTAGTCACAGAGGACACATTCTTCGCGTTGTAAGAAATATTATCTTACATATTTTGAAACAAATCTGACTTGAAGCTGCTGTTACCAAACGGATTTTGGAAATTATATCAGGTTTGCAATGGTCAAAATGATATATTCTGGGTGAAGCGCGGCACCGCAGATTAGACTAAATGAATGAATCTTTATTTCCATTAAGCTGCTGTCCATCGAGTGAAGATTAGAGAGAGAGCGAGAGAGAGAGCGAGAGAGAGAGAGAGAGAGAGAAAGCGAGTGAGAGACAGAGAGAGAGAGAGAGAGAGAGAGAGAGAGAGAGAGAGAGAGAGATAGAGAGAGAGAGAGAGCGAGAGAGAGAGAGAGAGAGAGCGAGAGAGAGAGGGAGGGGAGAGTGTATGTATGGCTGGGTGGCGGGGTTGGGGTGGGGGAGGGGTGGTGGCCGGGTGAGGGGGGGCGGGAGGGGGGAGGGAGGGGGCGGGAGGCCAGCAGAAACTCATACTGCTTCATCATCTTCGAACAATATAGTTTTCCTACAAATTCCGAATGTACTGGATTCTGAATTTCGTTAGTTTCAAGCACTTTTAGAACATATCATATTATCCATCAACCGGTCCTAAATCCGTGATGATTGGATATGCAAACGCATTAAGTTAACAAATGTCTTTGTTGGCAATATTAATTCGCAAGATGCTCTGAATTATTGTAGCTTCTGACATGAGTAGACCTACGTTTAATATATCTCGGAAACATTGCCTGATGCGTTGGCTATCTGACTGCCCTTGAACGGGCGCGCAAGACGCAGGATATAAATAATGTATATATAATGGGCACATAGCATACCTGTGGGAAATTATGCTTAGATGTCGCTATGACACATATTCCTATCTCCCTAGATGCATGCAACACTCCGGTCACATATCCTGACAGAAATAATAATATTTCTGAATAAAGTATTTCCTTTGGGCTCATAAGTATTATCAATGTTCTGCCATTTATTTTTCTGTTAGCATCAATCGGTGTCCAGCGGACTATCTTGTACCACCCACGTGTTCGGATTTGGAAGGGTGTTGCATATTTTGAAACTACTTTGGCTGGACGGTGTTGCTGCCAAAGGAAATTGATAGCCAGGATGTTCAGAGATTGATTGACCCCAACACGAGCGAGGTGTGGGTGGAGCTTAGCTAGAAATGGGGAAAGAAATGAATCGAGAAATGCCATGAGACTGCACATGTTTCTAACCATAGTAATGTAGCACCGGGCTGATACACGGACGGTAATAATGCCAGTGCCTGACCGTATGACCGAGATTCCTTATTATATAATAAATATCATGTTGAATATTTTGAAATTATTTGGACTGGAAGCTGTTGTTTTCCAGGAAGAAACAGCATCCAGGTAAATTAGTTGTAAACTGTTCAACGGCTAACCTTTAATCGTAGTTGCTTTTACACAGCGCCATATTTAGTTCCAGAGTTGATTTTCATGGAGCCATAGATTATGTTATGGAGGCAGCTTGTTACTGGCAATTCTCTATCACTGTGTGCCCTCATATGCATGAGTGGCATGGGTTATATACTAGATTAGCCTACAGTGACGGTATGTGCGCGCGTGCATGCATTCAATCGCATCAAGGTTGGTATCCTTAGTACCATATCAATTAGTGGAAAGTTTTGTTCAAGATGCTCCATTTCTGCCAACAGCTGAATAATAAAATGTATTGTGCCCAGGGGGCGTCCATCCTTGTAGTGTGGTCATCTTCCACTAGTACGTAGTACTGTATGGATTTTACCGTAGTAATGACGGATTAATGTTTCGCTAAATGACAGTATGCATATGACATTAACAACAATAAAACACCGTGATTTGATATCGATATCTGTTAAATATAGACTTCCGACTAGGCTCATCGATAAGCAACGTTCTTCGTGCTAACGTTGATTACAGCACATTGTAAACTATCCTGTCATTGTGTTATCGATTCCGTTGCCAGCGATAGGTGACGACGACAACGACGACGATGAAGATAGGTATCGACCTTCAATCATGAAGTCCATTTCTATCTATGGCTCGCTCATTTTTAGCTAAGTTCTTGCCCACTACACGTTTGCACGTTTTGGAATCAATTTTAACACCTTGAAACCCGTTGGGATTGATCGATCCCCGAATGCCCTAACTATAAATTTCCTGAAAACTATACAGGGAAGCTGTTGAATATTTTGTAACTAGGTGCTGTTGCTGCCTATGGCAGCAACAGCGCCCAGTCAAATTAGTTTCAAAATATTCAACAGAATATTTATTAAATAGTAAAGACATAAAATTTGTAAAATAACGCATAGACCGTCTTCAAATATGCGTTCGTGACGTACTTATCGACGTCATTCATGACGTCATTCATTATGATGTCATTCTACACATCACGTAGTTCATTATGACGTCATATGATGGGTGGGTACTCTGGAAAGGTGAATTAAGCAACGATAGTCCGGAACCTAGATAGCAAGTCCCGTTCGTGACGTACTTATCGACGTCATTCATGACGTCATTCATTATGATGTAATTCTACATATCCCGTAGTTGATTATAACGTCATATGATGGGTGGATACTCTGGAACCTGCTTACTTCTTGAAAATCTATTTTACCACTGGTGTTTGCGGGAGGATTGCCCCCACCATTCTTCTTGTAATCTCAACTGCGCTTCTTTAATCCAGTCCTGATCCAGGGTGTTAAACATGACTTCGGGCAGACATCGCCATACATCACCGGTCGCCAAGTTCCGGCAAGACGATCTCTGAGAATGCGCCAGTGTATACAGTCAATGACCGAGAGTAACGATCGAAACTCGGAGACAATAGAACGATTAAATGGTTTCGGAGTTTCCACAGAGATCGGATAGTCGATGTTCGCGATTTCACCAGTCAACCGGCACGCACCAATTTAGAAGACAAATAAACTGAATAGCATCGCACGATAGCATCGTCCAATTCTCCACATATAGGCCGAACACGCACTAGAAATTGGATATTAAGTACTGAAGCGAAACATTCTACATTACGTTGACAATTAAGGTGGGTGTGTCAATTAGTTAGTGAAAATGTTGCAGAAATAATCAAAATAGCGGTCTTAGTTTTTCATATCTTTACCTTTTTGCCATCGTCCCCGATCTTCTCTGTTTTGCTGCTAGTAGTAAATCAATAACTCGTCCCTTATAGTTAGGCCCTAATTAGTTATTTAGTTGGTTAGTCAGTCATTCAGTCAGTCTCAAAAACGTATTCCAGGCTGCAGATTCTTCAAGAGTTTTCGTATACAATAATCAAATTTGGCTTATTGTACGCTTAAGGTGCGTAGCTTACCAGGAGTAGGCTGGTATGACCTACTTGTCCCGCTTCACCAGCAGCTACTTAGATTCTATTAACCTTGTTTACTTTTTCAAATACTTTTCCAACAATTCTTCGATACATCATCATCAATATCTTTGTACCTCCTTATTTGGTCTCATTTTCTCTTTCGGAAACATTATTTTCCCCCCTTTCTTTTTCTTTTTCTTCGTCTTCTCTTCTCTGCCGCCGTTGGTTAATGATTCTGCGTCGTTGTCCAGCCAGCCAAATTGCGTATTAACCTCTTGCAATATGAATGTATGCGCGATATTACTCTTGTCGACATCGCAATTGTTAATGCAGAGAAATCGCGATATATCGATAGATGTGTTGATAATGTATCTGCAGATAAGGCCTATATCGTTATATTGCGTTTTTTGCGCACCATGAAGTGGGATATCGACGAGAGCAATATCGCGCATCCAAATGACAAAGGAAGCTTTAGTGGGCCAATGACTACTGTATATTTTTGTAAAATTTTCATTGGGTTATTTGCGTATATATAATACACCATTATACCTAGATTCGTTAAATCAAGAGGACAATAAGAGTTATTTTAAAATCACAATAAACTGTATTTAATTTTAGAAAAATATAAGGACGAATACAGAAATGTATAGGAAATTGGCTTAGCTTTCCAATGATGTGTGATTCCAATAATATTATGAAATTAGTTCTTCATATAAACTACTTAAAGTGCGTTGTTTCTGATTCTAATAGTAAAGTAATGCTGTTTGCTCGTCGGCTATCGACGTTACCAGCCAGAAGTGGTATGCGCAATGCATTCTGGGAAGGTATTTTCCGAAAATACGCTAATGTGGGAAAGGGCTATTGGACTGGGACCTGATGATTCCAGCGAAATTCTTTTCGAAATATTCAACAACTTACGTTTAACTGTCTTGAAGCTTTTATACAGGGACTGTAGGGTTGAAAGGGTTTGACGGAAATTCGCTAGTGATATCTATAAAGCTAATTAGTCGGTCTCCAGGGTTTTGTCAATTATCCATTCTCTCTTTATTAATATGGTCAGAGTTGTGCATAATTAATCATCAGTACCATAAACGCCTTATCTCCTGAACGCGAGATCGATAAAATGGTGTGACGATAACCAACGCTACAAGTCATAACTGGTCGACCTGAACGAGAATTTATTGACAGTTACAATTATAGCTCAAAGCCTTAAATGACGGAAGTCCGGCCGGTGCCGCAGAACGGCGATTTTTTTCCTCATTTAACCAGCCGCCTGACTTAGGCCACATTCTCACTAGAGAGTTAATCGGGAATAAGTATGGCGTCATTCCTGGTTAAGTCTCTAGCTTTAGAACTAAGAATTGTTAATTTAACACATACCACTCTGATGTCAGTATTCTATCTTTTACTGTGTCAATAACAAAGAAACTGGTGTATATTTTTCAACATTTTTGGAGGACGATGTTGATGTCAAATGTAAAATTTTGCCATCAGAGTGGTAAAGTTTAAAACGCTTTCTTGAATGACTAATGCCCGAGTTACACGATCGGATAGATTGTGCAATTTTCCGTACAACCCATAGTCCATGTACACGCCGTACAACAAAATAAAATCTATCTGATAGTGTAAACAGGGCATAGCTAAGCGTTGACATATTCCTAACAATATGTGTCGTAACGACCCTTTAACTAATTCACCTTTCCAGCGTATCCATCCATCATCTGACCCCGCATGACGTCATAATCAGCCCAGCGCGTGTATGATGACGTCACAATCAATACATCACAAAGGGTTCCATATAGACCGTCACCAAATCTCAAATATTCCGACACGTTGTATGAATTGTATGTCTTTGTAATTCTTTGCAATTTAATAAACATGCTGTTGAATATTTTGAAACTAATTTCATGTCATGTTCGCGTAATGAGAACATGAACATCGACCTCAGTGAAAAATTGATGCCATGCGGGGAAAAAGGTGATGCAGATGGTGTTGCTGTATTGTGTAACCTAGTGATACCGCGGTCCAAGAGGTTTTACAATAAACAAAACAATTTAACATGAATGGCTACTGCCACATCACTAAGTTTTAGAAAGATACAGTAACAATAGGCCACTCGACCCTACGTTGCTCATAGGCACGGAAAATGAGGATAATATATACATAATAATAATATTAATAAACTATAAAAATGTGGTCTCGAATGACCGGGAGGTACCTATTAGTCATCAGTACCTGTTACATAAAAGTAAGACGATAATAATAGTGTACGGTAGAGTACCTATTAGTCATCAGTACGGAAGAAACCTCATATTCACGATAGTTGAAAGCGTAACACAGTTTGGAACGCGAAATGGCACGATGCGGAAGTCAGCTGCTAGGAAAATACTGCAGTCACACTACTGATATGGCTCATTCTCAGGAAAAGTGAAGACGATCCTTCACAGAGGAAGATGGTTAGCGGATAGTCACGTTCACATGAACAGTTATTGATTTATCTGAATGGCCTAAAATGTTCCGTACAGGTGCCGAAGTTGCCCTACAGTTCTTGACAGGCTACAGAAGATTATTAGTTAATGTGGATGCATTCTGGCGGTCCACAAGACGAGATGCATTGAATAGCTCACATGATGCATCAAGCAATGTTCCCATAGCTTATGTTCAAATGTCAAAGAGGCTAACACATGATTTGTAGGTTAATTTTCACCACTGGTTGTGTAGCACGGCAGATCGGGCGAGTCATCACAGCGTACGTCACCCGCCCCACATACTGAACGACGAGCTACATCGGGGCCAAAAGGCCATCTGCTCGAAAGGTCCTGTAGCTCGTGGGGGTATGCGCTGGTCCATCATGTTGCTCCACTCTGTTGCACCGGCCGGATGTACAGGGTATGTACAAGGGCTGGTTAGCTATGGTTCTCGGGGTTACGGATCCAGTATCGCGACTCTCCGGAAGGTACAAAGACTTGTCTCTAGAGCCGGTGGAACGATCATGTTCCAGTGGGGCTGTGCGACCATTTCTGCCGAGATTGAACCTCACCGTCTCGTCCCAACCGTTGGTGTCAAAATATTACAGTACATAGAGCTACTTGGTGTTCTTTCTACGTGGTCTCGCTAAAGGTACCGTACAGATTCGTAAATCCGCAGAGGTATCCCCGCAAGGGAGCATCACGACGAGGGCACTTGAATAGTTTAATATAAACCAATTATACCCCTAACACACACAGAATATTATTGTTGCGAGAGGAAAGTGCCTCACGCGGGCCTCTGTCACAGGAAACTGCCTTCAATGCCGAAGCAGAGGAAAAGAGCGGGCAAAAAGGGCCAATCTTTTGTTCAAACAAAAAGCTAAGTGCTGGTTAATCCTAGTCAAGCCATAATTAATGTGATGCACACTGGTTTAC
Organism: Chaetoderma sp. LZ-2023a; assembly: GCA_034401795.1. NCBI lineage: Eukaryota > Metazoa > Mollusca > Caudofoveata > Chaetodermatida > Chaetodermatidae > Chaetoderma > Chaetoderma sp. LZ-2023a. The sequence goes on along the minus strand of CM067373.1, from coordinate 130,499,432 downwards.
GTGAAGACGGGTCGGATGATTTCCGAAGAATTCACAGGTCACCATCTAATGTAGGTTCCAAGATATTGTATTGGTAGTTGCCGCTTTATTTATGCAGGCCTTCTGCTACATTCTAACCTACCATTTAGTTATTAGATACGTTTCCAAGCTTTGGCCACAAATGGCAGGGATTACTATCTCTCTTTAGACACATACATCTAACTGGCGAAGATGCCCAGCTTCCCGAAGGTCGCCCCGCATAGCATCTTCCTCAGAAAGACAGCGTGCATACATGGTATGAAGCAATAGCTCCAGAATCATATGACGATCCGGTTACCATCATCCCGTAACCACATTTAGCATCACTAGGATGGATCACAATTCACAAAAGCGATTTAGAAAGCACAATAGTAGTTATGGTGGGGAGTAAGAGACACATAACCATCGTTAGTGGCCTTCCCGTGAGGGCGTGGTGGGTTCTAAGACCTCACCCAGACACTACAACGAGTTGGATGGGGATCTGCGTCTCGTCCGTCACCCGTATGTTGCGGAATCAACATTTCACCTGTCATTAGGGTTATGTTCCAGAATACCCAGAGATGCACTGCAGGTTGGTGTTACACAATATATAATTTCTGTCCGGAGTGCTTCCTACATTGGCGGTGGAATTTAAACTAACTGGTATCCGAAGATACAGGGGCAGGTGTATGGAAATCGACACTTCAGTTATCACCGCTTGGAAACCCCAATAGTTTCCCAGAGTCGGATCCTGCCAACATGTCGTTTAGGAGTCCAGACAATTACTAAGCCATACGGCTGGAGGAGCGCAGAAAGAGACAATCACTCGATATTAATAAGAGGCCCTAGTGTAATTGGCCAATTTCACACAATCCTACTGGTGTGTGGTGTTACATATCCACCCCAACCGGAAAAGAGATGTACACAATGTGCCTTTTATGGAGAGACCGTTCCTAGCTACTATAAACCTATCCTATCGAGCTAGAATAGCCAGGTTTAGTCGGGCTCTATACACGCGTACTATGCTACTCAGGGGGACGTGCTTAGAACGTTCCCGGAATGGTCGTCCCGTACCCAGCCTAGCTGTGATAGTCCGTACCCATCCGGTTGATCAGTGCTACACCCCCTTTGTGGAAGAAGCGTCTTGGGCTACCTGGCCTTACTTTGTTTATTACACCCCCCCCCCCTCCCCCTGGTGATATCTTCCCGGGAGCTTACAACAACTGTGGTTGCGGATGTAGTGGCATGTGCTCCAAAGAGAACGAGTCTGAAAACCGAAAGGATCCGCAATTCTTAACCGATTTAAAAATGGTAAAGAGTTTTGGAATCCTCGCTTCATTCTGTTCATGATCGAGACCAAAGACGGCGATGCAAGTCTTACGAGTATCAACTCGGTACTGTTTGAGATGCTTTTTCTGCCCAACTCTAACACACGTTTTTAAGCAATCTCTGACGCTCACGCATGCGCGGCACGCGATCTTACGGACATTTTACGATCCTCTCGTAATTTGCTCTACACACGCGTATCGTCCTACCCAGGTGGCGGGCGTTCTCGGAACGTACCCGGCTCGGCCGCCCCATACCCAGCTTGGCTGGGACGGTTCGTACCTGACCGGTCGATCCACGCTACATTATTCCTGATTAACTGTCTAGTGAGAACATGGCCTTAGTCTTCTTTTTGTTACCAAAGCCATCGGAATATGATCAAGACTGTTGTGTGATTGACTCTGCGAAATTCCAACAAATACCATATAATCAAATGCGATGTGTAGCATTACTTCGCTAGTTGTGACCTTCTCCATTTCGTCTTCAGCCAACTTCTCATAAATCCTCGCCGATAAGGCTACTATTGTTTAACGTTAACCGGAACATGTATTCCGGCTGAGGACAGAACACATTTCTCCCTTGCTTGTGACAGTCCCAGTATATTTCTCCTTATTCGGTGCCGAATGTATTCAATTCGTGCTTAATAATCCAGCATAGAACTGACGGATAACTAATCTCTCTCTCTCTCTCTCTCTCTCTCGCTCTCTCTCTCTCTCTCTCTCTCTCACTCTCTCTCTCTCTCTCTCTCTCTCTCTCTCTCTCTCTCTCTCTCTCTCTCTCTCTCTCTCTCTCTCTCTCTCTCTCACGGACACAATAAATAAAACAACATATTCATAAACTCTACTTCTTTAACAACACAATTTTTAAAACATTGAAATCAACAGCACAAGAACACGCTCAGATAAGCTACAGAATAAATTATACCCTTGTAATAATAACCCAGCATATAGCGCAGCTAATATCAAACATGATCTGATTATCTGGTGCATTATGTGTTAAGTTGTACCGGCTCCATAGTTATAGGAGCACCCAGTATGGAGATGACACAACTTTATGTAACGGCTGCGTAAACACCTATATAGATCAATTATCGGGGAATCAGAAATTTGTGTAACTTGCTATTGTTTCATATCAGCGCCAATATAATACTTGGCAGTGGGTCCCGTGCGCCGGTAATCAATTGTTGTGCCGATATCGAATTTGATATTTGTCCCCGGCGTCTGCGACCTGGCTGAACCGACGCGCCGATATCGATTTCGATATTAGACACGCTGCGTTGATCGACGGGCGCACCGATATTGGATTCTATATTCGTCCCTCCGTCATTTGTCAACGCCGCAGATTCGACATTGGTGCGTTAATACTGCATATAGCCTATATGACATCTAGAATGGCCAGATATCCATTGCCGTCAACACGTTGTCTATGAAGGAGTGTCGTAAAGTTAAGCGATGAAGAATTTGAGCAATAATGATGACCAGTAAAGAAGCGAAACTAATATTATCACATGCCGCGCTGCTAGACTGGATAGCTTCGTCCAAAATCGACAATATCTGTTAGGTTGGTAGATCGCCAACCATAGGATAAATGCCTTCAATACGTGAAGGAGTGTCTTACAAACAAATTTATGTAGTCTAGACATATAGCATACATGTATACTGGCAGGCCCCCGCCTTGTTTGAACAGGACCATCGGCAATGAGACCGCTTTCCATGTGCAATGGAGCTTTCCAACTCTATCCATCCATCATATGACGTCATAATCAACTAAGTGGCGTGTAGGATGATCATGACGTCATGGGTGATTCGATATAGTCCTTATTTTACGCTTAATAGTCCAACACGTTGTATGAATTGAATGGCTTTACCATTTAATAAACATTCTGTTGAATATTTTGAAACTAATTTGACTTGGCGCTGTTGCTGCCATAGGCCCGGCCAAATTAGTCTCAAAATATTTAACAGCTAACGTGTATAGTTTTCTGGAAATTGATAGTCAGATCGTTCGGGGATCGATCCCAACACGATCCAGGTATGGATGGAGCTTAGCTAGAGATGGGCGGGACGTAGCTAACACTGAAACGGTTCATTTCTCTCAGAACCGCGTTGACCCGCGTTTGTTCCGATAACATATTCATGACTGTATGGAACACACCCATCTTTAGTCTCAACCCCCTTCCCCACCTACCTCCCCACGCCCACATCCACCCCACCCCACCCCACCCCCACCCCACCCGCATAATCCCCACACGCATGCACACACGCACGCACGAACTCTTCGTCTCTCTTTCTCTCACTCTCTCTCTCTCTCTCCCCTCCCTCCCTCCTCCCTCCCTCCCTCATTCCCTCCCTCCCTCTCTCCCTTCCTCCCTCCTTCCCTCCTCCCTCCCGCCCCCATCTCTCTCTCTCTCTCTCTCTCTCTCTCTCTCGCTCTCTCTCCTCCCATCTCCATCCCTCACTTTTCTCCTTCCTCCCTCTCCATTGTTCTCTCTCCCACCCACTCATATTTGAGCGAGCAGACATTAATGGCTATCCAGTACAATAATCAACCATAGCGTGATTCTCCAATACCCACAAGCAACAAAATTATAAACTTCAGATACAGTCCATAAATAAACATCCTGGTTACATAATAGCGTACATGCCTATATTATAATGACCGATCGCTATCATCAATATTTTATTTCATATATTGAGAGCTGTAAGCCCTATAACCGATGGGTGCATACAGTGCAGGTGCTATGAATTTCTTGCTGCTCCGATAAACATAACAATCAGCATATTCTCCTAATTAGACACCATCTAATCAATATAACTCCTGGGATTTCGGGATGCAATTAATTATTTTATATTTTGTTAATGTAATAAAGTTCCCGTTTCCAATCTCACAAATGGAACATTCCTGGAAAATTTGTTGTCTCTAGGTGGATCCGTTAATACGTTAACGTTTGACCTGTAGCGACTTCCACCAACCCCATACAGTCACGGGCATATTTTCTTAAATTTAATTAATATGGGTAGGATAAATATGCATAAATCGTTTTATTATCTCGATAATAGTGTTTGAAATCTACTAATATGTGTTGTTTGTCAATCACCTATAGAATGCAAATCAGAAATTCCACCAAGCAATGTCAACACGTAACGAGCGGATTGGTGCCAGACTTGATCACGGATGCCTATGTACAATAAGGGTGTCGCAGGACATTTATATGGTGTGGTTTGTACTATTCTTGTGGCGTGCATATTACTAAACTCGTGTGATAATTTGATGTGAATTAGTCACTCGTTGGAGATCCTGTTTTCCTCTCCTAATTTATTAATACAAACTCTTCCATCGACTTAATGGACCCTCCGGTTTTAGCTATGCCCCGCCCATCTCCATCTAAGCTGCACCCACACATCGTCCTTGTTGGGAGCGATCGATCTCTGAACTTTCTGACTATCAATTTCCAGAAATCTATGCAGGTAAGCTGTTAAATATTTTGAAGCTAATTTAACTGGGCGCCGTTGCTGCCTAGGGCAGCAACGGCATCCAGTCAAATTAGTTTCAAAGCATTCACCAGAATGTTAATTAAATGGTAAAGTCATACAACTCGTACAACGTGTCAGACAATTAAGTGTTAAAAACGGACTATATCGAGTCAATCATGACGTCATGATTATGACGTCAGCCCACACGTCACGTAGTTGATTACGGGGCCATATGATTGCGTGAGGAAATGGATTCATGAATTACTACAGATTATATTGTTGCTTGGTATCGCTAGTAATTTATCTTGGCCATTGATTAATCGGGGTGGGTGGGGTGAGTCCATTTCTTCCGTACACCGCCCATTTCTAGCTATGCACCGCCCGTTTCTAGCTAAGCTCCGTCCATTTTACGTGTGTTAGAATTGATTTCAAATTGTGAAATTGAATGCGTACACTCTAAAGTTCACGGCCTTTTATATTTTCGTGGCAGAGCTATACGTATTTTTGATTGTGACGTCAGGTACCATATGATACTTGAGTGACAAATCGGATACCTTCCAATTCAAGCCGATTAACATTTTACAATAATATAATGAGTGATTCGGTATTTGAAAAATATTTTGTTGTATTGCCATATCGCGACGCTATATCTCTGTGCCACTTCAGAGCATTATGTCACCAACTAGACATCGAGGCTAAGAGATGGGAGGGGATTGATCGAAATGAACGCATCTGTAATGCATGTAATTGCATAGGTGACGAATTACACTTTCTTTTTCATTGCACAAAATTTAGCACTAAACGACAAAGACTAATCCCTTCTTACTACCTAATAAATAACTCAATAGAAGAAGCAAAAGGACTTCTTTCAATATGGAACAGGCCAGTTTTCCAAAAAATGTGTAAATACTTTTATATGCCAAGAAAAAATAAGTCATCAAGTACCCTCATATGCTTCCTCGGTAGCCTGAGTTTAATAAACGTGAAACTGAAACTGAAACTGTTATGTAAGTATTGTATTCTAAGTAGGGCAGAGGAGGTTTTATCGAATCAACAAATCGATGGTAAGTAACCTTGGCTTAAATGATCACTAAATAATGCACGTAGGATTGGTCGATGGTTCGAAAGAATGGCCAAACACAAAATGGGCCAGCAATTACCATACGTTATATGGAAATGAACATTTCAAAGTACTCGTCTAAAGCCAGTCTTCTCTATCAAAGACCATCAAACATTCATAGCTTGGTTAGATTGATCTCTCAAAGATTGGACTAAGCGGGAAGTCCGGGGCCAACCGACTATCTGTTGAACAAGAGGTTTATTAAGCGCTACACCAATTCCCCACGCGCACTGTGTCGTCACGACACCCACCATCTACCACCACATCGACCAAGCCTGACCTGTCAGATGCATTCCACAAATTGATTGATCGATGCCGCAGTTAGAGGCCAGCAGGGGTCCAACAGTTGAGGAAGATTCTAGCGTCATGATAAGGTTACCATAACAAAGGCCGCGTTTAAAACATGCTTTGTTGACTTTGCTAGTAATTGGGGGAACAATTATTCGATGTCGGTCATTTAGAAAATAGAATTTGGATTGATTTTTACCAATATGCGCCTGAATAATCAAATTATTTGACCTGGACCGTGAATACCGTCCTTTTGTGATTAATCACATCTTTACAATGCGCATTGAAATCTAATCTGGATCACTTTGAATATAGTTATGCTATAAGTGTGTACTGTACACCATGACCAATGGATGAATCCAGTCTATCTATTAATCATATGACGTCATAATCCACTACGGCACATGTCGGCTGACGTTATGAATTTCGCGATTTGGTCCGTCATAAACGGTTAATAGTGCGTCAAGTTGTACGAATTATATATCTTTATTATTTAATAAACATTATGTTGAATATTTTGAAACTAATTTGACCGGGTGCGGTATGGCAGCAACAGCGCCCATTGAAATTAGTTTTAACATATTCAACAGCCTACTTGTATAATTTTCTGGTAATTGCGATTCAGGTGTGTAGGGATCGCTAGAATCCAACACGGGAAAAGCGTGGGTGGAACTTAGCTGGAGATGGGTGGGGCATATCTAAAACTGGATTCCTCTGTTCTCTCTATGACTGGTATACATGAGACATTTTATCTGATGGTGAGTTCCAATAAATTTCGGATTTCCATCTAATAAGCGGCGTGCATATAATGACCAGTTATCGACTTATTGCAAACAAGGTGTGGATTTATCGTAAGAATTACGGCAAGTACACCAAATATATTAGTAGAACTGACATTGAGTTAGCAGAACTAAGTGTATATGTAGTGAGAATTATGGGGAATAATTTTAGATAATAAAGTAATAAATGGTCATTAACAAGACGCAATGCTTAACTGTCTGACTGCTGAGTTTCTGCAGACGACATATCCCAATGGTTATATCTATAGAGCAGCTAAATATTTTGAAAACGATTTAACTGAGAATTGTTCGTGGCTAAGCCACCAACAACTTTCAATCAAATTGTTTTGAAAATATCCCGCAAGTTATAAGATTTTGCTTATTAAACTTATTGTCTGGTGAGAGACATCGCAATTGCCGCTTTTGCTGAAGCGAGACGTAAGAAGTCTGGACCGTAACGTCATCAAATATTGTTTACAGACGCAAAGTATAGATCCCAGAGAAGTTGTTGTCATTTCGAATCAAATTTATCACAAGAGTTTATTAAGATCTCAGTGGGAACGCTCAGCTTTAATGGGGCCCAATTCACCTTTCCAGAGTACCCACCCATGCTATGACGTCATAATGAACTGCGTGATGTTTACAATGACATCATAATGAATGACGTCATGAATGACGTCGATAAGTACGTCACGAACGCATACTTGAAGACGGTCTATGCGTTGTTGTACAAATTGTTTGCTTTTACTATTTAATAATTATTCTGTTGACTATTTTGAAACTAATTTGACTGGGTGCTGTTGCTGCCATAGGCAGCAGCAGCACCCAGTCAAATTAGTTACAAAATATTCAACAGCTTCCCTGTATAGTTTTCAGGAAATTGATTGCTAGGGCATTCGGGGATCGATCAATCCCAACACGGCGAGGTGTGGGTGGAGCTTCGCTAATGATGGGCGGGGCATAGCTAAAAATGGAACGGTCCATTGAGACCGTAATACTGCCTATGATAACTTCGATACGACATACTAGAGCATTTATGATTCTATTCATCACATAAGATATTTATTATTTCTTTTTTGAAAGAAGTACAAACTAGCATGAAATGGAATTCATCGACAATGTCATTTTTCTCACATAATTGGCAGATACGTCGCTCTCTTGGGGTTCCCTCCCAGCGGCCTTTCTCAATGGGTAAGTGGTGATTCCTTGTTCTGAATTTAGTGAGTATGAGTCTGTACCTATCTCCGACTGTGAATAGATATGGTTCTAGTTCAACGTTTGTCTTAATTGATTTACATGTTTTTCCCTTCCAAGATTCTAACTTCTTCTGGATGACGATAAACCACAGTTGCACAGCAGCAGATTGGAGCAATAGCAAGCGCACTTTGACAATAGTTCTGGCAGCCCATCGCTGTCCGCTTCCAACTTTCATTTCAGTAGGAATTACGGTTACAACTTTATCTCTATAACACATTGTCCAGGTTGACTCGTCCGGGTTATGACGGACCGAAGAGTGTGTTCCAGATCTGGCCATACCATAGACGTAAGCGCTGCTGCAATGGTCAACGGCAGGTTATGCTCGCACAGCACGGTCAACCCATTGAACAGGTCCCTGTCAAATTAGCCTCGAAATATTCAACGGGTCACCATTATACGCTTCTTAAAATTGAAAATGTGTTATCAATCACATCAACATAGTGGTTAACAGATTTAACCTGTTGGTGTCAATCCATCTGATGAACATTCGAACGATTGGTTTTCTCATTTGTAAATGCGCAGTTGCATCAACGTGAACCAAACAACATTACTAGCCAAACTTTTTTGTGAAAGTGAAATAAACAGGTGCTATTTATCGGCGTAAAATGCAAATCTCTCTTCTGTCAAACCTAACAACTCGAATAAGTCATTGAGTCGAACAAAATCCTCATAAATGCATTACCCTAATGTCAGATTATCAAATTATCTGCTTGGAATCTTGATGCAACATTAACGGCCCAGTGTATGGCTCACAGCGGGAACTTTCAGCTGGGGTTCGTCCAACTGTCAAACTCGTTTCCTAAATCCGCCGTGGGAGCTTGACATTTCGTTAGCGATTACAATTTCATGTTGTCACGGATCTAATTTCGTCCGACATTCTAGACGAATTCGCTGCATTAATATCGTCATTATTATTCAACCCTTGTTCTTGTTTTATCGTTGTAATAAGGGAAAGAATTGTTGGCTCTGCTCACGCAATAGAAGTTGGGTAAGTTTCGTTTACGCCAGCGCGATGCTTCAAGAAATTTTTTTCGTAATTTAATGTATCCTATCTGTCAGTTAAGCGCATGACGTCATACTCGATTACGTCGCGTGTAGGCTGACGTCACAATCATAATTGACCAAAATTGAACTGGGATTGGTCCGCAAGTGGTACGCATTGTATGTCTTTATCATTTAATAAACATTCTGTTGAATATTTCGAAACTAATTTAACTGATCACTGTCAAATTAGTTTCAAAATATTCAACAGGTTAGCTGTATAGTTACCATGAAAACGGGATTCTGGTAATTCCGGATTCAAATCAATCCCAACCCGCGCAAAGCATGGAATGAGCTCATCCAGAGGTGGGTGGAGGTGGGGTGGGTGGGGGGGGAGGGTGTGGAGAGATACCCAGAAATGGATTCACCGATTGAATACGTTGTCCATATATCTAGCGAAATTATTGAATGTGTGTCAAAATTTATATTGTTTCGTGATTATTTACTCGAGTTGCGATTTGAACAAATTGACAACGCAGATAGATCATCACTTTAGTCTTTCCGTCTCCACGAGTTTTACCAAACACTATCTTAAAGTGTCATAATAATATTCATGGTATCCAAGGCAACCAGTGTTCTTATGACTTTGTAATCCTTTGATTAACTGTATTATCATGGCACCGTGGACACATGAGCTGCATCATTCTCGCGGATAATTAAACACCAGCGTTTGTACATGACAGAATGGCATTAACTCAGATGTCAACAAAAGCTCTCCGCCTCATTCGTATTCACAAGGCTCACTAGGTGATAATGCACAATTGACAAACTGGATTAATAATGCGTAAGCCGATTGGTTCACATAATTATGATGTCAATGATTGATTCCCCTCGTCGATGTCGTCTTCTTCCTTCTTTTTTTTTCTTCTTCTTCTTCTTTTTCTTCTTCTTCTTCTTCTCTTTCTTCTTTTTCTTCTTCTTCTTCTTCTTCTTCTTCTTCTTCTTCTTCTGCTGCTGCTGCTACTGTTGCTATTGCTGCTGCTGCCGCTGCCGCTGCTGCAACTACTACTACTACTACTACTTTTTTTTCTTTTTTTTTTGAAAAGGAACTCCTTTTAAAAAGGCTTGCTACTGTTGCTATTGCTGCTGCTGCCGCTGCCGCTGCCGCTGCTGCAACTACTACCACTACTACTACTACTACTACTACTACTACTACTACTACTACTACTACTACTACTACTACTACTACTACTACTACTACTACTACTACTACTACTACTACTACTACTACTACCACCTTTTTATTATATAATGTGTACAAAGGGATTGGGCACAAGTTCTAACAACTTAACAACTTTTTTCCGACCTCTACTACTACTACTACTACTACTACTACTACTACTACTACTACTACTACTACTACTACTACTACTACTACTACTACTACTACTACTACTACTATCACTACTACTACTACTACTACTACTACTACTACTACTACTACTACTACTACTACTACTACCACTACTACTACTACTACTACTACTACTACTACTACTACTACTACTACTACTACTACTACTATCACTACTACTACTACTACTACTACTACTACTACTACTACTTTTTTTTTCTCTTTTTTTTGAAAAACCGACGCTGACGCAGTCGGACAAACTTCACGGAGGAACTCCTTTAAAAAGGCTTGCAAACCCCCAGAAAAAAACCTGGTGAACTAGTAATCTTGATTAATATTACACCAAAACAATGATAAATAATGAGCATTAATACAATCTATAAATACATATGGCTTAAAAAGTATAGATACAAAACAATAGGCAGATAAAGCTCCGATAGCAAAACAAAACTTAACAAAGGCATTACTATTCAACCCAGGTGTAGTAGTAGACCCGTGTGGCGAGTGCAACTATCCAACAAATGAAAAGTGCCTCGTCAATCTATGACAAATAAGTCAATCATTGACGCCAGTGGGCTGATTCTCTAAACATCAGCGGGCGTAGTAGCGTTTGGGTAGCATAACATATATAGTCAGCAGGAAAATTTCAGAAAAATTGATGGTGCTCTTGTTTACATTTTCAATTTACTTTATTGTAAGGTTTTGTAAATTACCATTCAATCCATGTGTGGTAGTAGGCCCGTGTGGCGAGTGCAACTATTCAACAAATGAAAATTGACTCGTCAATCAATGACAAATAAGTCAATCATTGACGCCAGTGGGCTGAGTCCTTAAAGATCAGCGGGCGTAGTAGCATTTGGGTAGCATAACATATATAGTCAGCAGGAAAATTACAGAAAAATAGATGGAAATAGATGGCGCTCTTGTTTCCATTTTTGATTTACTTTGTTGTAAGGTTTTGTAAATTACCCGGAATCAAATAACCCTATAAAACTCTGTGCAAATTCCTAAAATTACCTGGGACAATTTTATAATTCAATGGCAACTTACTTTATCGATTGATTATTAAATTACCCCAGTCTGTTTATTTGTTAACATGAATTATTAAACATAACAATATCAAAGTGCAGACTAAAATGAATTACATGACACAGATTAATTTAAAGACACAAATAAATCAGCTGTAGTAATTAAATGATTTAAGCTAGTGCAGGCTCATTTATTTTTACAGCTCCCAACTCTATTGAAACTATGTTTGTTTTGCACCATATGTCCTTGAATACTTTTTCTTTACCATGCTGCTTTAATCTAAAATATTCGCAAGGAATATGATTCAGCAGCAATGAACGAAATATTGCCTTTATTGCTCTATTGTGATTGCCCATAGATGGATTTTTCGTCTGTGCACACCGATGTTTCCAAATGGCCCAAACACCTATGGTTAGTATTGTTATTAAAATAGTCCTTTCAGACTTTATGATATTTACACCGCTTGATCCAAATTCTCTAAATAAGACTACATGCGTGTCTAGAACAATGGGCTTCGCTCCAAATTTTGCCAAGATTTGGCTGATATAGTCCCAAAATTGTGACGATATTGGACATTCCGCAAATAAATGCTCGATTGTTTCCTCGTCTGTTTGACATAAGTAACACCTATCAGAAGTCGTAATATTGCACTTGTATGTCAAGTGTCCCACCCATAGCCGTCGATGTAGTAATCGCCACAATAAATCACGAGCCATATTTGGTATGTATGGAGAATGTAAGATTTTCCATACATTTTTCCAACTGGATGGTTTATAGCTTGAGTCATCCCATCTCCTAATTGCTATGGGAGGTGTTACTTGTTTTCGTCTCATAATATGGTACCATTCCTTGGATCTCATCTTGTATTTTAACATCTCATCATCAAGAACTAATGCGGGTTGTGGAGTCAAACTATTATTATTTACATTTGGCAGACGAAACCATTCAATTGGTACAGCATGTTTTATTTTATTTAGCAACCGCTGGACATCTATATGCCTCATATGTGGTTTTTCTAGCTACGTCTTGCATTGAAATCCATCTACGTGTTTGAGGATGTATCATATCCGATAAATGTTGAATGCCATATTTTGCAAAGGACGGTAGATAAAGTACTGCATTGTTATAACATACATTACTATTGCCCCACAATTGCTATTCTAGTACTTCCTTCCAGCACGTAGGTGGAGGCATGTATCTGTCAAATATTTCTAACTCCTTAACTTGATCTTTAAACACATCTGGTATCATTTGGCTATTCGGAGGTGGCTTCTTTGAGGTAAAAACATGCTCCGCCAGAAATGGTTCTACAATTCTCTCCATGAGAGCTCGTGAAACACATGCCCACGTCTCATCTGATGTAATAAGATCATCCAAAAATTTTAACCTTAAAGAAACACATTTCACTTTAATATCAATTAAATCAAGTCCTCCTTCTAACTTAGCATTATTGAGAACACGATGGGAAACTAAATGATTCTTTTCTTCCCATATGAATGACAATATCAACTCATTAACCTCCTTTTCTACATGTTTTGGCATGTGTACAACAGATGCTGTATACCATAGCCCAGATAATGCCAAGTTGTTGACAACAAACACTCTACCAAAGATTGAAAGACGACGACGCTTCCAATTTGCTAATATTCTCTTAAGCTTAGATACACGTTCATTCCAATTTTGTATTGTATTCGGTTTCCTGCCAAAATAGATGCCTAAAATCTTAATGGTATCATTAGACCAATTGATTTCAAGTGGCTGGTCATTCCGCTCTTTCCATGGCCCCAGAAATAATCCTTTGGATTTTCCTTTATTGATTTTCAAACCAGATGCATTTTGGAACTTTTCTAGTACGTGGTTTAAAATTGCAAAATCATTGTTTGAACTGGTAAACACAGTTGTGTCATCAGCATATTGTGACAGCTTAAGTGGTCTTTCTATGCCACGAATACATATGCCTTGAAAGTTATTATTTTGCCTCAATGCTATGCCAAGTGATTCCATCACAATAACAAATAATAATGGCGATAGGGAACACCCCTGTCTAACCCCACGTTCTAAGACAATTTCTCTGGATAATTGATTGTTCACTAAATAGCTACTCTTGATATCCGTATATAAAATCTTTACCCATTTAATACAGTTTGAGCCTAACCCAAACGATTGCAAAGAATTAAAAAGAAAATCCCATTCCACACGGTCAAATGCCTTTTCATTGTCCACGGCAATCACAGCTGAAGGGATGCTATCCTTCTCAACCAATTGTATAAGGTCTCTTATTACCATGGTATTGGTTAGAATTGTCCTCCTGGGTACAGCACATGTCTGCTCTGTTCCAATGATTTATCCCAAAACACTACCTAGTTTCAATGTTAGTGCTCTGGATATTATTTTGTAGTCTACACATAGTAGAGAAATTGGTCTGTAGTTCTGAATTAGACGTCTGTCATTTCCTTTATATATTAGCCTTACGTATGCCCTAGCCATAGTTGGTGGTAAATGGCCTTTCTAAAAAATTTCAGTGCCTAATTCTTCCATTATTGGACCTACAAGGTGCCAAAACGTTTGGTAAAATTCAACTGGAAGGCCATCACACCCCGGTGATTTTTCCAGTTTCATACCTTTAAGGGATTTAGTTAAATCTTCTAGTGTTAAGGGTTGATCACAAAATTCACTGCCTGTGTCTGACACCTTTTTGTCTATATTTGCTAACAAATCCAATTTTGCATCTTCATCAATTCCCTCTGACTTGTACAATGACTCATAGTAATTGCATACAATAGTACTCATTTCATTGTTGGTAAAGACGGTTGAACCATCCGGCATGTTTAATGAGCACATCACCTTATCTATTGCCCGTGCTTTTTCTAATGTGCAAAAATATCGGGTTGGCTTTTCCCCTTCTGCGTGCATCTGGGCTCTTGCTCTAATTTTTGCACCCTCAAACTCATATTGTTCTATATCTCTTATTTTACTTTTAATTTTAACCAGTAATTCATAATAATTCTCTTCACCATTATTTACTTTAGCATTAATTTTCATCAGTGATCGATGAAGTGTTTTCTTGCGTTTGCGTATTTCCTGTGCTTTTCTAATAGCATACTTTCGGGAAAAATACTTTAAATCCAGTTTAACATCCTCCCACCATTGCAATGTGCTCTTATATGATGCTTTCCTATTAATCCAATGTTGCCAACAACTCTCTATATTATTCTTATAAAATTCTTCTCCCAACAGTGTTGTGTTTAATTTCCAAAACCCGACCCCTTTTGTTACCCAGTCAGCATTGGCAAAGGTTACACAAACCATGTTATGATCGGAGAATGCAACTGGCTTAATATTAACATCTCTCCAGTACCCTGTTAACAAACTATTCACATAAATTCTGTCGATCCTTGAACCAACTTTACCATCTACCGAAAAACATGTAAGATCATTACCATGAGGTTTTGATATTCTATAGGTGTCAACTAAATTTTCATTATCACATATTTCTTTTAAGAGTCTATGTGATGTATCAGTATAAGTTGAAGTTGCATTCCTGTCATTTTCTTTGTCTAAGACAGAATTAAAGTCACCACCCATTACTAAGTTTTCAGTGATGTTATCTAGTGCTGTTTTAGACATCTCCTTAAAAAAATTACGACGTAGTTGATGAGATGCAGGTGCATATATACACAGCAACGTGATACGTGTTTGTTGTATATCTAGCGTGACTCTCACCCAGCGACCATTTGCACCTGATACTGAAGAGATTATATTTACATAGGCTGAACAACGAGGGAGTATAACAATTGCTACGCCTGCACTATTATCTTGAGATAACGAATAAAATATTCTGGATCCAGAAATCTTTTCTAAATTATCGTATGATTCTGACTTCTGAATTTTTGTTTCCTGTATCAAAGCAATGTCAATCTACTCATTTTTCAGACTCTCTAGTAAGTGACGTTGCTTTATGTCACTATTTAAGCCTCTACAATTGAGTGTGCAAATTAGCATAAAAGGTAATAAAATGCTGTGTGAAACCGCCATTATTAAGCTAACTAGATTTTGTTTTTTTCGACCCTCTCTTAGACCATTTACCTATTTTACTCACAAACGCTGCATTACTTAGCTCAACTTTTTCCAAATGCTTATATTTTAATATATCTGAATCATGACGCAGATGCCTATATTTAACACCATTTGCCGTCACATATGGAACTAACACCTCTCCTGCCTCTGACCTGTACATGACCATTTCATCAGGTGATTTAGAACTCTGTGTTTGAATGGATATATCAGATTCAGCGACTGACATATTATCGTCTTCTATATCACTTTCCTCTATTTCTGATTCAGAACTCTCTCCATCTTTCTGTCGCTTTGTTCCACTCAATCGATCCGAGACACCAATTACTTTCTCTATATTATTTAAATCGTCTAGATTGAGTGTACTCAGTGGAAAATCAAAGTTAGTTTCAGTATCTTGCGACCTGAATTTTACTTGTCCTAAATTAAAACTCTCTTCCAGAGGGTATTGATCATCATCTTCAACTTGTGTGGAATTAGCCTCTCTGTCGTCAAACTTGGATTGACTTGTTACTGGAGTAAGACTTAGCCCCTCATCTAGAACCTCTATTTCATCGCCTGCCACTACAGCGATTGGATTCTTAGTTTTTTCCCCATGCTTCTCATTAACATGGACTTCAGCTACAATCTCAGCAACTACTGGTTCGATGACATTTTCCTTAGCAACGTGCTTCCCATTAGTATGGATTTCAGCTACAATCTCAGCAGCTACCGGTTCTATGACATTCTCTTTAGAGACAACTTGCTCTGCACTTTTATCAGCACCCTTTTTGACATATTTGTTCTGCGGGCATCGCCACTTAAAATGATCAGATGATCCACAAACTAGACATTTGTTTTTGTTAGGGCAATCTGTTGCAAGATGTTCTGTGCTTAAGCAGATTCTACACTCTTTGATTTGCCCCCTGTACCATAATGGCAGATAAATCGACCATCTATGGTGACCTTGCTTGGGAGAGGTTGTTCTACCTTTTCAAACCAAATTCTTCTGATGCCATTTTCTAAGGTTCGATCAAATGGATAGGTCTCGTGTTCTACTTTGTCCACTTTGCCATACTTGATCAATTCAGTGATAACCCGTTCATCTGGGATCTCTAATGAAACCTTCATCTTGATTAATAGACGATCAGAATCTATTTCCTCCACATTACACACCTCACCCTTCACGACAAGGACCTCGTCGAGCAACTTTTCCTTCACACTTTCATTAACTACGGTGACATTCCATACAGATTTGGAAACATTAACGAGACCTCGAAGGACCCGTGGCCCTTCCCCAACTACATCCTTCAACCCATGATACACCTCAATTGCCGAAACACCCCAAGCCTTTGTCGTGATTTTAAGACTCAGTACGCTTATATGAGGTTGCCATGGTGTTTTATAAAAAGAGGTACCCCATACTACTACAATATATAATACAAATATATAACACCAAGACGTCGGGGAAAGAGCTAAACACTAAATAAATAGTGTCCCCTTTTGAAACCCTGACGTCTACCAACAAATATACGAATAGAGAGTACAGTCGTATATTTGTTAGTTTGAACCACTTTCTAAGTGGTTCACTAACACCTAACCGATTAAAGTGGTTTCCTAATGCATACTAACATATTACAGTCATATATTTGTTAGTCTGTTCGAGTTGACCGGGGACAGCCAACTGACTATAAGGATTTATATAGTTAAAGAACTAGGCTTGTGCTTACAAATGACAAAGGAATTAAATCCACTCACTCAAGCGATCTTGCCAAATATAATGCGCTAGCCTACGAACTATAGAAATAGCAGACTGGCGCAGCGAGAAATGTATTGCATTGACCACAGTAAGAGGAGCCCTACTAAATGGCGGAAACCGCCAGCTAAGAGGAATGCCTTTAGAAAATGGAGACACAAAATGCGCTCCAACCAAGACAAGAATTTACAAATTAAACATAAAGTTTGAAAGGAAACACTAATACGAAATATATGTATAAAATTTATCTACAAAATCGCGCTAGAAACTAGCAAATTCGGGCAGCAATTGCAGAGCTAAATAAACGCGTGCGTTCACTTCGACTACTACTACTACTACTACTACTACTACTACTACTACTACTACTACTACTACTACTACTACTACTACTACTACTACTACTACTACTACTACTACTACTACTACTTCTACTACTACTCATCATCCGCGTGCCCATGTTCAACGCGGGTGGGTGTAGACACAGGGCAGATGTTATTACGTTTTAGGTTAATGTATATATGCATTTATCATAAGAAACAAGTCTTTCAGCTCGGACCATATGAACACATGTGTAATCCCACATGCCCCGTGGCACAGCAAATGTTTAATCGCGATGACGAAAAAAAGTTGAATTAAAAGTAACTTCAAGTCCGAAATAGTACGCTGTTTTGTTTGTCATTATTATTGTGGCGCGTTCGTCAGTGACGCGTCACAGCGACGACCACAAGCAGCGCTAAACGGTGCGTTCAAACTGGTTTCAGGGATTGACATTATTGACAGATTTGTCTAAATACCAGTTTACAAGATAAATAGAATCTCAAACTCCGTCGCATTTCATATCACTTTTATCAACCTCATCGAAAATTATCGAGCTTCCCTGTACCATTATATCGGTCTCGGTCACCAGACAATCGCATTTTGGATAAAGTATATTGTCAGTTGTCAACCCGCATTCCCGGTTCCATAGTCTATGAAATTCAATTAGGGGCATGCGTAACTAAGACGCGGACGACGAAGCACAAAACAAAACATTGTTATACATTCACATCCTCGTCTAAAGCGCCATGTAATTGGACGGATGTTGTTGCGATAATATCAATGCTGTCACGCAATTTGTCGTCTCGACACACAAAGTAATAACATAGTACGCTAATTAACATTGACGCAAAGCTATCCTTCTTTAAAAAAATGCTTGACAACGTTAATTGCGCGAGAATTGTTCGAAATTGCCAGCATGTATATGACTACCACACATATTCGGCCCGCTATGGTCTTGTGGAGATGTTTGACGCAGCTATGTTGTTAACCATCGGCTCTATCTTTAATGGGTCTCCGAGTTTCCCATTGTGTATTCACCAGAGAGCGATTGGCTGCGCTCGTTTCGCTGCACAAATTCAATTACGGCGCCAAGAGATTGAATTGCAACATTCATTGTGAGCGAGAATCCTAAGATAACACAGATCGGCAATTAAGCAACGATAGTACGGAACCTAGATAACAAGTCCCGTTCGCCATTGTACAAAGCGATGTGCGCCAATGACGTCTTGTTCGCACGGGTGAGCAACTATTTTCATATGTAGCACCGTTTTAATTGGCCGTTGAGATTCCTAAATGGGGCGTTGACATCAATGGATATATTAATAGAAGTCAAACTTAATACAAACAAGGCCATATCCAGAGCAGCTTTACTCAGATCCAGTGTAATATTAGGTACCAAATAAGTATGAGTGGCCAAGAATAACGCCAGATCTGATCAGACAGCCCTACGGATCCTCCTCTATCAAAAGCGGAAAAGCAAACACCACACAAAGTTGCGCAAAAAACGCATAATTCGGCAAATCAGTGAACGACTGAAAGAACTTGCCACCCAACATGCAGACTCTTTGATAGATGACATCATAGCCACAGATGATGGTTACAAAATGATTATGGTGGCCCGTAGCTCTGAGAGTTGCTGGTCCAGTCCACCAACATCACGTTCTTCCAATTCGCGGGGCTAGACAAAGGATGGGCCGTTACACCATTCTGTAAGCGACTCAGACCACTACAAACGAAAAGCGAAACAACTGTCTATAAGAAGGCGCTTAAAAACCTGTGTAAGGCGTGTGAGTAATCCTGCCAGCTTCAGCAATGCGCCGTAGAAGTATGCCGTTGTTAGCATCGCAAAAACTCTCAGACATAATAAATTCTACCTTTATACAACACACCTCCGTCGGCGGCGGTGGCCATAGTATCCTTATCACGACACCAAACCCCAAGAAACCACCTGAACAAGTAGCAAATCTGCGCTTATTGCACTCATCAATAGCATCCATAAGGTCATGTCCAATGTGGTTGTGTATCACACCTGAGAAAAGATTAACTGTTTCACTAGAACCTATAAGAGCGGCGTCAACAGAGGACGCAGCTATGCAGACACTGATGGGCGCAGCGACGTTTTGTGCTAGTGGTTATGTACAAACACTGGGATTTTTATGAGATGGGCATTGACATGCTACGGAGCCACACCGCCATCAACCTATCAATGACCCTGAATGTACTACAGCAAGCTGGTTGTAATGACGATGACCTGCTAAATCACTGTAACTGTAGAACACAGTACATCGTCGCCGTCGCCGTCGCCGTCGCCGTCGTTGTCGTCATCGTCGTCGTCGTCATGATCATCATCAATCGAAATCAGTTATCAAGGATTCTTTTTAAGATAAACTATTGTGATTAGCAAGGCTAATAGTACATCAAAGAGGGCGGATAATGAAATTATTATTTTTATTGTTAACAGCAGCTGGTAAGATTCATTCCACGTACTTCATAGCTACTTTAGTCTCTTTTGTGGGTAAGAAACTCGTTAATCTAATCTCACAAATGATTGTCGCGAATCCGTGGATTCACCCAGTGATGTGGACTAAAGTGGCGGAAGCCGCCACCCCTAATGTGCAAGCTGCCCAGAATGTTCTAATTTAGCTGCAGAGATACAAGGAATGATTCCCACTACCGCACCCTGCCATAGCCGCTGCCCAGGCGTTCCCAACCGTAATTTGCCTCGTGATTCAATCAACTAGTTTCCACTACCTTTCTGCCGTGTGTAATCAGCGAAATCAGCATACGATTACATAATTTTATGTGTAGGCGTTCACAGTATTGCCCTAAACAATACTGTTACACAGTGCATAGAAACCACGATATATCGATATATTGTATCTCCCGATGTTCGAAGAGTCTTGGTGGGTGAATGGAATGGATCGGGATATATAATATGTCTACACTCATTGGTATTAGCGTCAATAGAAACCATCGTCAATAACCTGATCATAACCTACTAGAAAGGAATGGCGTGTCACCATAAATTGTTCACAATCTGTCAATACCTTTCAGCTTAATATTATTTGAACATTGTGGTCGAGGTTAAAGTCGTGTTGCACCTGGCACACGAATGGACCTTTCCAGTTTTAGCTAAGCTCCACCCACACCTCGCTCGTGTTGAGATCGATCCCTGAACTCCCTGACTATCATATTCCAGAAAAATATACGGGTAAGCTGTTAAATATTTTGAAAAAAATTTGACTGGGTGCTGTTACTGCCTGTTGGAGCAACAGCGCCCAGTCAAATTAGTCTCAAATTATTCAACAGAATGTTTAAAAATAGTAAATACATACAATTCGCACAACCTGTCGGACTAGTAAATGTTTAAGAGGGACTAAATCGTGTCATTCATGGCGTAGTGGTTGTGACGTCATCATATACGTCATGTAGTTGATTATGACGTCATATGATGGATAGATAAACTGGAAAGGTCAATTAGATTCTGCCTTGCGTTGCATAGTGAAAACCCTCCAGCGCGCTTTGCGCGTGCAAAATCGGCTTTTCTCGTTTTGTATATTAGCCTATATGATACAATTAAAGGTGCAATATTCACACCAAAATGCTTGAAAATAAAATTTTTGAAATTATTTACTTTTAGAGGCTTAAATTGTGTACCTTAATATAATGAAACAAAATAAATCTTAACATATGATGATTTCATTCCATGTAAATAAATTTCGTAGATTTAGTTGTGAATTTGAATTAGGGACTCGTGCCTCTAATTCAATTTGACAACTTAAAAAATGTTATTAATTTATTCGTAATGAAATCATCATATGCTAAGGTTTATTTCCTTTCATTACATCTAGGCACACACTTTAAGCCTCTTAAGGTATATAGTTTTAACAATTTTATTTTGAACCATTCTGCTGTGAATATGCACTTTTAATGCGGAAACGGCAGATTGTCAATAGTTTGCGGATTAGCAAAACGTTTTGGATTGTTTTCCCTATGGAACGCAAGGCAGCTCTTTAGCTTGAGTTCTCACTCGATATGCACCTTCCTATGCACGTGATCGTAAAGGGGCGAATGGTCGTATTGGCTTAGTGATCAGAGTCAATCGTCAATGTTATACTGAACATGATACAAAGCCGACATTAGCATTTTGCCACATCTTAAATCATCAGCGTATCACATTATAATTAAGGTTGCTTTTCCATCTCTTGTAGCAAATGGATTTATCCTTATAGCTGAGATCGAATCTTTAATTTCTTCTATCAAATGGATTTATCCTTATAGCTGAGATCGAGGGTTCGATTTCTTGTAGCAAATGGATGTATCTTTATAACTGAGATCGAGGGTTCAATTTCTTGTAGCAAATGGATTTATCTTTATAGCTGAGATCGAGGGTTCAATTTCTTGTAGCAAATGGATTTATCTTTATAGCTGAGATCGAGGGTTCAATTTCTTGTAGCAAATGGATTTATCTTTATAACTGAGATTGAGGGTTCAATTTCTTGCAGCAAATGGATTTATCCTTATAACTGAGATCGAGGGTTCAATTTCTTGTAGCAAATGGATTTATCCTTATAGCTGAGATCGAGGATTCAATTTCTTGTAGCAAATGGATTTATCTTCATGGCTGAGATCGAGGGTTCAATTTCTTGTAACAAATGGATTTATCTTTATAGATGAGATCGAGGATTCAATTTCTTGTAGCAAATGGATGTATCCTTATAACTGAGATCGAGGGTTCAATTTCTTGTAGCAAATGGATTTATCTTTATAGCGGAGATCGAGGGTTCAATTTCTTGTAGCAAATGGATTTATCTTTATAGCTGAGATCGAGGGTTCAATTTCTTGCAGCCAATGGATTTATCTTTATAGCTGAAATCTAGGATTCATTTTCTTGTAGCCAATGGATGTATCCTTATAGCTGAGATCGAGGGTTTAGCGACAACGATGATAATCTGTTTGTATGTCCGCATGCAACATGAATAGTTATTTTAATAAGATTACAGATGTGTTTATGGAGGGATTATAAAGAAATGTAATTTCTTCAGACATATTTTTCACCTTATAGCGCGAGGCATATCCTTTGATCGACAGGGGTTGCGGTGGGTCCATTTGTAGGTCTGTCCTGCCAATTTCTAGCTAAACTGACTTCTGACCACACTTTGCGCGTGATGGGATTAATGTTTATACTTTGAACCGTGACCTTTCAGAATCTCATTTACAATGTAACTATTCAGAAAATCGGATGAATATGTGAAACTAATTTAATTAGGCTCTGTTGTTGTCTATGGCAGATTAGTTTCAAAATATTCAACAGAATGTTTATTAAATAGTAAAGACAGACACTTCATCCACGTACGATTCATTGCTCATGACGGAGCTAGATATGGCATTCATTATTCATTTCGATTGTGACGTCAGCCTGCATGTGACTTAATTCATTATGTTGTCATATACTTGGCTAACAGATCGGATCCATCCTTTGCCCTTAGAGGCAGAGAAACCATAGGTCACACCACGTATATCGGCTAGATCGAGTTCCTGTCGATATTTTACCAGTCCGTGTTACGTTTCACATACTTGAGAAATAATTATGGCATAATATGCCATAACAAAGAGTTACGCGCCGTGAATGTATGTTGATCTCCGATACCAAATATGTGATAGAATTTCGTGCATAGGCCTATAAGACATTATCCTCTATTCAAATCGTTATTAAATATCCACCATATTTCAATAATTCATGAATCGATTTCCTCAGTCAATCATATGACGTCATAATTAACTTAGTGACTAGTAGGATGACGTCATAATCATGACGCCATTAATGATTCGAAATAGTCCGACTTTAACGCTTAATAGTCAGACACGTTTTACTAATTGTATGTCTTTACCATTCAATAAACATTCTGTTGAATATTTTTGAAACTAATTTGACTGGACACTGTTGCTTCCCATGGCAGCAACAGCGTCGAGTCAAATTAGTTTCAAAACATTTAACAGGTTACCTGTATAGTTTTCTGGAAATTGATAGTTAGGGAGTTGTCCAGGGATCGAGCGATTCCAACACGAGCGGGATGTGGGTGGAGCCTAGCTAGAGGTGGGCGGGGCATAGCTAAAACTGGAACGATCCATTATACGTGTATTCCAGGGGGAGTTAGAACACAAATTGAAATGCAAGGTCTATGATATATCTATGCCCCATCTGAGCATCAGTGTATTATTTCTTTATTGTTGAGCTCTGTGCCATTGTAAATAATTAAAGAAACAAGACGGAGAAACTGAGAGAAAGTATTGTGTGAATGTCTCGCGAGGATGCCCCTGCGAACGGGATTATGCATTTTGCATTTGATGAACGCTAATTAGTTCCATTCAGCAATGGAGACCCGGTGAAGTAATTACGACTTAGGCGAGAGTTGTGTTGAATCGTTTGTAACGAATTTGCCTACCACAGCGACAGCCTCCAGTCAGATTGGTTTGCAAAAACAGCCACTGCTTACGCATACGGATGCTTGGATCTTGCGAGCGCTATATATCAGAATTGAACTAGTGTAAATGTTTCAAGTATAATGAACCCTCTAGGTGCTTCCAACATTGGCCTATAAAGTACAAAGACAACATGTATTTTAATAGATAGATTGCGCCTCTCAGGGGCTGTATATAGCGACGCATCGACGTCTGGAATCGGCAATGTAGTTCAGAAGAATACAGTCAATGTCTGTGCACTTTTGGAAATGCGTCAAATTTGGCATACATGGACTTTTAAAGCACGCCAATTGAAACACGGCGACAGCGCCCCCTGGTTTCACTGAGCGTCACATGGTTGTAGAACTTGTGTTTGATTTCGTTGCCTTCAAAATGGCCGTAGCATTTGAACTACATTGAATTTATTGCAATATTTTCCAAGCGTAGGTATCTTGGTCATTGGATGTGTAGCAGGGAAATATTTCGGCGGTTCTATCTCTGTCAGATGATGCCGTCTGACATTATTGTGCTGTGCTCTGTGTACATTCGCATTGGTCAAAATATGTTCATTGGACATGCTGCTTAAATGATATCACAAATTAGATTTAGATTTCGATAATAAAAAAAGCGTCAATAGCTAAAAATGTTAAAATCTTTGGAAATTTAAAACAGATTTGACAAATTTTCTATATTAAAATCGAGCTTAAAATTGACCATTTTTGTGCCCTACTAAAAATCACGATGTGACGCCATCGCATGATTCTTTCAACCACGTGGTTTCACATTACGCCCACGTGTTTTCTGATCAGGAGAAAATGGCGTCTAATAAAGTAGTGAAAATATGGACATAATATATATTATTTTAATTACATTATACAAAAGCATTATTTGGCGTGTTTTAACCCCTTTCGTTTGGGTTACCCTTTAAGCTGAGGGTGGGAGAGCCATATATGACCGTGTGAACGCTACAGGTGGTTACTGATTTGAGAAATGGAGCATGTGAACAAAACCGTAAATATAATATGATAGATCTTCTCTATCAGATTACCCAGATAACGGCATCCTATGCTTCAACTCTTTCACATTCAGGGTCATGACAATGTCTAAGCGCACCATGTGCGAACTAAACATCTGGCACCCCTTGTGTATATCAGGATAAGATCATATGGGGTCCTGCCAAAGAATGACTTGACGTACATATGCAGAACTAACTAATAACCTAATCTCTGGGTTCACATTAATTGTCTTCTGAAGAGAAAGCATAACATGTTAATGGTGCTTCTAAAATGCAATGATGTATAAATTGTCGCTAACTGCATTAACGATTTGTATCTGGCTTGGGAATCGATCCCAAAACGGGCGAAGTGTGGGTGGAGTTTAGCTAGAGATAGGCGGAGCATAGCTAAAACATGATTCTTCCATTTGTTGTGTTTGGCGTGTGTATCCAGGCGTAACCGAATCCTGTATTTCAACTGTCTGACCAGAAAAATGCTATCATTACGGAGGTGTTTCGCATGGTTGAGAGATTTGTCATCTCTTTTGTCACAGACAACATCAATGAATCTAGGAAAGAGCACTTCACAACGCAAAGCAAATGCTGATTCACGCATAGCAACCACTCTCCCACTAAAGTAGCTCTCGCCGAGAATCCCGAAAGAACTACGCATCAAGGTTAATATTTGGACAAGCGATAGCTACGTTCACAAATGATTGCGGTTGACTGAAACATGGCGATGGTTCGGGAGCAAACTGGACACAGCTGACAGAAGCACCAAAATGGTGTCGCGAACTAGTCAAATGTCGTTGCAAGAAAGCATATACCACATGCCGTTGCTAAAATAAGATGGGGCCGCATAACGCCCATGTATGTGCGTGGATATCCAATACATATTCAATTACAATATACAACTCTCGATTTGATGAAAAAATATGTTTTGTTGACTGAGTAAAATAGCCAACATATTAACACCAAATGTGTAGCTCGGTGATGGACCAACGTCATTTTGGTGGTGACGTTAGGTAACGAATAACGTATTGATCATGACGTCAGATACTTGAGTGACAGGTAGAACCTCTTCATTGAAAATCATCTTTTGCTCCATAACTGAATGTGCAAGAATATTATCATGAAGGTTTCTTCTTCTTCTTCTTCTTCTTCTTCTTCTTCTTCTTCTTCTTCTTGCGTTCTCCTTTGACTACAGTTCAAAGTCACACATCGAGATGAAGCTGGCTGTGTTAGCCAGGTTGTCTGTATCCACGCACATCTTATCATTGAGGGATGGTGATGATGGCGAGTAGCTGTGCCGCTGCTGATTGAAACGTGGGCAATCTTGTAAGATGTGTGTAACTGTTTCTTGGCTGGTACCACAGGGGCACATTGCAGAGGTGCTAATCTTCAGTTTGTTGTACATGTGAGCGCGCAGCCTGCAGTGTCCTGAACGGAGATGAAAGATTATCACTTGTTCTCTTCTGGAAGCTGATTATGGATGGCTGCTGATTCATGTTCTGGATGCACATCTCTCCATGTGTTCTTTAATGCTTGATTGATCACGGTCTTGACCTCTTTGAGTGTGCAGCGGTCATGGTGTTGTTCACTTGTTGACCCCACTTTGCTAGAAAGTCGGCTCTTTCATTTCCCGATATATTAAAATTAGATGATGTTTTGTTTTCTTCTTCCTTACTCCTTCAGCATTCCATGGGAATATTGTTGATGTTAGGGATTGGCTAGTAGCATTTAACCGCCTCCTACTCCTCCTGAATCCTCGAGTCAGTCGTTTGGGTGGGATGCATAAGGCACCATCTCTCCCTGGTGTACCAAAGGACGCGCACCATCTTGATATGCATACTGTGATGTAGTCACGTTGTGATAGAGCGTTACTCTATAGCTGAATGTGCAACAATATATTATGATGAAGGTGATATCTTAATTTATTTCCCTTACATACCTCGCGCTATGTTCTTTCCTAAGGAACCTCGACTCGCCTCATGTCGCTAGAGGTATATATGTCAATGGTTGCTGATTTTTAATTAGAACATTTGCTTTGGCCATCTCAAATGCACAGGTGACACGATATTTATCTGCACCGGAAAGATTTTTTTATTGTACCAATGGATGAATCTACAGCCCATCTCTAGCTCAGCTCCGCCCACACTTTGCCCGTGTTGGGATCGATCGAACCTTAATGTTTCTGACTCTCAAATTGCAGAAAACTATTTAGCTAACCTGTTGAATATTTTGAAACTAATTTGACTGAGTGCTGTAGGTGCCTATGGAAGCAACAGCAACCAGTAAAATTAGTTTCCAAATGTTCAAAAGAATGCTTATTAAATTGTAAATACATTCAATTCGTACAGTTGACGGACTATTAGGCGTTTACGACGGAAGATGCATTATTCATTACCGTACGTATTTTGGCTGTGACGCCAGTCTACATGTCACGTAATTGTTTATGACATCATGTATTTGAGTGACAGATCGGATTCATCTATTTAATTTGAACATTTGCTGGGGCCCTGTAAATAAATGTACATTTATCTCTAACATCGCAGGGAGCTCGCAGGACATTCGCTTTTTATACGCGTCAGAACGATTCTGACTATATTATTCAAAAAGAGGAACCCAATCTGTCACTCAAATATGCCTATGTGACATCATAATAAATTACGTCATAAGTAGGCTGACGTCACAATTAAATATGTAATGAATGATATATCTAAGTACGTCATGAATTGTATATCTTTACTACTTAATGATAATTCTATTAAATACTTTGAAACTAATTTAACAGGTGATGTTGCTGTCATAGTTAGCAACAGCAATCAGTCAAATTAGTTTCAAAATTTTCCACAGCTTACTTGAATAGTTTTCTGGAAATTGAGGCTTAGGGAGTTCAGTTTGATCGATTCCAACATGGGTAAAGCATGTGCGGAGCGTAGCTAGAGATGGGCGGGGCATAGCTAACAGTGGATTCATCCATTATCCAGATATAATATCAGTCACCAATATCGCACCTGCCCATTAGCCAATACAGCATATATAGGTAAATTAGGAAGTTGTTTGTCATGAGTATACTAATTTATATGACGCGTGTTTCTCTATTTTTCAGCCAATAATGTACCGCCGGTTAGAGTACGCCATTGTCCTATTTAGTTTGTTGTACGCAGCCGGATGTGAGGCAGTCAGCGTACATTTCCCGCGCTTTTCACATACACACAGAGGAAACGCCCTACTCCATAATAAACGAAGCGGAGGTGAGTATTGTATAGGCTACATATAGTCAGCTGATTATACGTATATGTGTTACCAGACCATATTAGAGGAAACTAATAAGCGATCACTACTTTTGTCAAGCATGCACGCACGCACGCACGCACGCACGCACGCACGCACGCACGCACGCACGCACGCACGCACGCACGCACGCACGCACGCACGCACGCACGCACGCACGCACGCACGCACGCACGCACGCACGCCAACACACATACGCACGCATGCATGCACGCACACATGTACGTACTCACTCACTCACTCACTCACTCACGCACGCACGCACGCACGCACGCACGCACGCACGCACGCACGCACGCACGCACGCACGCACGCACGCACGCACGCACGCACGCACGCACGCACGCACACACGCGTCAGAGATACGCTACAATACTATTCGTGTTGAAATTAAATTTATGTACACACATGCATTAGAAAATAATGCATGATTGCTTTTGGCGGTGTCACACTATGTGCATTCAAATCATCATAATCATCATCGTCATCATCATCATCATCATCATCATCATCATCATCATCGTCGTCGTCGTCGTCGTCGTCGCCGCCGCCGCCGCCGTCGTCGTCGTCGTCTCCGGTGTTGTCGTAGTCGCTGCCGCTACCACCACCATAATCACCATCATCATCATAATCATCATCATCATGATCATCATCATCATCATCATCGCCATCTTCATAACCATCTCCACATTGTCACTTTAATTATTGTCGTCGTCGTCATCGCCGTCGCCAATATCTTTATGTTATCATATTCATTGTAGATATTATATTCATTGTTGCTAATATACTGAGCTGGTATTAATATCATTGTCGTTATATTCATTATTCACACATTATTCTGTCCATAACATCATATTCATGTTCAATTTACCGGGTAAAGATCCACGGACACACATGCGCACCCCAGCCCAACACAAGTAAACCTTAAACCCACACTTGCACCCCATCACAATCCTCCCTCAACGCATACATGCATTTATTACAATCGTCCACCTCTCTCATACGAGCACGCGTTTAGCCCAACAAGTATCATTTTTTGTCTTCCAAGCTAAAAGCGCAACGGCTATCTGTCAAATTAGTTTCAAAATAATCAACATAATGTTTCTTAAATTGTAACTTGGTCAAAGACATATGCTTCAGTGACGAACTTCGATTTTCGTGGCGGGGCTGCGTTATTTTGATTGTGACGTCAGCTAACGTGACGTAATTGATTATGACGGCAGATACTTGAATGACAGATCCATCCATCCATTTTAAAGGATCAAATGAAAATAATGTAAATCATATAATGAAAGCATTTGGCCCGACTAGTCCAATATGTTCGTGCGCATTGATCGGCGCATTGAGTGAGCTATAGTAAGCGTAGGATTGAGAGAAACTTCCAAAAACCGGGTAATCTGTAGTTGCGAGTTGATCGATGTCACCACGAGCTGGTGTTAGTGTTTAACTCCTCGTGTGTCAACCGCGCCTTAAAGCGCTCAAAATACGACTTTTATCAAGAGTCAAACGTTTTCAAGCAAATTGAAATTTTTGCTTAGTGAATGACCATTTACTAGCCAAGAGAGAACTGGGTTTATAACTGGAATTTAGGAAAATCGTTTTAGGGTGTTTTGACAGGTTTGACGATTAAAGGGTCAATGTTCCAGAAACTCTAAATTTTTGTTTAGTCAGTGTCCATTTACAGGCCAAGTGAAGTCTATTTTTGACAAATTGTCACTGGAATGACTGACTCGGTAACCAAGCCAGTCATTCCAGTGGTAAATTTTCAAAAATAGTTTTCTCTTAGACAACTGCAGAGGAAGTATTGGCCGAGTTTACCATTATAAACAACAAGTTGACACCAGAGGGTATGGCTATGACGTATATGTCACGTAGGTATGAGGAGGTTGCATGATCCTGGCTCTTTCCGAATGCAACCAATTTAGTATCTAGTGAGTGCATAGTCCATTTAGATATATTAGTATGTTATAGTTAGATTTACAACCCTCTCACGGTCTCTACGCATGCTGACATGCAGAGCAAAGTCAACTAGTGGCGTCATTTTTATTCTGTCACTTATGTTAAGGGTTGTTGTTGGGCGGCCATTTGTATTGGTAGCAAGAATATCAGTCTTCTCTTCTCCTGTAGTTCGTGGAAATGAGATTTCAAATTCAAGTTTATTTACACCCAGGTCACCATATTGTGACGTATGAGATTTATTTTAATTTCCTCCAATTCTTTTGAGGTGTTGTTTAGAATCTGGTAATAGATCCGGTATCTATTCAGATCTGATACTAGCGCTACATCGTCATCGCTGCACGCGTTACTGTAAACGATGGATTAAGCCTAGATTTACTCCTAGTCATGATGAGGTTGCCTGGTTAAGCAGATTAATCACAAATACGCATCTATATTGATCTGTTGAAAGTATTCCTCCTTGACGAACACCTTATTGAACCGTAAAAGTTTCTCACAAATTGCTCAACCACTTCACTTGAGATAAACGTCCACGTTATATATGTGTGCAATGAGTAATCGGAGTGAGTCAGTTATCCGTGATTCGCTGTGCCAAGCCTGTCTTGCATCTAACATTGCTGTTGTAGCTCGCGGTTGTACGCGCTGGTCCCGCCATGACGTTCCCATCCAACACGCCACAAATGCACGACATACGGGAGGGCTGGTTAGCTGCGGATCTCGGGGTTGCGGATCCCATATCGCATCTGTCCAGAAGGTACAAAGACCGACCTCAAAGGCCGGTGGACCACATTTGTTCCACTGGGGCCATGCGACCATTGCCGCTGAGATTGAACCACACCGTGTACTCCCAACTATTGGTGTCACCGGTATGACGATTCATTAGTTTACTACGGACAAGATGGTGATAATAATTAAACAGTCACAGAATTTATATCACTATACAAACAATTCAATACGTTTGACAGTGAATGAGCACAATAATACACAACATATAGCTGGGCCGGTGTTCTTTCCACGTGGTTTCGCCGGAATACCACACAGATCCTTGAATCCGCAGAGGTATCCCTGCAAAAGAGAGTTTCCGCAACGAAGTCACTAGATAGTTTAATATAAACTAGTATACCCCTAACACACACACACACATAAAGAAAATAGTGTTGTTGTGAGAGGAAAGTGCCTTGCGCGGGCCTCCATCACAGGAAAATGCCTTCAACACCGAAGCGGAGGAAAAGAGCTGGCAAAAAGGGCCACTTTTTTGTTCAACAGAAAATGCTAAGTGCCGAAAATCCTAGTGAAGCTACTGTTAAGGTGTTGCATACTGGTTTACGTGAAGACGGGACGAACGATTTCCGAAGAATTCCCAGGTCGTCACCGTCTTATGTAGTTCCAAAGTTGCTGCATTGGTAGGTGCCGCTTTATTTATTGGGGCCTTCCGCTACATCCTAACCTACCATTTAGGTGTTAGTAACGAAAACAAGCTTTGGCTGCAAGTGGCAGGAATTGCTACCTAAGTTTTAGATACGGTCCTTCATTGGGCGTAGATGCTCAGCTTCCCGTAGGTCGCCCCACATAGCATCTACTTCTAAGGATAGCGTGTGTACATGTCACAGAACAAAGCTCCAAATCAAATAACGATCCAGCTACCTGGTTCTGCAACCACATATAACAGCACTAGACGAGTTTCACAGTTCACGCAAGCAAATTTAAATACTGACATGTCATTATGGTGGGGATCGAGAGACGGATATCCATCACGAGCGTCCTTCCCGTGAGGGCGTGATGAGCTTCAACGCTTCATCCAGACACTGCAATGAATTGGATGGAGATCCGCATCTCATCCGTCACCGCGTGCTACGGAGATAACATTTGACGTGTCGTTAGGGTTATTTTCCATGATGCCCAGAGATGCACTGCAGGCCGGTATCACAACATATAAACTAATATTATTATTATTTCACAGTGCTTCCTACTTTGGCGGGGGAATCTACCCAATAAGTATCCGAAGACACGAGTGGGCGTATATGTAAATCGGCACTTTAACTTTCACCGCTCGGAAACCTCCGATAGTTTCCTAGGGTCGGATCTGATCAACGTGTCAATTGGGGATCCAAACAATTAATAAGCCATACGGCTGTGGATGCGTGGAAAGAGACAATAACTTACTATATATATGAGGCCCTATAGGTCACTTGGCCAATTTTACACAACCTTGCCGGTGCGTGGGGCTACATTACCACAACAACCGGAAAAGAGGCGTACACTATGCGTCTCTAACAAAGAAATTGTTCCTAACCACTTTAACCTATCCTATCGAGCTGAATGGCCAAGTTTATTCGGTAAAATGTCAGGCTCAAGCAATTAGAGCATGATCAGCGACCTCAGTGTAAAATTGATGCTGGCGGGAGTAGTGATGCGTATATAATGTTGCTGTATAGTATTTCCTAGCGTACTGCGTTCTAAAGTTTTTATAAATAAACAAAACATATGAACTTGATGGCTACTTGCCATATGCACAACTAACCAATACACAATCTAACGGATACGAAGATAATGACTATGATAATTATAAAGTATCACAGGTCACTAGACCTCACTGTGCGGCTAGTTGAAAGTACCCACAGTAAACAAGGATAATATTCACAGTAAAACAGAAATTATAATAATGCGGTCTTAGGACTGGTACGGTATTTATTAGTCATGGTACCTTTATACGGAAATAATTCAACGTTTGATAGCTAAATGTACAATAGTACAGCTACTTGAGTACCTATTGGTCATTGGTATGGAACAAGTTCACTAGTTACTGAAATTGAGCACATAGCACGAGATGACGCATTCTTAGGACTGGAGGCAGGTCTCCGCAAGTAGGTCTCCACAGGCAGGTCTCCGCAGGCTGACCTCTCCAGGTAGGTAGATAGGATATGGTACATTCTCAGGACAGGCAACGGAACAGTGCGGGAATGTCCACTAGATAGACTTATTGCTGATACACAATAACAGCGGAAGTTGTAAAGTTTTCCGTCTGGCGACGGAGATATGAAAGTTAAGAGTAACCCATTAACAGGAAGGGTTACTTATATAATGACAATGCATGTAAAATCACTGGCACACGGTGCGGGGTGCATTGCATAGCTCTTGCGGCGCACCAGGCAAAGTTCACCCTGACTGGTCAAAAGTTAATAGGTCACACACGACATGCAGTGCGGAAGTTGAAGTCCACTTTTCAGCATGGTTGGCAGATCCGGTGAGTCATCCACCAAGAATCACCATCACCTCTACATTCCATAGGATTACATTCCGGGCCCGCACGGCCCATCCGTAGGAAGACTCCCTTAGGAAAGTTCGGATGCGGGAGTTATAACTTTTAATTTAGTTTATTACCCTCGGATGGCCGTCGGAGGGTGTACAAAAACTGTGGAAGCCGAGGACTCCTTACCACCACGGATGAGCTGAAATCCAAATGGCACCCGATGATGTAGGAATCGCCGTAGTTTTGCAGGTGCACACGTCTACCCGATGGTCCAGTTGTTCTGCGCGGGCCGGCTTCCACGCCGGTGATGTTCCTGATTCTCGATTTTTCACACCTTTTATACTCCTCGGGACGTCAGAGCTAGGTGCATCAGCCAATCAACGGTCGAACACTAGCCAATCGACGTGCTGCAGAGGTGGTGATGTAGTTACCACCTGTACAGAGCACTCTCTATTCCGTTTAATATATATATGTCATGGCAATATTTTAAGTATAATTTAGTGGGGAGCTTCGACGATATCTCGGCGATTTCCGGAGCGATTTTAAAATGCTAAAAAGTGCTGTGATCTTCGTCTCATTCCGGTCATCATGGGTACCTGGTACGGCGAGAACGGTGCAGTTTAAATAAATTACGGGTACCGTCTCGGTACACTATAGATATGTACTCGCTCCCAATCTCGACAAATGTTGTCAGGGGAGCTCTGACGCGCGCGCATGCGCACTACGCGTCCCTTACGTGTCCTAATGGACGTAACCCGCTCTTAGCGAAAACCTCTCCTCTATGGCTGATATACGCGTACTATTCTACACAGGGGGTGCACTCAGAGAGAATTCGGGACGGCCGTTCCATACCCAGCTTAGCTGGGACGGCCGGTACCCGTCCAGTCAATCTGCGCTACACCGTCCAAAAGGCTACGTGATTGGCCGCCACGATGGGCACGGTGTTCATGACTCAATAGGGCACTTACCTTGGTGAAATTTGTGCTGTAACTCAGAATTGTAGATTATGCTGTGTTTCAGATATTTGTTGCAGTTTACCAGGCGTACAAATTGTAAGATTTTTTGCAGAATGGATGAATCCAATACGTCAGTCAAATATATGACATGGTAATGAATTATGTCACATATAGGTTAACGTCACGATCAATTACGTAGTCAATGACGTATCTAAGTCCGTCATGAACACCTAACAGTCAGCCAAGTTGTACGAATTATGCCTTTACTATTTAATAAACATTCTCTTGAATGTTTTAAAACATTTTTGACTGGGCACTGTTGCTATGCGAGAAGTATATGGCCTTCTCATCACCGTGCTAGCTTTCTTCAGTACCCCCAGTTTGATAAGTGGTTGCTAACCACACATATCTTTCTTTTGAAAAAAAGCCATCTTACCATATTTATCATATGAGTCGAAGTCTCATCAAGTGTTCAACCCACCATGTGGTAGAGATTTAGATGGACCGAGCTTGGCCTGTCTGCCAGGCCCGGCAGGTCCATCCAAATATCTGCCACAGGGTCGGGTGAGGGTCAAACCAGACTCAGACTAGACGTATCCTATGTGGTTTATAAGATTCCAACTGTGAAATCGCCTGTAAGTCATATACAGACGGCTAACGTAATTATTCCAGGCTGTTGGCATTGTTGCGCAGAGGCATGCAAAATTTCGTTAACCCGGGGTTCGTTTGTGACTGGATTTTCAATGGTGAGGTGGCGGGTGGCATTGGTTCATTCGATGCCAATGGACCTTTCCATGTTTTGCTATGCTCCGTCCATCTCTAGTTAAGCTCCACTCACACCTTGCTCGTGTTGTGATCGACTCGATCGATCTCTGAACTCCCTGACTATCAATTTCCAGAAAACTATACAGGTAAGCTATTGAATATTTTGTGACTAATTTGACTGGGCGCTGTTGCTGCCTATAACAGCAATAGCGTCCAGTCAAATTAGTTACAAAATATTCAACAGCATGTTCATTAAATAATAGAGACATACAATTTGTACAACGTGTCAGACTATTAAGCGTTAAACACGGGCTTCATCGAATCATTCATGACGTCATGATTATGACGGCAGCATACACATCACTTAGTTAATTATGACGTTATATGACGTCAGATGATGGATGGATAAACTTGGACAGGCGAATTGTGTCTACACATGCGTGACACACCAGTGTACCGAAAACTGTAAATAATGTAAATAAATAGTCAGATTTGCATGTTGTTAGTATTGATCACACAGCGTCAGTATGATACAGTCATGCCACATGTATACAGTAATCCCACTTATCTACACCATTCGTATGTGAGCAACAAACAGACAAATTAACAGCCCCTTCACCAAACTGAATGAGATAAATTACGAAGAAAGAAAGAGAGAAAGAAAGAAAGCAAAAGAAGAAGAAAAAGAAGAAGACTTTTCATATTACTTTATTACAATTCACAAGCTACTTTAAAATGTTAACGGATATATCACAGAATGTCAATAAAATTACGATTTATCAAATAAAATCATATTAAAATGTAAAATATGTAAAATCATATTATAAGACTAGTTGTACTCATGAATCAGAGGGGGAGAGGAGAAGAAGAAGAAAAAAGATAAGAAATGGTCGTGCTGAACACATTGGAGATTGGAATGATTCGACAATATAATTGTCAAGAAACCCTGAGCATTCTATTACCGCCGCCAACGCTGTCCCGTGTAGTTATTGGATGGCGAAACTTGGGACTAGTGTGGAATCGGCATCTATTCCAAACACGCTCCAGCCTCGAGATGAGAATATTGGACCGATTCCCAAATTGATTGCCCACTGTTGAAAATAAATCATTGCGCTTCCAATTCTGGTGGAATCGTGACGAAGACATTAATTTGTCAAATAAAGAGTTTTTCAAGAAAAGTTGTAAGTTGATGTTTAAGCTTGTAAAAGATGGAATTGCTGATGTTCTTTTTGAAAATATAACACGCATGACTGCAAAATCTAGAGCTAAGGAGCAATGTATCCTTTGAAACCATAATGCTTTGGACCCTGAATGCCCAGAATCTCAATAGAGGAATCCAATTTATCTTATTAATCATATGGCCTCATAGTCAACTACGTCACATGTAGGTTGACGTCATAATCAATTACGTCATGAATGACTCGATTTAATCGCATAAATGCTTAATAGTTCGCCAAATTCTTCTAATTGTAGCCTATGCCTTTACTATTTAATAAACATACTGTGAAATATTAAGTTAATACCATAGGCAACAAGAGCACCCAATCAAATTAGATTCAAAATATTCAACAGCTTACATGTATAGTTTTCTGGAAATTGAATTCAGAGACTGCATGGGTCGATTGATCCTAACACAGGCAATCGAGCGCATCATTTTTGGACTCTCTGGTTATTAGAAGCGGCGTTGATGCAGAGATTGGCAATACGTGAATGAGACGTGTTTAACAGAGACCCGAACTAACCAAATCAATCGGAGATTGACATCCCAATTTGACAATGCCAAGAAAACATGTCTGTTATATTTTTTACAATGGAACATAATATTAAAACGACACGCATATTAGACACGTCTGTGCGAAACGGATATTGTCCCGTTTCACATATTGAATACAGAATTTGTGAGACTTTCTAAATCGTAAGGAAGACTGTTAG
This sequence comes from Chaetoderma sp. LZ-2023a, assembly GCA_034401795.1. Taxonomy (NCBI): domain Eukaryota; kingdom Metazoa; phylum Mollusca; class Caudofoveata; order Chaetodermatida; family Chaetodermatidae; genus Chaetoderma; species Chaetoderma sp. LZ-2023a. The sequence goes on along the minus strand of CM067373.1, from coordinate 130,462,029 downwards.
CGCCATGTGTCTTATGTCATATATCCGTCATTTACACAGGACTATCAGGATGTTTCATGTGAATTTTCTTTATCTACTTGAAAGTGTTAGTAAGCCCCGCGTGATACGTATAACGTATATACCAGAATAAATATGTTGTTGTACTTGAAATTACCAGGTGGTCGACTAGCAATCGGTTGAAACATAGGCAATCTCCTTCACTCCTCGTCGCCTCTCTCTACCCAGGAGTATAATTGGGTACCAGTGTAACAATTGGGGAGGTTATCAATGATAGACTGAAAAATAGCTTAGATATGGCGTGAATGGGACTCGATAGGCAATCAAACCAATAACTTCTTGTTTTTAACCCAAGAGGAGACGGTTGCGTGGTCGACTGGTAATCAGATTAGATTAGATGTTTATTACACCCAGATCATACAAATGATAGATAGGGAATATGATTATACAGGTTTGGCAGTGATGAAGTATTTACAGTACATTATAATTTGTGCATCTTACCCATATTATCTTATTATAATTATTATTCACATTATTAGTTTAGCATTGTCATTGTAATCGTCGTCGTCGTCGTCGTCGTCGTCGTCGTCGTCGTCGTCGTCGTCGTCGTCGTCGTCGTCGTCGTCGTCGTCGTCGTCGTCGTTATTGTCTATGTACCATGGTGAGTTTGTGCAGGGGTCTACCTTGTGGAGAATTGGCCTGTAATAACGCGGATGATTTAGCATAGTTTTATTAAGAGCTTCTTTTTTTCTGTAGAAAAAAGCTTAAGGAACTTCGAGCAATTTGGTCTGTTATAATAAAATGTTGGCAAATACTTTAGCCTGTCAGGTTTGAAATATTCACAAATAAATAAAAAATGGTATTCATCACCAATATCTTTTTTGTCACATAATTGGCATGTTCGCTGTTCTCGTGGAACTCTCTCCCAACAACCCTTCTCAATATGTAAATGGTGATTACCGGGTCTAAATTTTGTGAATGCTATTCAAGCTTGAGTAGATATGGATCCATTTCAAGGTTTGTTTTTCCCTTCCACGATTCTCACATTTGCCCTTCCCACTTCTGTTTAAATTGATCCACGAGGTTTTGCTTTATGTAACATTTTATTTCATTCACACTGGTTACTGACTGTGCTTTCCAAATATGGGCCATTCCAGTTTCTTCTAATATGTTTTAATGCAGTTTAACCATTTGTACTGTGTGTTGTTCTGGTGGTAATCATTCAATGCGTATTTGTATATTTGGACCGGCAGTTTGGTCTGTTTTCCAGTGATTAGCTTTAACCAGAAATTTACCGTGCGCTGTTTGATCTTTAATTCCAGTGACATTTCCCCGGTTTCTCCATGCAACATGTACTTAGGCGTACTTCGTTTTACTTTCAATACATATCTTAGGAAAACTAACTTAGTCTTTTCAAGCATGTTGATGTTCCCGATACCTAGGATTTCACTACCATATAAGAGTATCGGTTCAATTGTCTTCAGAAATAACGCGAGACGGCAGTCGAATGGCAAGTCTAATTTCCGCGCCCCACGAATTACTGAATATGTTGTCTTAGTAGCTTGTTCAGCAACATGTCATCAACCGGGCGGGGTTCAAAGCTCGCTCGATTGTCATGCGAGCTGTCAACTTTCAGTTGTCATGCGGCGGGCGAGCAATCGGTGGAAACATAAGCAATCTCCTTCACTCCTCGTTGCCTCTCTCCACCCAGGAGTATAACTGGGTAGCAGTGTAACGACTTGCGTGTTAGACACGTCTTTGAGAAACGGATATTGTACTGTTTCACAAATTGAATGCACATCGTCTAGACAGAATTTGTAAGACTTCTTAAATCGTAAGGGAGACTGTCAACTTGGGAAGTTACCAATAGTAGACTGAAACACAAAACCAGCCTAGATATGGCGTGAATGGGACTCGATAGACGCCACTCAAACCAATAACTTTTCTGAACATTTTAACCCTTGTGATTACTGTGTCACACATCCATGACGCATGCTTATACGGGAAAACTGTTAAATATTTAACTCTATTTGGCAGCAACAAGTCCCTGTTAATTTCGTTTCAAAATATTTAACATAATACTCCTTACATCTAACTTGCCATTCTTGGTCTGTGTGAGTTAAAGGGTTAAATGTAGTGTGTCGATTTCCACTACTGAAAACCTCATTACCGTTACAGTCCAGAAATAGCTTAAACTGTTTCCAAATAAAACGTACTGTTGAATATTTTTAACATAATTAGATTGAAAGCCATTGCTGCCTTAGGCAGCAATGTCTTCCAATCCAATTATGTTTAAAATATTCAACAGAGCATTTCTTACATCACGTTCGAACTGCTAACCTGCTAACTAACATGTTTCTGAGGGAGTGGAGGAGGGGTTGGGTTCGGGGGTTACTTTGGAAATATTCAAACTTATTTATGAACTGCACAGTATCACAGATCACAGTACATTATTTCACTAGCCATCGGCTTTATAGTTAGAGGATCTCACACGAATTCTCATTTCATAACAAGATTATCGCACGAGGTTAGTAAGATCTAAGGTGGAACGAGCTTTAACTAGTGCCAAATGGAATCTTACTAAAGAGACTGATACAGGTGATACGATATGGCGACGAGTGTGTGATTATATTTATCACATATGCCAGTATCTCTAATTCTCACACTGATATTGGTCATTTTTTACCATTTTATATTTAGTTGCAACTTGCATCTAGTATAACTCTATCAAGCTGTCGCTCACTCTGTGCAATTTTCTTTTTTAATTTCTAACAAAGGCACACATGTCGCAATACTATTCTTGCACTAATGTATCGCCATATCGTTTCTAAACTCTGCATTTTGACCAATACACAACGAAATAATTATATGGACAAACACAGGATTTTATTATGTCATGTTTGAAATTATCCATAATTGATCCTTTAAAATTTCAGAGTTTCTTAAAATGCTTTCAGCATTAATATCTTAATGACGGTTCTAGCTTCCTAATAGGTATGCATAGTTTTGTCACGAGTCCATAATCTGACAATCGTTAATATTAAAACATTTGATAATGGCCATAGTGAAATATTATTGTAAATTGCGCAATGACAGTCCATGTTTTTAACACAGGCCAGCAAGCGAAATGTTAACACGTTTATTGTTGACTCATTTATCATTAGATGCGGACACGATTTCGTCTTATCGTTCGATTTTGATGATGACGGTATAATGTATGTAGAATGTTTTGTAACGTGCTCAAGGCACTGACACATATACACGCGAAATTAGCCTAAAGACAATTTCCATTAGTCGGATAACTTTCGGATTCCATTCCATTCTTTGATGTCGTAAAATTGAAGTCACATTTACATGATCAGTATCGAATTACCAGACAGCACTAGACATTCCGCTTAGACGTGGGGCAAAGGCCGTGATGAAATCTAACCTGTCTAAACCCCGAATGCATATGACCAAGCCTTTGAATATGAAACATAAGATGAACGACGAGTTATTGATGTGATGTCATTAAGCGTTACTGCCAGGAGGGGACGGAGCATTATCCAGCTTAACGGTCCTGTGGCTACGAGAACAAACCCTTTGATGAACCTAACCGTATGCATATTAAAAGCTTTTGGGGATTTTGATCTCGTGAATTTCCTTTCACACCATCCATAAATATGATAACTGCGATGTCAGTTTCTATGTGACTCCCAACTGAAACATGATTAGAGAGAAATCTTGACACACCTCTGGTGAATCATACAGTAGAATTTGTCTAAGGCGAGCGAAAATACTTACTCACTAGACAGGTGGTCTCTTAATGCAAGAGATTTGCTATACAATATACCTTTTGAAGCCAAAATAGCTTTCGGCAATGAACCACAATTCGTTGGCTTTACAAAACAGCGAGAGTTTATTTATTATTGGCGAAAATATGAATTTTCGCCAATATATCGATAGGTTCCATTACGTCATATGTCTGTCTGCCTGCCTGCCTGCCTGCCTGCCTGCCTGCCTGCCTGCCTTCCTTCCTGCCTGCCTGCCTGCCTGCCTGCCTGCCTGCCTGCCTGCCTGCCTGCCTGCCAGCCTGCCTGCCTGCCTGTCTTGGTTAAGTTTTTGGTCTAACTCAACATAGCGTCTAATAACCGGCATGACTTCACTCTATTGGGACTAAACTTGGACACATGCGTTCTTATTTTGAGGACAATTATTGCGAGGTCATGAGGTCAAAGTTAAAGGTCAATGTGACCTTGGTATAAAACTATTTGTATAGTTAAATTTGTTGGCTTAGCTCAGCATATATCTTATATCTCGACATGGCTCCTCTCTAATGGACCTTTCCAGTTTTTGCTAAGCCCCGCCCATCTTAAGCTAAACTCCACCCATACCACGTCCGTGTTGGGATCGATCGATCTCTGAACTCCCTGACTATCAATTTCCAGAAAACTATACATGTAAGCTGTAGAATATTTTGAAATCAATTTGACTGGGTGCCTATGGCAGCAACAGCGCCCAGTCAAATTAGTTTCAAAATATTCAACAGCATGTTTATTAAATAGCAAAGACATACAATTCATATGTGTCGGGCTATTCACCGTTAAAGACGGATGATATGGAATTATTCATGACTTCATGATTATGACGTCAGCATACACGTCATTTAGTTAATTATGACGTCATATGACGTCAGATCATAGATGGAAACTCTGGAAAGGTGAATTGGACTAAGCGTGGACGCATACTGCCTTATACCGATGGGATGGAGCGCAATGATATTGAGGTCAAAGATCAAGATCATTGTAACATTTCACTTATATGAAATGCAGACTTTAACAGTCAAGGTCTCCTGCTTAAATCATTTTGCCTTTATTTCAGAGTTAACCAAATTATTGGAACTAAGCATGACAGTACAGTTTCGTGAGCCAGTAGGAGCGGGACAAAGACATTTAAACTTTTGAAGTCAATGTCATTGTGATCTTCAAAATGCCACAATTTTCTAAATGCCACAATTTTGGCCAATATCCCGTCAGCGTACCACTAATATCTTGTTCTTGTTCTTGTCTTGTCTAGAGACTCTCAAAATCCGCAGAAACATTACCATGTCTAAGAATTAAGCATACTCATGCTTCATATAATGAAGTGTGGTTTTTTCATATTGGAGAGAAGCCGTATGTATGCTTTTAATGTGTAGAATCAATTCATAAACGATTCATGTCTAAACCTCAATTGTGTTCGTGTATGAGTTGTAATCATGCTGGAATAAATAATCAAGGACTCCTTGCTATACTGCAACACACTTGGTACGTATCCCTGGTTACATAGAGAACACGAACACAGGTTGTTCCTATAATAGACCACACTGTTTTATTTACATTTGTCGGTGCTACTAATCTATTATTTTCCAAGTCGATGGGCCATGATCCAACTGTGACCAACAAACTCCTAGCACACACCGATCATAGCATCCATCTAGTCCCAACTGACTCACCTACGATCTAACCATGAACATGTGACGGCATTAACTTTGCACGCTCATATAGTTATCTATATAGACTAAAATGTCCATGCATCCGTTCAACAACTGCTGATGCGCCATTCGTGTATGTGTGCGTGTCTGTGTGCATTGCTGTATTTCCGTACCAGAGTAACATAATCCGAATTTATCTGTGCAGAGGCGTTCTTACACATACGCCACCCCACAAATGAGGAGGAGCGGTACCTTAATTACATTTGCTTGTCATTTGTATTTGTGTTTATTCGTTTGTCTGGCGATCTGTATGTATGACCGCACAATCTATCGATTGGAGAGTGTGAGTGACCGAAAACGAATTACGTGGGTGTAATATTAATTTGCTATCACTTACGTTTTCATCTGGAATTGTTTTGCTGAATTGTGTGATGTTTGGGCATGCAGGTCTTCTGACGGTGCGCAAATCAGCACGCATCACTCAGGAAGTCCAATAATTAAATTGTGCGTGGAGATAATTGTAAATGTTGAGTATAAACGTGAGAATATTCCAGAAAAGGGAAGATAGAGAATCAATCATGAAAGCACAACATCCGCAAAGTGTATTGATCAAAGCAGCAAAATGCAATTTACTTTGAACTTCCAAGTCTGTATAAATAAACATGAATTCTGGGTGTTATTTGGCTTGCGTGTAGCAATAGACCAGAAGGCAGTCACACATGCATATACATATTCAGTCCTTCACGCTCCCGCCAACCATATCCGTCTCTCTCCCTCTCCCTCCATCTCCCTCCATCTCCCTCCATCTCCATCTCTCTCCCTTCCCTCCCTCTCTCCCTCCCTCCCTCCCTCCTTCTATCTCTCCCTCTCGACTCGAGATACTCACATACTCTTCTCCCTCCCTCTCCCCCCCCCCCTCTCTCTCTCTCTCTCTCTCTCTCTCTCACTAGCAGGTGTGTGTAATGTAGCATATCGCACTTTTTGTCTATGCCCTGATAGCATTCAGACTTTACCCGACTACTCGCTAAGAGCAAAACGTGCATCTAGTATGATCACTGTTGAATAGATGAATGGGTTAGGCTAAGCGGGGGTTACAAAATCTTACACACGCTAAACCAGGGTGAGAAAAAGGTGTGCAGGCATTATGTAGACGGCTTCGCTCCACGCGAAAATGATATTTTCGAGCTTTGCGGGTGTAAATTTCACAAGCACGAGTCTGATTGCTGTGGCAATAAACGTGAGCAGACATATACACCATACTGTGATCAGACATACGAAGAAGCATATTCCGCTCTTCAATATCGCACTTCATTATTCGAATCGCACGGATATACGGTGAGAATTATGTGGGAATGCCAGTTTAAGAAACCAATTGCTAATACCGATGGACTAAAAGATTGTATCACCGAATTGGACTTAGCACACCACATAGCTCCACATGACGCACTATTTGGTGGGCGTACATCCGCAATTTGATTATTTCTGGAAGCGGATGAACATACTAAGCTAGAATAATTAGACCGCGTTTCCATGTACCAATCAGTGATGAAACAATATAATTTTCCAGAAGGTGCATACGAGGTAGTAAGAGGCAACGATTTGAATGTTAAGACGGTGCATGACTTCTTCAGTCCTATTAAATGCAAAGTCCTCCCTCCTCTTGAGTTATACTTTCCAGTATTACCTACTAGAATAAGTAAGTGGCTCATGTTTGTACTATGTGCGGAATGTGCAAAAATCGGTCAATCTACCATATGCGAACATGCAGAAGAACAATTTCCTTATGTGGGACATGGACCACTCCTGAGCTACAGTTAGCTATTTATCATGGTTATATCATTAAAACTATGTACAAAGTCTGGCATTATCCTGACTCATCACAATATGAACAACATGTCGATAAGGGACTATTTTCAGAATACATTAAACCACTTCCTCAAAATTAAGCAGGAAATTAGCGGGTATCCAGACTGGGTCTGTAGTGAAAGCAATAAAGAGCGCTATATACAAGAGCACTACATGCAGCTTAGAAGCAGTTTAGTCGCATTGTACAATAAAACTGTACACACCAGCACACATATGCCACCAATACACGCTGATCATAGTACTGAGATGATTGCATGGAGAAATATATATGTAGGGAAGAACAAGAAGAAAAACCCTAACCTAAAGAAAAATACACCTAAATCTGGTGATCATGTGAGAAACTTGCAAGCAAGAATGCCATTTGAGAAGGCCTATTATGGGCAGTGGAGCCATGAATTGTTTAAGGTGAACGATGTTCTTTCTGACAAATATCCGATCTTATATAAATTGGAAGATTATTCGGGTGACCAAATTATTGGAACTTTTTATCGTGATGAGATTCAGAAAATTGGTGGTGTGAAAGAAAATAGAGAATACACAGTGGAACAGATAATTAAGAGTAGGAAGTAAGCTAAGGGAGTACATGAATATTACGCCAAGTGGCTCGACTAACCCTCCAAGTTTAACTCGTGGGTTACTGAGCTCAACACTATACACCATTAATAATGAATGTGTATATAGAGAGACGTTCAGATCAGGGAATGTGGCATGTAATGGGTTCGCATGTACCAAATGAGGAGATAATATATCTAGTGCAAGTCATAATTAGTTATATCATGATCATTACATGTATCCTGAATCTGAGTATACAGAATGGTCAGCCAGGTATCTGGATATCGCTTCTGAGTGGCTGCTTATGGTATATATTATCCAGTCCTCACATTAAGACATTAAAATACTGCAACCGTCTTTGGAGAATGAACGAGGACCAGTTTTATGTGGCTCTTCTGAGCAATAGTAGTATGCAGTACCATCCTAACAATAAGATATCCTAGTTTAGAACGCACCTACAGACGCCATTGTCATGCTGTTAAGCTGACTTACTATTACTAGAGAAAATTACGTACAAATATGTGTGTGGAGTAAGACAAAGAAGCAGAAGGATGAGGATAATGCCAAATCTGGCATTGTAGTGGATGTTGGTAAACCAACACCTGTGATTTGGACAAACTCAAAAAAGGGGCACAGAATGATCAACCTATCGCTCATGGAAAAAAGCGAATTCGTCATAGTTTTCATGAACTTAGCAAATCACATATTATAAAAGTACCAAAGAGATACTATGCAGTGACGCATATCTTGTATCGCTTACGATTAGACGTAATTATGAAGTTTGGCCCAGAAGTATCTAATTTAATTGGCTATGACGAAAAAATACATACAGGACCAGTAGAAGTATTAAAATCACTTCGAAAGTCGTCAGGGTGGACCAACGACAGCACACATATATATATATATATATATATATATATATATATATATATATATATATATATATATATATATATATATATATATATATATATATATATATATATATATATATATATATATATATCTGTAATCTCTCACAGTGTAGTAGGTAACACATCAGCACCACTGCTCAGGGAGATTCTACTGTCTAGTACTGATAGCGCGAAAGATATATGCCAGTGGACGTTTCCCGATATTCAGTATCGCTCCATGTCAAAGAACTACATCGATACAATAAGAATGCTTATAACTGATAGGTCAGGCTCAAATATACCATTCGAGGATGGACTATCACAGAGTGTACTCTGTATATATTTCAGACGGTGACGACAATGAGAAGATTGAATAATGCTAGTGCCTTGGGGCGGTATTATGCCAGTCGTGCGGGTTATGGATGTATTCCAGTATTTGTAGGTGGACGATGCCAGGCGGGCCATGGGTTAGGTAATATCCTAGGCAGAGTACTATACTCGGCAATACCGTTTGCAAAAACTGTTGCCAAGACAGTAGGTAAACAAGCTCCTAGCGCGGGAGTTGGGCTAGCAGAGGATGTAATGGTGGGAAAGAACGTTAAATCCTCATTGAAATCAAGAGTGCATGGTGTAGCCAGGGTTCTGATACCAGAGGCTGTAACAGCAGTACGTGGAAGATTAACCAAACCTAAACCAAACATAAAAAGAGGAGTAATGTACATAATGCTCAATCAGCACGTGCGACACTGAAGAGGAAGGGATGCAATAAACGTCAGAGAAAACATGCCGATATCTTCGATTGACAAAAAACATGGAACTTAGTCATGCATGTGAGTGTTCAAAGAGCGAGTTGTACATTTTTAAGACACGTCCCATAGTAACGACATTGGAGTCGGCAAGATGGGAACTGTTTCAACCTGTATCAAGCTTATCAGATTCTGGTCCGATCAAGTTTTACATCAGCGGATCTTCGGATAGATATTTAGATCTTACCCAGTCTTACATCTCGATTAAAGTTAAGTTAGTAAAGCTAGATGCAGCGGGTACTGAGACATGGCTCGCAGTTGATGAAAAGATGGGTCCTGTGAATAATCTCCTTCATATGATGGTCTCACAAGTAGATGTTTTTTGAATGGAAAACGTGTCAGTGGCGAATGGACGATGCTGGTGAATTTGATAATGTCGCCGACACTAACTTAGGATTTCAAGCACGCAGAAAAAATGATGGCTGAAAGTAAGTGAGTGCAATTAATTGGGCGCATACACACTGATATGTTTCTGCAGGATCGATTTTGATCGGATCCGTTGATTTGAGAGTACGCCTACAGGGGAGTAAAGATGCTTTCGCCATTATGTCTACAGATGATCTCAAACCTAAGCTGAAGTTATTGTTGGCTAACTTATTTGTATGTAAAGCTATGCCATCCTATGGTCTGTTAGTACCGCACATGGTAACTCTGAGAAAGATGAGTGTTAAATACCCTATTCATCGTGTTGTATGTAAGATTTACCGAGTGGAGTTATGAGCATGGATAGAGATAATATATTTATCGGACAGCATCCTACAAGAGTATTATTCGGTTGCGTACCAAATGACGCTTATAATGGCGTTGTTACTAAAACCCCATTCAGGTTTTATAATAATACAATTACCTATGCTACGTGCTATATTAATGGGGAAGAGGTGCCAACATCGCCAATACGCCATCATCTAGTGATGACATTTACTCTGATGCCTACTTTTCGCTGTTCAGTGGTACTGGTGCACTATTTAAAGACCGCAGGTACCCGATTGATAAAGCACACTTCAGATATGGCACGACACTATTCATATGGGATTTTACTCGTGATTTAGCTGATTCGGAGCACTGATACCCTATACGTACTGGATCGTTAAGAGTCGTCTTCCATTTTAGTAAAGCACTACCTGATACAACAAACGTGATTTGCTATGCTGAATTTGATAATACGATAGAAATCGGATCAGACTTTAATGTATTAGCAGATTATTAAAAAATGCTAAATACATTTGAAATAGAGCATCTCTTAGTTTTTCCAATTGCCAATGTACCCGTTCATATTATACATTGTCCATCTTCATTAATGATAAACATGCATCCCAGTAATAAAGGTGGGCAGCACTGGGTCATGGTTTATTACACATCGAGTGGAAAAGCAGAATACTTTGACCCTTATGGAAGACGCCCTTCAGACAGAAGAATGATATCAAATGTGCGCAATGGGCATCATGCACATATTTATTCCTATGACGCGGAACGTGTTCAACCAGCACTGACGACAACATGCAGATATTATTGTGTATATTTCTTATATTATCGTTCCAGAGGTGTAGACATGAAGCATATACTATGGACGCTAAGAAAACGTGACAGAAACGATGTGAAAGTGAACCGTTTAACTCTAAGAATGAGAGAAAAGATACGAAAAAAATATGAATAATTAATAATAATAATTATTGTTTCTCACGTAATTATAGAATAATTGATGTCATTAAATGTTATCGCTAATTTAGTTTATTTTTTTTTTTTCTTATTTTGCTTCAATGTGTCAGTAGAAGAAAATAAAATAAGAAAGTATATTATTTGATCACCACCCCTTACACTGTTGCCCCAATAATTGCATTACAATATGTACACGTACTAATGGAATGATATCATGTTTATACACATGCACACATGGCACACGGCACACGCACGCACCATGGGGTGCACATAGGGGCACACACACATGTTCACACAGGGCGTACACAGGGGCATACATGCACACACTAGGGCGCATACAGTGACACACATGCACATGAGGGCACAACATATAACTAGCAGTATCACACATTAGCATGTGTGCATACAAGCGAGACCTTTATTAAACCCTCATTGACATACCCTCTCCATACTATAGGCCATTTTTCACACACTATGCTCCTACAAATGCTGACTACAGTGTCTAGAAAAATGAATAGCCATCAGAGTCAGTCATTCCAATGATAAATTTCAAAAATAGTCTTCTATAGGTCTGCAAATATGAATATGAAGAAATTCGATTGCGGTTGGTGGGTGGGTGTTGGTAGTGGGTGGGGTTAATACATGGTGTTGGGTGATTTTGTTCATGCAGGTGGTCGCTGTGCGCTGTTTTTCATGCAGGTGTTTGCTATTGTTCATAAGTGGGCGCTGTATGCTATTGTTCATAAGTGGGTGCTGGACGCTATTGTTCTAAATAAGTGGGTGGCTGCTATTGTTCAAGCAGGTGGCCGCTGGACGCTGTTGCTCTAAATCGTGATTAGTCGAGATAGGGTCAAATGTCACAATTTAATACCATATAACTAACAAAATTCATAAAATTTTATTTTCTGATTTTTCAAACCTAAATCTTGGTGCAATGGTAGTTTAAGCCAATATCTTTTGATACTAATTTGACATAGGAAGTTTCAAATCAGCAATAGTCACAAAATATTCATGAGATATAATATCTTAACATTTGGATTTTTTTCAAACCTAAATCGTGACGCAATGGTAGTTTAAGCGAATATTTTTTTTGATACTAATTTAACATAGGAAGCTACAATTCGCGTTAGTTTCAAAATATTCATCAGATATAATATTTTAACATTTTGAATTTTTTCAAACCTAAATCGTGGTGCAGAGGTAGTGTGTGTCTGTGTACATACATATGTTGATGCGTGTATAAATGTGCAGCCGCCTGTATAGCGCAACATTTTTTGAAAATTTAATAATTAAATGGCTGCCAATTTAAAGACCACTCCTTAAATACGATAGGCATGGATGTGTGTCCATGCATGTGCATACACATGTTGCCACCTGTTTAAAATTGTACAACATTTTTTGAAAATTTAATAATTAAATGACTGCCACTTTAAAGACATATATCTCCTTAAATACGATAGATACATGATTATTATCTATATAAAATTATACATACAACATCGATAAGTTTATCTATATATTACCCGTTTAACGCTGTACTTCGCTCTGGGTTTTTTTTAAATCAAATGACTGGGAACACATTTTGTTCATATTTTTGAAAATGTAATAATTAAATGACTGCCACTTTAAAGACCACTCCTTAAATATGATAGATACATTATTATTATTATCTATATAATATTATACATACAACATCGATAAGTTTACCTATATATTAGCCGTGTAACACAATGCTCTGATTTTTTTTAAATTAAATGACTGGGAACACATTTTGTTCATGCAGGCGGCCGCTGGACACTATTGTTCTAAATGCGCATCTGTGCGCTATTGTTCATAAGTGACAGCTGTGTGCTATTGTGCATGCAGGTGCCTTCGATCATGCGCATAAACGTTATTCTTCAAAAAGCGCTGTTCAATGCGACAATTTGGCATAGGAAGCTACAATTCCACTTAGTTTCAGAATATTCTACTTTTTACTACCCTTCAACCACGAGAGTGCGCCGCCCACCTAATTAATATGTTAAGCACTACAAGGGTGCTCGGGACATCATTATTCGATGAGGGACATGCACGATGGTGAACATTAATTGTTCTTTACCGCACCAACTCATTTCCATAACAATTTTGAAGATTTAATATTTAAATGACTGCCATTTGATTAAGTGACTGAGTTTCAAAATATCTTTTTTAACCATGAAGTGGGGGAGGGGGGGGGGGGGATGCGCCGCTGCCCGCTTAATTAATACGTTGAGCACAGCAAGAACACATGCACATGTCACCTATTTAAAAATACATTAATCTATGCATTAACACATTATAGCAGGCAGTAGCCTGTAGCTGGACATTTAGAGCGGACACCTGTTTGAACAATAGCAGCCACCCGCTTATTTAGAACAATAGCGGACACCCTCTCATTTAGAACAATAGCGTCCCGCAGTCACCCTTTTATTTGGAATGATAGACCCCACCCACTCATTCAAATCAACCAATCAGAATGCAGTATTTAAATAGTTCAAGAGCTCATTTGCATAACAATAGCACATAGCGACCCCTTAAACTTCTGATAGGCCTACCCCGTCCATAATGTTCGCGAAAATAGCTGCCACATGGACGGTTGGGGCTCAAAACATGCTCGGACTCCAGTTTCTCAGTCAATCATTTGGCGTCATAATAAACTACGTGACGTGTATGCTAACGTCATAATACATTACGCCATGCACCAACACTTAATTGATGATATGCAGCAACAGCACACAGTCAAATTAGTTTCAAAGTATTCAACAGCTTGTCTGTATAGCTTTCTGGAAATTGATGTTCACAGATTGCAAGGATCGTTCGATCCCAACACTGGCGAAGTGTAGGTGGAGCTTAGCTAGAGATGGGCGGCGCATAGAAGTTCTTCTATTGATGGATGAATGTACCAAATACGTTCTTCCATTGATAGTTAAGTATATATCGCTTTGAACCGAATGACAAAATATAAAAATAATAAAATAAATAAATTACGGTTCAGTACATAGGGCCTAATCTATTATTTAGATATTTTAAAATTAATTTCACCGGGTTCATTTGCGATCTCGATTTCGAAACGGAGATTTCTGTGGATCCAAATCAAAAACTGCTCAACTAGAGTGAAATAAATTAATTAATTTCTTATTAATAACCTGTTTATTTGAATTGATTATTACATAGAAATGTTTTTAGCAAAATTGTCAGATTAATCAATAATGCATGATTTACCGGTGATTGTTGTCAACACGTAATGTGCCTCTTAATTATTTCTGTTACTGGTAATGGCCTTTTAGCAAATTATCATTAGCAAAAAAAGAACCAAATTGATCACTTTATATGATGCAATCCCATTTATATTATTACGTGATCCGAACCAAAACCGAAGGAATTAACTGGATTTTCCCGTTAATATTTACACAGCGTGTTACAGTTTCTCAGTTTCAAGATGCAAGTTTCTAGATATTTGCAAACGTCAGCAGATATCGCATAATATTATTGATTCTCTACGTCATTTTCCAAGTGCACTATTGGCTTGTTACATAGGACGTAATGCACATCTATTGACAGCGGAAGTGTAGTATTTTGCTTTTATCATGGCATAGGTCAAGTTCAGCTAGCTAAAATTAGTCAGTTTGCTTACCGGGCATGCGCATTTGCTATGCCCAGCCGAACGCCCAACTATAAAGGGAGGGGTGGGTGGTATTTTTGTCTGCTAAGACGTCAAAAGCATACATATGAGATAACTTGGGAAGGAAATGGGCTTTGGGAACATTGACATACAATAGGAAAGTATAATTTCATCAAACCTAAATTACTTAGTGAAATATTTACACTTTTATATGCATTTATTCGTGGCACGGGAAACATCTCCGCCATTATTGAATTTTATGGCAATTTCGTACTAACCATTTGCAACCCAGCTATAGTGATTGGTCCGGTCTCTCACTCAAATATCTCTATTTAGTTTCTCAATTTAGCTGGCGTCACAATCATAATGGCGTATAGCTTCTTCGTGAAAACTTGAAAAGTCCTCCACTAGTGTACGAATTGTATGTCTTAGATGAATTTACAATTTAATAAAGATTCTGTTTAATGTTTCGAAGGTAAGCTATTAAGGGACCACATGTCTATAATAACTAACGGGGCAGTCAAATTCTAGCTATGCCACGCCCATTTCTAGCTACGCTCCGCCACAGTTTTACGCGTGTTTGCATAGATTTATAGGCCTATACTTTGAACCCTGAATTCCCAGAATCCCAACTTGAAGGCAACTATACTGGTAAGATGTTGAATATTTTGAAAATAATTTTACTGGGGACAATTGGAGCAACAACTCCAAGTCAAATTGCTTTCAAAGTATTCAACATAATGTTTATTAAAGGTCATATTCACAGCAGAATGCTTGAAAAATATTATCAAAATTGTATACTTTTAGAATCTTAAATATTCGGCCTGCATGTAATGAAACGAAATAAACCATAACATATGATGATTTCATTACGTATAAATTAATATAATTTTTAAAGTTATAAAATTGAATTAGAGACACGAGTCTCTAATTCAACATCGCAATTAAAAAATTTATAATAATTTGTACGAAGTGAAATCATCATATGTTAAGATTTAGTTCGCTTCATTACGTTGAGGTAAACAAATCAAATCTTTAAAAGTATACAATTTAAACAATTTTATTTCGACGCATTCTGGTGTGGATGCGAGCCTTTAAATTGTATATCCATCAAAGGCCTAGAATACCTATACCCGTGACGGACTTTTCAATTTTCGTGCTCGGTGGTACATGTCATTATGATTGTGACGTCAGCGACACGAATGCTCATAACGTGGAATAATTGAGTGAAAGATCGGCTCTCTCCATTGGACGCATTGCGGTAGTCCTACTTTATTTATAATAAGATCCTCCTTTTCCATTCGTGAACACTCTGTAATGCGATACATTTGAGATGATATTGCATCTTGTTTCAAGCACCATCTGGAATAAGATGCCCTATTTGGGACACTTCCCAGATAACGCAGCTTACTGGGCCGATACTGGGCCGATACCGTTTCAGTATCGGCCCGGTATCGGCCCCGCATCAGCCCGGTAAGCTGCGTTATCCGAGCTGTTCTCATCTTCGTGATCATGGCCTTGATGGTGGAAATCCTTACGTCGTTGATTGTTCCGATCAAACAGAGGGATAATCAAACGAAATAGTAATCCTTATCCGGAAATCAACAATTCCTTTCACGCATGTCTGTACAGAACTACTTAACTCCACCATCGCAGTGCGCTCATAAGACTGAGTTTGGATGAATCGTCAGCTCTACAAATTCCACATATGTTGATACAGGAGGTTCATTTAGCTTGTGAATGCGAAAGGCAATATATAAATGACGCGTTATGCACGATATCTTAATGAGAGTGATTAAAAGCTGATGAAACATTAACAACTTTCAGTTACATTGGGTACATTTAATTTGGGCGGAGTGCGCAATATAAGGTAATGAATTCTGGCTTCTCGCTCTGGCTTTAAGCATTGGACACGCTAAGGAGTTAAAGTCAAAATAATATAATGCGGACAACTGTTAGATGAAATAAACGTCTATGCATTGCTATACTTGGTATCTTTCATCTTAAGAACCCGGTTCGCTCATATGTGGTTGACTGTCTCGCCGTCCTTGTAAAAATGGCCAATCTCATTCACGCATAGCCCTCTCCATCCTGGAACATAAATGTGTGCCAGAGTATAAACTGCGGAATTTAGCCATAATGGTGTGATAGACTGAAAGCAAAAGGCGCCTAGGTATGACCTTAATGGGACATAGAAATTAGGGACTCGGCATAGGCCAATAAATCCCATAACTTGTCATAACATAGCTAACAATAACAATAGTGAAATGCCGACGTTGATTATTCCGAGAACAATTTAGCAAAGTTGTTGCTGCCTTCGTCATCAACACCTGCCGATCAAATTATTACGAAATACATCTTGACATATGATGATTTCATTCCGTATAAATTAATCTGATTTTTGTAGTCGTGAAGTTGAATTAGGGACTCATCATGTCTCTAATTTAATTTCACAACTTGAAAAATTATATTAATTTATGTGTAATGAAATCATCATACGCTAAGATTTATTTAGCTTCATTACATCTGGGCACACAATTCAAGCCTCTAAATGTATATAATTTTAGCAATTTTATTTTCAAGCATTTCTGTGTGAATGGGCCTATGCACTTTTAATACATTCAAAGTCCTACGGATTATTTTGAGAAAAATTGATTGACTGTTGCTTCAACTAATGTTGCTCTTTCTAAAAGACTGTATTTTCTGGTGATTATTTTTAGAACAATTTGAAAGAAAGTTGCTGCTGAAATAGGCAGACACGATCTTCCGTCAGTTTGTTATAAAACATAAAGATCCATGCGCGTCTCAATTGTATCATAGAATATACCGTAATATGGAACTACTATGCTTAAGCTATGTGTTATTGGGTCATCATTGCTCACATTGGAAGCTATAAGAACAGTGATTACCATGTGTATTACGGGAATGCCTTTTTATTGAGCAATCGAATTCCCGGAAAGTGGCTGCTGCAAATAGTAAAGTAATATGGCGTCTTCATAGAAGACGATCGCCACTGAGCTTCTATAAAGAGTTTCATCTGGTCTTATTTCTCAAGGACAACGTCAAGGGTAATAGGAAGACAATTCGACTAAGATAGATAGGTTACAAGTACTGAAAGTATGCTTACTTTCTTCACCTCCGAGAATGCGTTCTTTAGTCGATTCCATGGACATGCATACGCGTGCTAAGCATACTTAATTTTTCTAAAATCCATAAGGATACATACATTTCAATGTGAAATTTGGTCCAATTCTATGTCATATGTTGCCTTGGTTTGGTATTAAGTTTAAATTGGATCCAATCGTTTTGGAGATACCCACGACTGGAATATAATTTTGCATTATGGATATTTCGTCCAAGAATACGAGTACAATTTTTATAGGATCACTACTTCGTGGGTGAACGATACCATTGGCCCTCGAAGATGTCTGCTGATGTTATAGCCAATGGTAAAAGGTCAAGGTTACCCATAAGGTCAAATTTATCAGCTTTGTTTTTTGCCAAAAACGAATGTCTGTGATCCCATGACACCCTTTGCGGAAAATGTTCGAACTACAACTACTCCCACGTTTTATTCAACCCAAAGAAGCAGGTTGAGGATTGGGTCAAAAGGTAAGGTCATTTCTTAGTGTCAAGATAACCCTTTAAGCCATCAATTTTAGAGAATTCAATTATAGCAGAAATTAACTCCAAAACCAATTTTCATACGAATGCCGAAGACTACTTTTAAAGTATTGCCCTACATTGCTTTTCTCAATAAATGTAAACGGACGTGTAGCTTTGTTTGGCTGATTGATCGTCTATTGTTTACTATTGAGCAATATTCGTGTGCTTTCTTGCGTTTTTACAATTTGTTCTGTATGCTCTTCAAATAAGGTTTACCGGATGTCTGTCATGTCAATCGAACACTGCTACCCAACGCATTACGCAATATAATAATAACACCATCTCAAATTATATTAATATTTGGACTATAAATTAACTAGAGGCAATTCAATGTTTCAGACTTGCTATGTATAATACTGACTGTTAATCACTGCACGCGCAATGTAGAGATCCGATATGTAACTCAAGTATATGACGTCATAATCAATTACGTCACCTGTTACATCGGACAGTAGGCTGAATCACCATCAAAATGAGCAATGAATGAACTATCTAGCTCGGTCATGAACATCAAAAAGTTCGGTAAGTGTACAAATTGTATGTGAGTGTAGTCTCTTAGAATTTCTGAACCACAGCAGTAACATATGCGGCTAATGGGGTGTTCAGTATATATTTTAATAGCGTTACAGTTGTCCAAAGTCAATTTGTTGACAGCATAATTATCTGTTGGAGAAAATTGTTGGGCCGTAAAATCACTGAGCACGAGAAACATCCGTCGTTAAAAATTAAAAATCCAGTTAACATAATGATTGCATGCAATGGTTGTTGTATGGGGGCTGTACGGGGAGGTGGAGATCTGGGTCTGTACGCACTAAATTGTCATGTAAAGTGATGAATATGTATCCGAGTCCCCGATGTCCATTGATTTACGCGGCTCTAGCCAGCCATTAATTATTAATCTGTTCTGATACCCTCAATCGCCGCGTCGTCGTAACACAGATACACATGCGCGCGGAAATTAGAAGGTAAATCATTGATTATATTAGCAAATCATCATCGCCATTGACGCTAATCACCGCACGCTTTGCGGAGAAGCCTTATATAGCGCGAATCTAATGGGCCATCAGAATGTGGTCTCTAACAACACATTTGCTATTGAAAATAGCTCTTAGGGCCCAACTCATGATGGTTCCTTAGGACGGGTGCACTCATGCTGGTAAAAAAACAAATGTTCTTCATAGAGATTCTTTTAAACTTCAGCCATGACACATGTGGGTCGTATTGTTAATGCCTCCATACAACTAATGGTCAAAATTCAAAATTCAATTTAGTCCCTATAGGTGGCGATCTTGAGAATAAGTTTCTGTGAATGCATTCTTTATAACTTTGTCCATTTGTTTCAAAACGTTGAAAATCCATTAGGTGACATAACGGGCGGATGTATATAAAATTAATTCGAGAGGGGAATTCATTATGACCACCAATATCTAATTGACAATCAATGTCAGCGTGATAACTCTATGTAATGTAATTTACCGTATGTCATTTGACTCAAAACATTGGAAATCCATTATGTATGGACCGGGGAGGGGCCTAATCGAAACGGATGAATCCGATTTGATCAACCAAATAAATGACGTCATAGTCAATTACGTCTCGTGTAGGTTGAAGTCCGAATCATAATTGACAGAGAATATTCCGTCATGAAGCTGGTAGAGTCCGTCAAGTGTACGAGTGTAGCCTGTGTCTTTGATGAATTTACTATTTAATAAACATTCTGTTGACTATTTTGAAAATAATTTACTTTCAAAATAGCTAACTGGTTAGATGTATAGCTACCTTGAATTTGGGATTCTGAGAATTCAGGGTTCAAAGTATATAAATCGATCGCAACACCTGAAAAACGTGGGCGGACCTTAGCTAGAATTGGGTGGGGCATATCTTGAAGTGGATCCTTCTATTCATCAAGGTGTGATATTAAATATGTTCACTCGGTTGCCATCATCAGAATGTATCTTTCCATTTTTAGCTATGCCCCACCCATCACTAGCTAAGCTCCACCCACACCTCGCCGTGTTGGGATTGATCGATCCCCGAATGCCCTAACTATCAATTTCCTGAAAACTATGCAGGGAAGCTGTTGAATATTTTGTAACTAATTTGACTGGGTGCTGTTGCTGCCTATGGAATATTTATTAGATAATAAAGGCAACCAATTTGTACAACAACGCATAGACGGTCTTCAAATTTGCGTTCGTGACGTACTTATCGAAGTCATTCATGACGTCATTCATTATGATGTCATTCTACACAGCACGTAGTTGATTATGACGTCATATGATGGGTGAATGCTCTGGAAAGGTGAATTAGGTCTACTATGTAATTAAGTAATTTGTAAATCAATTGAGCATACTAAATGGTGGGGGTGGGGGGTGTGTGTTGTTGCATTGGATAGTATCATAAGTATGGACCGTATGTTATCGTAGTTGAATCTATTCCAGGTGAGCATCACAGCCCTTACAAATATTTTTATCCGATATACTAATAAATACACGTTGGTGAAATCAATTATCGCTCTTTAACCAGTTAGCACTCACAGATCAGAAATGACACACTCTTGTTGACGTATGCACTATTCTGTTGGATATTTCAAAACTAATTTGACTTGGAGCTGTTGCTCAGTCAAATAGTTTCAGAATATCCAACAGCCTTCCTAGATAGCTGTCTTGGAATTGAGATACTGGAGTTTTAGTTGATAAAGACTGAGGGCAGTTGTTTATAGCGTACTTTCCGGGTACCTTAAACAAGTGGTCTTGCATATAGGTCTACATTAATTACGTCATCACCGACCGGGTCTGTTTATCTCTTCGGCTATATTGATATCAGTAATATCGAGGGGCAATCGCTATTATAGGCACAAAGCCATTATGATTATTAAAGGTGCATATTCACACCAGAATGCTTGAAAATAAAATTGTTAAAATTGTATTCTTTTATAGGCTTAAATTATGTGTCTATGTGTAATGAAACGAAATAAATCTTAACATTTATATAATTTTTTAAGTTGCGAAATTGAAATAGAGGCTCGTGCCTCCATTTCAATTTCGCAACTTAAAAAATTATATTAATTTATATGGAATGAAATCATCCTATGTTAAGATTTAGTTCGTTTCATTACATATAGGCTCATAGTTTAAGCCTCTAAAGTATTTAATTTAAACAATTTTATTTTCAGTAATTTTGTTATGGATATGCCCCTTTAATACATCAAAGCTTTAATATTGACGACTCACATACAAGAGATGCTGATTAAATTTATTCACCGACAATGTATTTGCTTTGAGTAGATCATGGGTGTGGGCGTGGGGTGGGTAGGTCTTACAGTCTATTGATAGAGAAATGTTTATTTTTCACGTGGTTTATCCTATAAAACAAATACTCTGACATTTTCAATGGCTTAGACATTTGACCTTTTGACGCCAATATCAAACGGATTCTTCTAGACCGACAGGGCAATCTTCCATCCAAGTTTGGTGAATAACCTTCTAATAGAACTGGGATTACTATGTGAGTCAACGTAATGTGGTGGTCTGTACCCAGGGATAATTAATCGCGAGACATGGTTCGTACCTCAGATGTTGCCTATATATCGTTGTGAAAGCGTGGGCATTCTCCTTTACGCGTTGCCTCTGTCCACATAGGCGCAAGAATGGGCACCTGGGTAAAAACTACGATAGTCGCTTAATCACCAGTAGTGAAGACTGAGCTAGAAATGTAGATCTGGCACAAATGGTACCTATAAAGCGCACGGATAGGACAATGGATGAACCCTTTCTGCCATTCAAGTTTATGACGGCATAGCCAATTACGCCAAGTGTAGGCTACGTTGTAATCATAATTGACAAAAATACTCCGTCACGAACTCGGAATAGTCAGTCAGTTGTATTCGAACTGTATGACTTTACTTAATAACCATTCTGATAGATATTTCTAAACTAATTTGACTCGGCGTTGTTGGTCATAGGCAGCAATAGCATGCAGTCAAATTAGTTTCAAAATATCCAACATCTTAACTGTATAATTTTCTAGAAATTCAGATTCAGGGAGTTCAAGGTTCGATCGAGAAAAACACGGGAAAAGCGTGGGTGGAGCTTAGCTAGGAATGGGCTGGGCATAGTTAGAAATGAATTCCTCAATTACCAGGAAACTCTTTGTGACGAGTCAAATGATGGATAATTAAGCACAACATTGAAATTGCAATCAAAATTATGTCGCAATCAAAATTATGTACGTGGATGACGAAAGCGGCAATGATCAGTCAATTAATTGTATGGCTTCGATTCTATTGAATAATTTGAAATTATTTCCACTAGGAGTTGTTGGTGACATGAGCAACAGCAGCACCGAGTCAAATTAGTTTCAAAATATCCAACAGGTTACTTGCGGAATCAACTTTAAATTGACATTCTGAAAATCCAAGGTAGAAAGTATTAAAATCAATTCAGGCAAACGTACAAAGTGGGCGGATCGTGGCTAGAAATGGGCGGGGCATAGCTAAAAAATAGTTCCATTTAGTAGACTAACAGAACACCGTAACGTCTAAAAATTAAACCTTACTCCTGCTCAAAGTGTGGAAAGAGATAAGCTGCATAGAAATTCCATGAGGGCACGTACAGGAAAAAATCAGTTTACCTGTTCAGTGCGTTTTCAAAAAACCGTTTCCATGTCCCTAATTGGCCGATAAAGGAAGTGAGTTTACAAAGACGCTAGAACTACCATATTCCTACCAGACGATATATATGATCATATACATTTGTATGATCTGATATAAAGCGCATAGTTCTCCCTGTATGAAAAATAACTAACAGAAAAATAATCCGGCTTGATTCGTATGAAAATTCTAAAAAGCTACACCTAAAAGTGGTATGAAATGAGGACAAGAATTCGTGGATCCAAAACAAATACTTACAGGGTTATCGGGCTGATTTTAATGCCTGTATCATGATCGCTATATGAGACTAAAGCGTGTTCTCACTGGAGAGTTAATCAGGAATAACGACATACTTCAGTATGTCATTATTCCTGATTAAGTCTCTAGTGAGAACACGGCCTAAGATAATACAAAGACCTACGCGATTCTCTCCTTTTCGATAAGGTTGTTCCGTAGCGAGATGGCCGGTCATTCTAGGCTCAAAGGCACACTCCTATGTTTAGATTGATTCAAGAAGATTGTATACGCAAATGCAATTGTATTTTTCGAATATTTACAAAAGGAAGAATACATGCTAACCTTACGCAACAAAACGGGATTATGTTACACCATAAATTTGTAGATAATTCATATTATGTTGGCTTGAATTACTTACTAATGCGTTCTAACTGTTTCCAGAGGTATCGTATTGAGAAATGTAAGAACAGAGTATTTCAATCAATTCATACCTCGAGTGCAGTAACGATTTATTAGGTTTCCCTCATTGAGCTATTCAATAAAGTTATCCGTGAATCTTCGTCGAGTAGCTGTATTCACGCGATAAAGGGGCCTTTAATGGTCTTCATTTCCCAACACAGTCCCTAATGTACTATTGTTCTCGAAATACAGCACCGGTAGTATGAACAAAACACCAGTGCGTCTTTGTTAATCTCTATCACTCAATCCAAATGTATAGCGGTCAGAATGTATAACGGGTGAATATGTTGAATGCCAATCGATCGGAGATGATTCCTACCGTGACATAACTGTAACATTATGACGAATTTATCCTCTAAAAATTGTGGTTAGATTGACGTATTAATATCGTTAATGTTCCTGTCATCAACAGTCATCAACAGCCGAGCGTGGATTTAATATCACAATTATTTTCTATCGTCTGCGATACAGAATTGCATATAATGCGTTGTCAATCAACGATCAATCAAGCAAAAATTACACGAATCCGAAAAGGTCGCACGAAACTAGTTATTGTTTCCAGCCAATCTGGAGAACAATACCTGAATTCATACCTGTCTCTTGATATACGACCACCGCCACCACCCCCTGTAGAGAACAATATATACATTCATACATGTCTCTTGAGATACCACCATCACTGCCGCCGCCGTCGTCGCCACCGCCGCCGCCGATGACGACGACGGCGGCGGCGGCGGCGACGACGACGACGACGACAACAATAACAACGGCTCGACCACCGACGCCACCATCAGCACCATTATCACCCACTTGCTCTTTGTAGGGGATGGATGTCCGGGTGTCCTTCTCGGAAAACATGTGGAATTTAGATGAGAGGCTCGTGGATTCCAGATGTTGTCTGAGATCGGCGGATTTTATGACTCCCGTTCCCTTTCCCAAGTGACCCTGGTTTGAATATGTATCGTTTGTAATAATACTTTGTTGAAATACATTTGAGGATCCATTGTACCTCTCTCCGGGACCCCTCCTTGATAGCACCGGTCACTGACCCGATACTGCGCCGCATAACTGACCATGTTGACCCTGTACCTGTCCAGTAACAGCTCAGTAACGTGCTTTATCAGGGTTGTAATGACCGTCATTATGAAGGTGGAACGTACTGGCATAGCAACATTATAAAGGCTCTGTCATAAACAGACAACCCATGAGCTGGGCTTTGATGGATTTGTTCTTCAAAATTACGTGTATACTTTCTGACAGCTTGATCATTCCTATAAAGATGTTCTGGTAGATCGGGTATCTCTTCCGATTCCTCTGCTAAATATAATATATGCTCTTTTGGGTCAGGCCGCAGAGTAACGTGTTAATGGGTACGGTGTTACCCATTCGATTCACGTAGCTATTGATGTCAGCTCTGATACCAGAAATCTATTTTTACTGTATCAATAGCAAAGAAACTGGTGTACATTTGTTTAACAATTTTGGTGGGCGATGTTGCTGTCTACGACGGTAACAACATCTTCCACCAAATTTGTTGAAAAATGAACACCAGTTCATCATTTAATTTTACATTGCGGCTGTTGGAGTTAAGGTACATTACATACTTTGGACCTGAGTGTAATTCTGATCAGATATGATGTTACGCTCTGAAAAGCTGGATCGATCTAAGTGTTGACATGCTAAGAGCGAATCGGAAATTAGGTTATTCGGATCTGTCTATGTCGGTTTGGTAATGATGTTCACTAGATTTAACTATTATATATTTCCCTAAGTAGAACTGAACCAGGCTGTCTAATCGGTGTTTCTCAGGCCTCTGGTAGATTTATACGTTCCTGGATCAGCATTTCTCTAGGCCTACTACTGCAGGTGTATCTTTAATTCGAGTTATAGGCCCTTATTTGTTCCGAATTTACTTTTTGCATCTTCCATGGCTTGGTCTTTCTAATGGACCGTTCCAGTTTTAGCTATGCCCCGCCCATCTCCAGCTAAGCTCCACCAACACCTCGCTCGTGTTGGAATCCATCGATCTCTGAACTCCTCGAGTATCAATTTCCAGAAAACTATGCAGGTAAGCTGTACTTCGGATGCATTTAATAAACATGCTGTTGAATATTTTGAAACTAATTTGACTGGGTTCTGTTGCTGCCTATGGAAACAACAGCGCCCAGTCAAATTAGTTTCCAAGTATTCAACAGCATGTTTATTAAATAGTAGAGACATACAATTCTTACAACGTGTCCGACTATTAAGAGTTAAAGACGGGCCCAATAGAATCATTTATGACGTAATGCTTATGACGTCAACCTACACGCTGCTTCGCTGAGTATGACGTCATATGACGTCAAATCACCGATGGATACTCTAGAAAGGTGAATTGTTTAATATATTTGGGATGGTGAACAAAATCGTTCATGATAAGCCTACACAGTATCAACAAAGGAATATACGTTTCTCTCGTCTAATTTCGTATCTAACTGGTTTCAGACTCATGGTATGTTCCGGTTAATAACAATGTTCTCCTACACTGGAATATCTTATATATATATTTGTTTTTGTCCGTTTCTAATTATTCTTATTTCTCTAATTTTTCAATTAGCGATACAATGATTTAAAACGCCAACTATTCGGTCGCCAGCCAACATCTAACAATGCATTGCGCTTACTACTGCTTAGTGGTAACCCGGACCCTGTATCGGTTAACGCAATGAATTGCCGGCTGAAGACTGAATTCTATAGGTTCAACTCATATTTGTTTATTTGTTATGGAAGTTTATGCGATTAACACTTCTGTCATGGTGGAGCCCAAATTATATTTCCTCCTTTATGTGTGCTTTCGTACCTCCGGTTTTATATGCCAGGTGCTATAACCATGTGTTCTCTTTAAATATAAACATACCATTAACCGTTAACTACATGATTATCGTTCATTTGGTACTTTCACGATGCTAACATTCAGTCAGTTGTGTGTGCACATATTTTAACCTATTGACACTGTATGTTTTATTCCCGCCCTCAAGCCCAAAACACCCTACTGGTTGAAGCTCGCCAAGAGATAATGTAAATAGTAGAGACATACAATTTGTACAACGTGTCAGACTATTAAGAGTTAAAGAGGGGCAATATAGAATAATTTATGACGTAATGATTATGACGTCATCCTACACGCCGCTTAGCTGAGTATGGCGTCATATGACGTCAGACCATCGATGGATGCTATGGAAAGGTGAATTAAAATGTAACTTAAACACTATGAAAAAAATGTGAGCACCGCATGCTCCTTATGTCTCTAGTTTAAATAAACCTTATACATACGGAACATCTGTGTTTAGTTTACGTAATGAAAATTACATAAATCATTGACATTTACGTAGCTGATACATAAACAAATAACTATGCTTGGGAAATTTCTAATTCCCAAGGGAGGTAACTCCACCGCCCAGCTATTTCGACCAATCTTCTGTATGCTTTTTGTCATTTCGCTCCATATACCAATATTTTTATTGATTATATTTTACTATATATTTTATTTATATGTTATCAAAAACATGCCCTGGGCCATAAACCAGATACTTAATCCTCCCTGGATAACCATGTCCCGGATATTTCTTTATCGGTCTTCCGATTCTCTCCACCTCCGCTACAACACATGTAGGGTTGATAGCTTTTAATTGTCGCTGGATGTTTCAGATGTATGCTTAGAGGTTTATCAATATACTCTTATTGACCTAATTCAATAGTATAGGGACCTTACATTTTAAACCACGTTGCCATCTGACGATTTTTATCCGTGAATTATTCACTAGGCATTCCAGCGTACTGCGTGGATCTCTTGAACTGTCTAGCCGTTGCAAGCCATATGTCAATAATTCCAATGCTCAATAACTCTGGACATACTGACTATTTTGAAAACATTTTAATGAAAGTTGTTGATGGGTTAGCCACCAACAACTTTCATTCAAATTGTTCTCAAAATATGCAGCATATTCAGAGTTAAACCCCATGTAAAATGTCGTCTGTATAAATTCAGCAGGCACAGAGCTAATTAACCGAAAATAACATACGACAGGCCACTGTCCACTGGGATGTGTCGTAGAGCTTACCAAGAACTGTAGCGCCATCAATTAATCAAGTGGCCGGTAAATGTTATATGTTGAACGAAATATGTATTAGTTTAATCACTAATGGTCAAACCGGCCAAGACGTATACAGTTGTTTTGAAGAATGTCCATTTGGAAGACATGAGAAGGATATTCCTTTGAATTTATCACTGGAGTGACTGGTTCGAAAACAGAGCCAGTCATGCTTGTGGTAAATTTTAAACCAAATAACTTGATTTTCTTGTCCAAGTAGCAAAATAACTGGACTGACTTTCCCGATAATTCGAGCGTGGGTTGTTAGCCAGCGTGAATGGCGGTCCAGGCGGTGCAGATGGTGGTGACAACGATCGTGGTGGCGATACTAGTGGTGGTTTCTTAGCTACAGCTCTAAGCAGGTCCGAAGTAATTGTCAGAAGCAATTGTTTTTGTCTGCAAATGTTATTTGCCATGTCACTGTGATGGCGGTGCCTGCCTGCCTGCCTGCCTGCCTGCCTGCCTGCCTGCCTGTCCTTCCTTCCGTCCGTCCGTCCGTCCGTCCGTCCGTCCGTCCGTCTGTCTGTCTTTCGGTCGATCGGCCTGTCGGTCGGTCGGTCAGTCAGACACTCGCTCGCTCGTTTACTGTTCTCAACGCCACCGACCACACATTCACCCATCCCTCCCCCCTATCCACTCAATCCACTCCCAAGCGCTCACACACTCACCCACAAACCCACCTATCCAATTATCAATCGATCGATCACTCAATTAATTAAGGTACATACCATCCTCCCAACATACCGACCTAGCTACCCACCTGCCAATCAACCAACTGACTGACTGACCGGCTGACCGACCGACGGACCGATCGACAGACAAACCGACCGATCAATCGACAGAATGAACGACTTTTTTATTCATTCATTCGTTCATTCGTTTATCAATTCAGCCATCCGTCCCTGTATTCATTCATTCATTCATTCATTCATCCATTCATTCATCAATCCACACACCCATCCATCCATCCATCCATCCATCCATTCATTCATTCATTCATTCATTCATTCATTCATTCATTCATTCATTCATTCATTCATTCATTCGTCCATTCGTTCATTCATTTGCTTATAAATTTCAGCTTTATAGCGTCCACCAAAGAATTTAAATAAGGCTATGACTAACTCTAATTCGTTTGATCAGTAAAGCTTGGCATTCAATCATAATCTGCTTAAAGAGTAATCTAATTAGTATAATTAAACATCCGGATACCTGTCATGACATATAACCATATATGGCATCAGTCAGACTCCGCACTTAATGACCACGTTGACCTGCTAATATTCTGTAGCATTTACCACTTGATGTCTTGTCAATAAATGTCAATTATAGTCAACAAGCACATGCCATTGTGCAATAGCCTAATGGATGAATCCGCTTTTAGCTATGCTCCGCACAGTTCCAGCACTGTCCACGCTTTTCCCGTTTTTGGGATCGTTCGCATTCTAAATTCTCAGATTCCTAATGTCATGGTAGCTATACAGGTAAGCTTTTGAATATATTGAAACTATTTTAATTGGGCGCTGTTGCTACATAACACCCGGTCTAATTAGTTTCAAAATATTAAAAAGTAATGTTTATCAAATTGTAAACACATACAATTGGTACACTTGACGAACTACTAAACGTTCATGGCGGACTTAGATACGTCATTCACTACGGATTTTGATCGTGACGTCAGCCTACATGTAACGGCATTTTATGACGTCATATGCTTGAGTACAGATTGGATTTATCCATTCCATGGTGAAATGCTGATAGTTTTTTAAGACAAAATATATGATGCTTGAGAAAGTCTGGCACATAAACGCGCTTTATCAGGTCGTGATGAGGCCCGTTTATGCCCGGTAAAGCTTGTCGAAAATAAACACCGTAGTCATAAAACGCAGGCCTATCCCGTAAAATTCTATTATCCTTGCGTCTCTCCTAGAAAATGGTAAAACATTACTCTATAACAGAAATATTTACCAAGCAAATTAGTTTAAAAAATTCATATATTCAATATGTATGAGTGATTTAAAATGGAGGGATCCGATCTTTCATTCAAGTATCTGACGTCACAATCCAAGGTCCGTCACGAAAGTGTATGCATTGTAGCCTCTGGGGTTTTTTTTTTAATTAGGCCTAGTACCGTTTAAAATAAGTTTCTGGGAAATTTAGAACGACATAATCATAATTAACACAATTGAGTGATCCAATCTGTCACCCAAGTATAAGAATATATAATCAATTACGTCACATGTAGGCTGACGTCACAATCAAAATACGTAACGAATGACGTATCTAAGTCTGTCGTGAACGCTTAATAGTCCGTCAATCAAATGTATGTCTTTACACTTTAATAAGTATTCTTTTAATATTTTAAAATTAGTTTGACTGGGAAGCAACAGCGGCTGGTCAAATTAGTTTCAAAATATTTAACAACCGCTTACATGTATAGTTACCATGATTTTGGTATTCATAGTTCGATCGATCACAACATGGGGAACGCGTGGGCGGAGCTTGTTTGGAAATGGGCGTGATATAGCTAAAAGTTAATCCATTCATTTACACCTGAAATAATGTAAAATTCGAAAACTATTTCACAATTTAATAAATGTTGTATTCGATACTGTAAAAGTAGTTTGACTGAAAGTTGTTGCTGCCTTTGGCCGCAACGGCTTCCGGTCAAACTAGTTTCAACATATTGAACATCTTACCTGCATTATTTGTTTGAACGTGAGATATTTTGTCTTAGGCGTTGAAAACGTAAATATGGTGAATAAATCAAATATATAATTTAACAGGTAACCCATGCGTGGCTGACAAACCTTTTCTGTGTAAATCAACACCAACATGTATCGCGCTCAGTTCCGTCTGTGATGGCTTATATGATTGTGACGATGGCTTTGACGAAATGGAAGCTGTATGCAACGCAGGTGAGTAGACCTAGCTGAGATTGGTTCTCTCTGAGATCACAGTTGCACGATAAGTCGATGGGATATAAAATCGTGATTGCTTACAGAAAAAAATGTCTAGTACTTTCTTTTTAGATAGCTCTCTCTCTCTCTCTCTCTCTCTCTCTCTCTCTCTCTCTTTCTCTCTCTCTATCTCTCTCTCTCACACACCCACACCCACACCCACACCCACTCTCATTCTGTCTCGCACTCAGTCATATATACGTCGGTCTTGCATTACGTATTACGCATTACGTATGTCAGTCAAAATCCATCACCAGCATATATACAGTCAGGTCGTTGTCAAACTAATCAACAGTGTTTCACCAGTATCAAGTAAATTGAAGTAATAAACAAGCGCTGTTATCAATCCATTTGTCTACTGGTGGGACTGATTGCTTCCCCCATTACAGGCAAAATGGCTGCTCCGATTAATCAGATAAATAATGTTTAGACTCGTCTCAGGTAGGCCTAGTTTACTGGTATTGCTGGTTACTATGAGGTTACCAATCAACTACATTCAGCTGTTCCCTTTTACTTTCCCTTAACACTTTGCCGCGAGAATGCTCTCAATGTGCCTTGTTACTAACAAAGAAAAGTGATGGATAGCGTTGATTTCATATAGCTTCCTAGTCACATGCCATCTTCATCTTGCTTGAGACATAAATTGCATATCCACCAGACGCGTCGCACCGTAGCCAGCGAAGATGCGGATCGCAAGTAGCGTAAGTCGGTCTGTCCGCTGATCTATCTGTCTGTCAGTCTATCCTGTTGGATGGTCAGACTCTCAGATTTTTACATTTCGGTAACGCTGCCTATGTTGCAACGTTAGCACATTCGCACGTCCAGGTATTGGTTGGCTGATCTATGTAGCGTCTCTAGTTTCTAGGTCCTATAAGGCGATATCTAGTCCATTACGCTGTTATGGATAGCTTACCTATTTATACTCCTGGTCGAGTACGTAAAGCTAGAAGTGAAGTTGTCACGTAAGTCGCAGTACGACTTACAGTATGACCATAGTCGATCAGGATCGTTATAGAAATAATATTGGGCACTCCTTCGCTATACTTGCCTCTCTCTCCCCGCCAGGGGTATACATAGGTACAATAGTGTTCGCTATTTTTATCTCTCGCAGAATATGTGGCAGTTTGTCATGGTATTTAAGTCATCATTTGAAAGTTTAACGGACCTTTCCATTTTATTCATCAATCGTATGACGTCATAATCAACTACGTGACGTGTAGAATGACGTCATAATCAATGACATGATGACCGGCGTAGCTAAGTTCGCAACGAATTAATTGATAACAGACTAAGCGTTGTTGTACGAATTGTATGTTTTTTACTGTTTAATAAACGTGATGTTGAATAATTTGAAACTAATTTGACTGGGCGCTGTTGCTGCCATACACCAACCAAATTAGTTTCAAACTATGCAACAGCTTACCTGTATAGTTTTCTGGACGACGTGTGGGTGGAGTTTAGCTAAAGATTGGCGGGACATAGCTAAAACTGGATTCCCTCCATTGGCTAGAAGATCCGGCAAGTTTTCTGAATGCATCCATTGTTAAACGACTCAATCATTGCTACATCGTTTTCATGAGCCGTCAGTATTCAAAGCTGCACAGAGTGGCTTCACACCGCTTTGTAATAATCTGATCTTGGTCTTGCAGCGGTAGTGGCTGAACGAACCTACAGATGGGCTGAAGTTGTTTTGAGTGCATCGCGATATATGGCGTTGTACACTAGAAATGTCCATGCGTCTGACTCGCGCTTCATCCGCGATTGTTCCGAAATCAAAGCGTATTCCCATCACAAAAGCTGTTATTAGATTTCATGTGATGTCAAACAAAAACCTACTCCAATAGTTTCATCAATACCTGACAATTATTGGCCACGAGCTGGTGGAAACAACGCAGAGGAATTGGAACTTATGAATAATTTATCAAGACGGATTTCAGGGTTATGATATTCAAGAGTTAGTGCAATTCTTTCAATATTATAAAGTTATGTTATGAAGTACCCCATATGACAGTATTTATCAATAATTAATGGGCTAGTGATTTATCGCTCTCAATATACAGCACTTATTCCTGTTTTATTGACTTTCACAAGAAAAACTAGAAAAACAACCATTTCAAGTCAAAAGCAGGTTTTGTGGTGTCGTTATTTGCTTCTGTAGATTAGTTTATTGGTCGCTTACATCTAGATGTATTAGAGGCCTTACCAGAATGGGGAAAAGAAGGTTGTTGAACCATCTGACTTTGATAGTTCTTCCCGTGTAGGTGATTCTTCCTATTTGACCTTTTTGGCTCTACGGGTAAAATATGTCGACATCAACCGTCTGTTGATTTGGACAGATAATTACTTAGAGGAATCCATTTCGAGCAATATCATGCCCATGCTAGCTATGTTCCACCTACTTTGTGTAGGTGTTGAAATCGATTAGTTACTGTACATCCTGATTCCCAGAATCGCAATCTCAAGGTAATTATATCGAGTCTCGTGACGGAGCTATGTCATTTTGATTGTGACATCAACTAACTAGTGGCGTAAATGATAATGGCTTCAAATACTTTAGCGACATATCTGACCCCCAACGCCACCTTGTGTCCATTAGCTCATATCCTATGCAAATTGCGCACCATTTCTCCATTGCTTACGAAACATCTAACCATTTGAAGCTTGTTAGTATCTTAATGTCAAGACAAATATGCAGGATAGATCTACACTATTTAAAATCTAGTTTATCAAGGAACTGTTGCTGTCATGTGCAGCAACAACTCTCAGTCAAATTAATTTTTAAATATTTAACTCAACATTCATTGCATCATTGATAATTTGTGGTTTGTGATGTATAAATGTCAACGATTTTACGTCATATATGCCTCTCGGCATTATAAGTTAGTGAAAGTGCACATGTACCAAGATTTATCCCCTTTCTCAGCAAATGGTAAATTTATTGAGAGACGAGAACATTAGTATATGCATTGCTAAGAGACAATTCACCTTTCCAGAATATCCATCCACCATCTGACCTCGTATGACGTCATAATCAGCTCAGCGCGTGTACGATGACGTCACAATCATTACGTCACAAAGGGTTCCATATAGACCGCCATCAAATCTCAAATAGTCCGACACGTTGTATGAATTGTATGTCTTTGTAAATCTTTAATTTAATAAACATGCTGTTGAATATTTTGAAACTAATTTGACTGGGCGAAATTAAGTCAGGGTGTTCAGAGATCGATCGATCCCAACACGAGCGAGGTGTGAGTGAAGCTTAGCTAGAGATGGGCGGGCATAGCTAAAACCGATAAGGTCCATTGATTTTCACATTTTTATTGCTTATTTGAACTAGAAGGTATCTGGATTTTCAATGTGTAAATCGCACGAGGCATGTATGTCAGCCTGTAACATATGTAGGTGCAGCTGATTGTTTTCAATGCCGGAATACAGTTTTAGCCATGTCCCGCCCATCTCTAGATTAGCACCACCCACTTTTCCTATGTTCGGATCAATCAATCACAGCACTCTCTGAAGCTCAATTTCCAGAAGACTATATAGGTAACCTGTTGAATATTTTGAAACTAATTTGACTAGGTGCTGTTTCTGCCTGTCAACTTAGTTTCACAATATTTAACAGAATGTTTATTAAATAAGAAAGACATAAATCGTACAACGTCACGACGGAGTATTAAGCGTTTAAGACGGACTAAATCGAGTCATTCATGACGTAATTGATTATGACGTAATCCTATATGTGACGTAGTTGATTATAACATCATATCATTAACTGAGAAACTGAACTCATCAATTAGATACGCAGATCGTTGTGTAACATGAACCGTTACTTTTCAGTCCCTATGGACGCTAAAAGACACCCATATAATGATACACGGGTCTGGAAAATATTTTACAAGTGTGACAGCGAGTCGCCTTCAAGCTTCAATAGCCCTCTTGAACGTCGATATCTGTCATCCCAAATGGTTGCGAACCATCGCGAATCACGGATGGTAAACCATCCTACTCTCAAGCTAGGCGCTGTACAAAGTGTGTAACGCTTTTCCACTATCTGGGAGGGTAGTGCAGCAGTGATGGTCAATACGTGGACGTGGTCAGGTGTTCAGTACGGCGTGCCTACAAGCATAAGGCACGCATAAGACGCCATAAAACCGCTTGATAAGTATTTTCCGATGAAACCTATAAAAACGTAATCTAAGACTACTAAAGACAAAGAGAACGTAAATGATCGTTGGATGCTCGCAAAGGAGGAAAACAGCGTAGCGGAGAAGGTTGAAAAAAACTGGCTGCAGAACTTTCCGATCATTTCAGCCGCAGCCAATAGTCACTCATCATCATCATCATCATCATCTTATTTAGCTAATAATATTAACTGCTAAACGTTAATAAATAAATCTGTTGAATTATATAATTATAACTTTGTAATTTGTAGTTATAGTTTAACGTGATGATTTGTATACATTTCTGCATGCTCACATATGCAAACGTTTGAAGAGACAAATCGCGCAATCTCGCGCGCGCTATGTCCGAAAGGTGCAAACCGCGCGCTCTCGCGCTGGTCCAAACTTATTTTCCAAGCAAAAAATGACGAGCTGGTCGCCCTGTGCTTGAGCACCAGTTCATGATCGCGCAAAACATACTCGCGGTGTTGAGTTGCTATCTATTTGTCTCTGGAGTTATGCAATTTACCACGGATTAACCGCCATCTCTGCCCGGCTCGAAACAACATTCTAAGATAATTAAAACTGCGGCACGACTCTGAGGTCTAATAAGGTTTCACGCATGTAATAACTCTCCACAAGACTGCCTGTAAAGGCGATAGTAAATACAGCGTGTGTTTAATAACATATGGTTTAACGTCAGTCAAATGTGACACATGGGCGGGCATTTCTGGGAATAATCGGCAAACCCAGTCCAATATCTAAGCTTGGATGAGTTCGTTTCGAACAAGACTGGCGGATTCCTTTACAACGTGTCATAATTTCCTTCTAGTGGCTAATTTGGGTAATAAAAGCCAGCTATAATTTAAGGAAACAGTCGCACTTTCAATTTGCTATAGCTTGGCTGGCGACATTTCTTCTGGAAATTAAGTTTTATCTGCGACTGTTTATGTTCTCTAAGATCAGGTCGAATAGTTAAGCTCGCTCGCAAAGCTTACCCTGGCTTCTAAACCTGACATGATATGTGGGACATATGGACGTGAGACGGAATCATTTTTTTAACACTTTCTTGACGAATCCGGCCAAAACCGGCCTATGCAGTGGTTTTACGGAATGTGCATTTTCAGGCCAAGACAATATAATTTTTGAAAATTTACCACTGAAATGACCGGCTC
Organism: Chaetoderma sp. LZ-2023a; assembly: GCA_034401795.1. Classification (NCBI taxonomy): domain Eukaryota; kingdom Metazoa; phylum Mollusca; class Caudofoveata; order Chaetodermatida; family Chaetodermatidae; genus Chaetoderma; species Chaetoderma sp. LZ-2023a. The sequence goes on along the minus strand of CM067373.1, from coordinate 130,425,726 downwards.
GATAACCGAGTCAGTCATTCCAGCGGTAAATTTTCAAAAATTGTCTTCTCTTGGTCTGAAAATGGACATTCAATAGGCAAATATTTTGATGTTTTGATCAAATTTAGTCATTAAAGAGTTAAAAGATGGCACTATCTTACGCCATTGTTGCTATAGGCAACATATCACACATCAAACAGCACCAGCTTACAGCAACATGTTTAAAGATGAAGAACAATTCCCTTACAATAAGCTTAGTTAGGCACGCGCCTACAGAGCAATGGTTAGTGTTAGCTTCTAATTCACCTCTCCAGAGTATCCATTGATGATCTGATGTCATATGACGTCATTATCATTGCGTCATAAATGATTCTTTATGGCCCGTCTTTAACTCCTAATAGTCTGACACGTTGTACGAATTGTATGTCTCACTATTTAATAGACCCGCTGTTGAATGTTTTGAAACTAATTTGACTGGACGTTGTTGCTGCCATAGTTTTCTGGAAATTGATAGTCAGGAAGTTCAGAGAATGATCAATCGAGCGAGGTGTGGATGGAGCTTAGATAGCGATTGGCGGGGCATAGCTAAAAATGGAAAGGTTCATTATCTGACAATATCTGCGGTTAATCTCCAGATTGGTACGTGGGTGTGAGAGTCGGATAACAGTAAATGTGTGTGGGCGGGGCAAAGTGTCTATGTTTCCACTGCAACCGTTAGATTAACACTTTGAACCTGGAGACCAGTTACTAAAATCATTTACGATGTAAACGATATTCTGTTCAATATTGCGGCGCCAATTTGACTTGGAGCGGTATCTACCTGGGCCAACTTCCTGTTAAATTAGTTTCAACATACCAACCCGTTTATCTATATCGTTAACTTGAATTTGAGATTGTACTACTTCCGGGCTCAGGGTGGGGGGGGGGTAAAACTGAACAACGCGGTTTTATTGTTACATCGCCATGCTATAGTGAATAATAAAAGGTGCGCCAGAATTAAGATGATCAGAAATGGTCAGTAATAAAGTGGATCCAATAATCTCACGTCACCATGGTAATAAGTCCTACCGGTCATTTTTATTTCGGGATAGAGACTATAACGCGCCAAATACCGTTGCTAGGTACTCATGTGGGTACGCTAAATTAAATAATATTGCCAGCACGTGTAAGCGAACTCCATCTCGCTATCCAGTGAATGGACACTTATTGGTATGGTGCCAAGTGCGTAACTTGAAGTTGAAATGCAAGTATTTTCCGTGGTGTACAAACGTAGCAACGAGAGAATCTAAGGAAATACTATTTCCGATGGCAATTTTCGTGGAGAATTCCTCAGTCCCCGATGACATGTGCAGTGTACAAAAACTGCTTTACAAAGGAGGACCCAATCAATCGAATACACATTTGGTGAAAACTTAATGCAATTTGATGGCCGTGAAGATTCGTGCTTCAAGCAACTTTGTGCGAATTTAACGATCAACCATTCGAATCGGAAACGTGATTGACGAGTTGTACATTGATTACAACGAGTAGGGTGGGGCGGGACGGATATCGGAATAAGCCTTGTTTGCGCATGTCACAAAAAGCCTGTGCAGCCAGAAAAACAACTTGTTTAACGAATCTATTACCAAACAGATTGAATCATAAATATCGTATATTCTAGATAGATCGGTCATGACCATCTCAAAAGCGGCATTTCAGAGTTCAGTATTTTCTCACCGGATGTATAGTCTCCAAAATAATATGTTTTGGTTACTAAACCTATTGCGTAGTCGAATAAACTGTCAGATTAATATAGCCAATACAATTTTATTTCTGAAAAAAATATGTAAATTTACGTCAGTTCAATTTCTCTTCAGATTACCAAAATATAATTAAGGCATATTTGAAGGCCATATACGATATCTATGGATTGAATAATATATCAAACCCATGTACATTTCACCACAAAGCGACGCTAAACGTCTGAAAACAATATGGCATCTTGTTAAATGCATCAATCAACAGATCGACGTGAAATTGTCTCATAATAACATAGATTTTACTCGAAATGTTTGTTTAATTGAAGTAATTAAATTCACTGACAATCACAGTTTACACAGTTACATCAAATACTGGCAATGCGTTATCACAATGGGGCTGCGCAGTAACTAAATCAGGCATTTCGCGCAAGATTTATTGTCTTATAGTTCCGGCGCCGAGGGCTCAGGTTTGTCGTTTGCACACTTAAGGCAAATACTATTGGTTATACAAGTGTTTTGCGTGGTGCATAGGCATGAATGTCATGCGCAAATATAGTAAGTATTTTCCCAAGTAAGTCAAGGGAAATACCATTCGGCTTTCCGCGAGCGAAGTGCGGGAAATACATTGTTTGCTCATGCCATACAAGACTGAGCGTCCCGAAAAACACTTGTAAACGACTTTATTACCCATCAGAGCACTGATTTAAACGGCCACCAAAGGGACGAATTAATGGCTGAATTCGATCTGTCTGTCAAATATATAGCGGTATAATCAATTACGTCACATGTAGGTGGACATCACAATCATATATGGCTGAAATCCTCCATCGTCAGGAAATCTTGAATGTCCTGGAACAATACATTTCCTCTTATGTGGCCATCCTTATCAAGCTCTTCGCATACAAATATATGCTGCATCTCATCTTGTAATATCTGGCGAAGTCCTTCTAATGTGTCAGCATCATCCTTCGCCACCTTTGCTTTCTGGACTGCACAAACAAGACAGGTTTCCAGTTACATAGGGCGCATAGCTTCAAACATTAGTTTCTGAGCCAATGTACATCCCAGATAACGCAGCTTGCTGGGCCGATGCTGGGCCGATACTGGGCTGATACTGAAAGTATCGGCACGATATCGGCCCAGCATCGGCCCCGTAAGCTGCGTTATCTGGGATCTCTTCTAATTTTTACCTTTCATGGCCATCTTTATGGCATTTGGACCAAAAGCACCTACTTCAAGTAACACACCATCCAAGCCACTTTCCCCATAACGCTTGCCAATGATCTTCAAGTACAACTCAAAGATGTGAAAGCCTCCTAACTCATCGTAATTGCAGAGATAGACGTCTTGAGCAACAATGTGGGATCTGAGATCTAATGTTATAACATGATGTACCTGACCTAACGATAACATCTGTTTTTCAGCAATTTCAATTCTGTGTAAATTGTATTCACATCTGTTGGCAGACCAGGTAGAATAGGAGTATACATAATAAGTGTTCTTGCAGTATTCTCATTATAACCGATCTGCAAAATAGCACATAGAACCCACCCCAGCTCGGAATATACTGCTGTTGCCCTAGCGTCAATGACTCGATGTTGACAATAAATATTCCGTTAGGGCATAATCGAGCAAATGCCCATGCCTTTTCTAGTGAAAATACAGGTTTCTCTGTTCTGAACCACCACTCTGTCAAGTCTATCTTCCTTTAAAATATGGCTTATTTCAATCCTTCTCTGAAACTGATTTCGGCATCGAGACAACTCTAAGCATCTGCGATCACTTATAACTTTCTTTCTATGGCAATCAAGATGTTCCTTGGTCCATACGCAGTTGTGTCTGTAGCTTCTTCCTGATATATCAAAGTGCCAATAACGTGAGTTTTACCCTTGCCATCTCACGTCTCCATTAATGTCAATGTTGTTAACTGCAGCATGTCCAAATTTTCCTGGCATGATAAGCTGATATGTTTGGAAGTCTTACATTGTGCATATGAGCCAATATAGATAATGTCGTGTGCTACAGCTAGAACCCATTTATGAGCTGGTGGCTCTGTTCTTACGTCCTCTTTTAGTTTAACGGATCACCAGTAGTCCTGGGAACAGGAAAAGGTCACCAGGCACCATTGTTTCAACTCTTTGTTGGCATATATCTTTCAAATCAATACATGGATTTGTTGATAGACCTTGACATTGTGCAGAGCTAGATCGGTTTGGAATAAATAGGACTACGTTTGTTGAATCACCTTACGGAATGACACGATCAGCTACTGTTGTTTCTTCAGTATGCATCCGGTTAAGTGAAGCTATTTTGGTGAATGCTGCTTTAATGTCAACGTGTATATTGTCCACAAGTTCAGACTGGTTGATAAAGGATTGAGACTGAAATACCACCGTTTGCACATAGTGTTTTATAAGGCAGCCTTTCAGCTTTTCAGCACGGTATTGTTGATAATCGTCATAGCCAGAGGTTTCTAGATTACATCCATCAACATGTAATAATGAAATTAGATCATATGCCATGCCATTGTCGATGTTTTCTTGAACATCAACAAGAAGCGTTTACAAATGCGTTTGGGAATACATCTCGGTTTTCCGTTGTACTATCAGCAGCTATATCTCTCATGCGGTCTACTTTTATGAGCAAATCTGATAAGCGGTTTTTGTGGTGTTTTCCTTCTAATGCTACAAGATCATGGACAGAGACCTTTACAACTAATGTTCTCTCACCACTTCGGCGGCTGTGCGTATTTTGTCTTGTACTGAGAGAGTAAGAACTTTACCCGAGTGGCTATCAAAGCGTTTCTTTGCATAGTTGCAAATGAAACACAACTATTTTTTCGCATTGCAGTGTATCTGACGCGATAGTCATATGATGATCACTAGGAACTGCTGATGTAAATGGTTCTGCACTGTATTGCTTCAAATTGTAGGAAGCTCTTCATTTATAGTTCTGATAGTATAAACAGTGATAACTAATATGAACACAGAATCCAGTGTCAGTGAGTGTTCGGTAGTACCTATCTTTAAACAAATATTTCATATGGTTTTGACATCTAACTCTGTTAAGCATTTTGTTTTTAAGGTACTAGGCCAAAATGTATTCCTTGGTTGTAGAACATTTTCTCAGCAAACCTATTGCAAATATGTTCGATGAGTGATGAGATTAATCTTTTTATAAAATTGTATCATCTTGCCAATAAGAATGTAAATATAAGCAATGTAGCGACAAGTGTATTTGAATGCGTCTATTTAGGAATAACTGGGACTTAAGTATCTGGACTGTATTAATGCTTGTAGAATACTGAGCTTTCCATATAATTCTCGACATATTGTCTGCTTAACATCTTTTCATTTGCATTGCCAGAAGGTTGAAGTACCTTTTATTTTCATTTTCTCTGGCACTTTTCGAATTTATGCGTAACTTGCTGTCGGATAGCCGTATTCAGAGCTCTGTATCTTTTTGGTTAACCATACATCCACATGTGCAACATATATTTTCAGAAAGGTGAGATATAGACCTTTCATTTGGTACCAAAGAACCTTCTCTTACAGAGGGTACAACGGAAATCACAATTATAAAAATGTATCCCAATACGCGCAAAGCATAGGCGGGGCTTAGCTAAAGATGGGTGGGGCATGGCTATAAGTGGATTCATCCGTTAGCCATCAAAGCGATGTGTATTTCATCAAATTATTGATGTGTAAGCAACATGACTGTCGTCTGTCAGCGTGACGAACTTATCAAATACCGCAATCAACACATGGATGTGAAATGCGTTCATCATAACATTGACTATAGAAAGAATTATTGTCTAGCTGAAATTAGCTACATTTCAAATAATGGCAGGGTTTTATTAAATAATTTCTGTGCAATTTAATTTTCGAAGCGGCATTGCTTAGACGCCATTTTTATTGACAAGCGGTGTCCTATGGCAATAAGGATGCGCAGTATGACTAAATCAGGCATTTCGCGCGGATATGTCGTCTTATATTTCCGGCGCCGGATGCTCAAATTCGCCTTTTGCGCGGGGAATAACAGCATGTGCTGGAAATACTGAATATAATATGCACGTTAGCTAAACCAATCATATAAGAACATTATGTAGGATGTCGTCATAAATGATTATTATACACACACCCACCCACCCACCCACCCACCCACCCACCCACGCACCCCCCCCCCCCACACACACACACACACACACACACACACACTCACTCACTCACCCACCCACCCACCCACCCACCTACCCTCCCTCCCTCCCTCTCTCACACACGCACGCACGCACGCACGCACGCACGCACGCACGCACGCACGCACGCACGCACGCACGCACGCACGCACGCACGCACGCACGCACGCACGCACGCACGCACGCACACACACACACACACACACACACACACACACACACACACACACACATACACACACACACCACCCCCCCCCCCACACACACACACACACACACACACACACACACACACACACACACACACACACACACACACACACACACACACACACACACAACACACACACACACACAGAGTTCATTGCTGTTGCTATCCGTTCTGGATGCACGCCCATTTCTCTGGGACTTAAGTGCCTTCTCAAGCGCAGTTATTTCGATCGGTGTTTGCACTGGCATAGGTTTGTAGTTCCGCATTCAATGGCCATTAAAAACAACTATATTATATAGTAGATATATACTGGTACTTGATTTTGTATTTTAGCCAATCGTCCACCAGTAGAAGAGATATGGCAGTTCTTGGAGACGGAACAGGACTGGATTATCCCCAAACTCTTTGATGGAATAGACCCGGAATTCGTAGCTCACAGCCTAGCAGGTATGATATATATAACCCGGCCCTGACTATATAAGGAACTGTCAGTAGCATAGCGCCTTTGCGGATATTTAATCAAATAGATAATGATTAAAAAATCGTGGATAGTCGAGCTTTCATTCTAGAAAAAAAGATTAAATTTGAAAGTGATGTTGCTCTTGGCACGTACAAATTCCAGCACACTTTGCCATTTTCACAAAATTGTTAACAGTGTACTGCCCCAAACAAAACTGCCCTTTACAGTGGCCTTGATTAAAGAAGATTAGAGAAGATCATTACGAAGTTAATGTTCTGAAATCACTGGAACGATAACCGAGCTAGTCATTCCAGTTGCAACTATTAAAAAAGTCTTCTCTTGACCCGCAAATGGACATTCAGTAAGCGAAAGTTTTAAGATTCTTGACAATTAATGTGTTAGATATTTATGCTTTATGTCGCTATGTACTCTGAACGCAGGTCCTATTGAGAACAACGATTACGCGAAAATGTAAGTGTAGATGTAATTTTTGTAAAATTTAAATTAGATAAAAACGAGAATTAGATTTAAATTTGAAAAGGTCCCAAAATGAAGGTCTTATCCGATTTTATAAATTAAAAAGAAGCTGACAGATTTTCACAAATTCTATCACTGTTAAACACTTGGTTAAAGTCATACATTCTGACACGCCACAAAATTCAAGGTGTGACGTTATCGAGTGAATTGAACAAGGTTTCAGAATACGAAACACATGTTTTCAGATTAGAAGAAACTGATGTATAATATACAGTCACAAAGCGAGACATCGGGTCCGATCCAACTTCTAATTTAACAAGCAGTCAATTCCTCTCGCATCTCATTAATATGCTGGTGTCTGAATGACCCGTTGTGAGCTATAAATCATCAATAACAAAATCTTATCGACGCGATGACGTCATACCACAATAATCATTCACGCGATGACGTCAATTCATGATTCTCATGAGAAATTGAAGAAAATGACTTACTGAAATTTGCTATTAAAGAATTCGGAAATATGAAAACAAAATGTGTATTTTTAAATTTTAAATGTACTAATTATAGTAGTAAAAAGAAAATCAATCAGCCTTCAACCGTTGATCGTTCAACAAGATGACCATTTTGGCAGGATTACCATCTAAATGACAAACTGACTGAAACGATTGTTGTCTGTTCAATCAACAAGAAGGACGAGCTTCCAGTCACCAGCAACCCACTATCCATATTGTAGTGAAAACGACGCCTACTCTATAACTCCAGAAAATGTTCCTCGCTTCCATGTCCTGAATGATCTCCGAATTGTTTTGAATCCAGTAAGATTATATAAAGGATGCGACATCAGTGATAAAGCTTTACACTATAATCATATAGCCACATGGGCCCCTAAAAGCAAAACTTAAGGGGTCCAGTCAAATTTTCAAGGGCCTACTCTTATAATTCACCTTTCCAGAGTACCCACCCATAATATGACGTCATAATGAACTGCGTGATGTGTACAATGACATCACAATGAATGACGTCATGAATGACGTCGATAAGTACGTCACGAACGCATATTTGAAGACGGTCTATGCTTTGTTGTACAAATTGTTTGCTTTTACTATTTAATAAATATTCTGTTGACTATTTTGAAACTACTTTGACTGGGCGCTGTTGCTGCCATAGGCAGCAGCAGCACCCAGTCAAATTAGTTACAAAATATTCAACAACTTCCTTGTATAGTTTTCTGGAAATTGATAGCTAGGGCGTTCGGGGGTCGATCAATCCCAACACGGCGAGGTGTGGGTGGAGCTTAGCTAGTGATGGGCGGGGCATAGCTAAAAATGGAAAGGTCCATTAAGATGCACCAGTACACAAGATCCCACATTTAGAAACACAGGATATAATAATTTAAGCGTTAATAATGTAGCATGTGTTAAATACTTTGCTTTCAAGATTTAACCCTTTCACTGTTACATTACATGTATTTCAATTTCACGGCAAACAAGCAACAACGACTTTCACTAATATTACTTTCAAAATATTCAACAAAATATGCTATAGGCCCTACACGGTAAAAAGAAATGTTTAAGGATTGAAAGGGTTGATGAAACTGGCTCAACCTGCAATAGAGTCGTCAGATATATAAAATGATTTTCTGCTCATAATCTAAAAATATGAATGGAAAGATTTATATCGCCACCTGGGCTAGTGAGTTTGAAATCTTGGCAGCTCAGCCTAAAAACTAATAGCCATGGGCTACTGGGCCTCTGCTTAATCTTCATCGCTGTGTAACTCACAAGGAACGCCGAGAGGGAACCATGAATAAAAAACCCAGAGGTGTCGTGGACTAATGCTCAACAATACCATCCGCAATGACCAAGGAAATGTGTATCTAGTGCTGGAGGATGCGTGCGCTTGACGGATGCTGTAAGGTGCAATGAACCGGTCATGTACCGTCCAAGAAGGTGTAGTGCAAGAGATTAAGTCCAATGCGTATTGCTCAACATGCCTGTATAACAAGATGAAATGTATGAACGAGTTTAAGCGTCAAGTGTCGCCAAACCAGCAAGTCTACCCACCGTCATTTTCTGAGATACGCGTCTATATAGTTGCGACCAAAAACCAGCAGCTTTATATTCTGAGTTACATCTATGATCGGCTTTTATTATCAGTGCTATGATCAACTAGGGGTAGAAGCACATGAGGTCAACTCAATTAGAATAATGGGCACCCTTGGTTGGGATTTCTGAGTTCACGCCTCACAAGCTGGGATGTGATATTCCTCCAGATTCATACAAAGATATGGTCTCCGTGCTATCATAACGCTACGGCTACTCCAAAGCCATTATCCTTGCCAAAAAAGCCAAAATCTTGCAAAGACTATGCTTGACCACAAGTATACATTTGATAAAACCTACCATGGAGGATATGTTGAATCAATCATATCCTTGATTCTTCTATCTTCTCTCATGCCTTCACTGCGTTGTCGTGTCAGGCTTCCATGTGACAGTGAAGAAGTATGCATGGCAAAGTCAACACGTGAGTCAAGACCCTTGATGCCGTCATTAAACCCAGCCAGTACCTACCAACAATTGAAGACGTCGACTTGAAAATCTATGGGAAGTTTGTAGTCACGGTGCATGACAGGTCTAACACATCGACAGGTATTGATTATGCACGTCTCAACATGTTTAGTCGAACGCAAAGGTGGCACAAAGCCATTCATCCAACTCAGTCAACACCCCTTCAGCACGCAAAGCGCACAAGCTACATATGACGTCAGCCATTCTACCAGCTCAGTCAACACCCCTTCAGCACGCAAAGCCCACAAGCTACATATGAAGTCAGCCATTCTACCAGCTCAGTCAACACCCCTTCAGCACGCAAAGCGCACAAGCTACATATGAAGTCAGCCATTCTACCAGCTCAGTCAACACCCCTTCAGCACGCAAAGCGCACAAGCTACATGTGAAGTCAGCCATTCTACCAGCTCAGTCAACACCCCTTCAGCACGCAAAGCGCACAAGCTACATATGAAGTCAGCCATTCTACCAGCTCAGTTAGCACCCCTTCAGCACGCAAAGCGCACAAGCTACATATGAAGTCAGCCATTCTACCAGCTCAGTCAACACCCCTTCAGAACGCCAAGTACAGAGGCTACCAGGCAGGTTACATATGAAGTCAGTCAACAATGTGCCGATCCGAGTTCCAGAACCACGCTGGCTGTGGATGGAGACAACAAGGGGTGGCATTTGACAACCAAATCTTCTTGACAATACTCCCACCAAATGGAAGATCCATTAGGAACCAAGCCACGGCCATTTCTATCTATGGCACGCTCTGTACCATTGTTGGAATCGATTTATATACCGTAAAAGCGGAATTTCCAGAATTTCAATTTCTCGGTAATTATACATCACGATATTCAGACGTTAAAGTCTAAACATCGATACTTTTTCATGTCTCTGAAAGCGGTCGTGATTTACTTTTCAACCAAGCAAAAATACTTAGGATATATGTATCTTTATATACACTCAATCCTAGAGGTGTTATCAAGTGCGTGTAGGTAAGTTGTTGAGTTCTTCAAAGTTGCTTTCAAAATATTATAATCGAATGCACCTGTAAGTGACTGGTATAGAATCTATACACCATACACCATATTCTATCAGAACAACTGAACAACGAATAGTGCCAAACTTACGCACCCGCCTAACTGGCCGCACCTATTTAGAAGTCCCGACCACGTCGTATTTTACGAAGTATGGGCCAAATATGCATCTAATGTGGGTGAAAAGAGACTTCTGCCGAGTTTTTGTTTACACCCTAGTCATGCTTTTTTCGAAGGTAATCCTTTCATGACGAAGCCGGCTAAAACCAGCCTTTGCAGTGGTCTTGAAGAATGTCTATTTGCAGGCCAAGAAACTGCTATTTTTGAGAATTTACCACTGGAATGGCTTACATTGTAACCGCGCCAGCAATTCTAGTGGTAAATTTTCAAAAAATAGTCTTCTTGCTCTGCAAATGGGCATTTGATAAGGAAATATTTGGATTTTCGTGACCATATTTAGACATTAAATGGTTAAGTACTCTTCGTAAATAGCCCCCTGAAATGCGATTCGTATCTCTTTAATGTTGTGCTATTGTGTGTCTTTATTTCTTCCCAGTGAGTCCAGATCTCAAAGATTTACAATTAGTGATGGGCCTGAGTGACACGGCAGTGGAAAATATTAAGAAAACTATTACTGCGACCAAAGACGGCGACGAGCGCCCTCTATTGGCCATCGGCATGCCAGAGAACTCGTGGCACGAAACAGAATTCATCTTCAACAAGTTGATTGAAAGTGGATTTAAAGTGTAACCCACATGCCGTGCTTATGCGCATGCGCTCTCGTAGCCCTAATGCACTTGCGGTCGATCAAGCATTGAGGAAGAATTTCCATATCAATTAAACAGTCAAACTCTCAGTCATTTATTGATTTTTTTGGTAACATAGAGATTCCCTATTAGCCGGATGTTGGTCCAGTGATCACCGGATGTACGCCTATGGATGTGCATGAATATATTAAACAGATCTAACCCGCCATTTAACAACTAGAGTGAGAAAGCACGAGATTTGCTATTTAGTTCCATCGGATTGTATTTTTGTCTACATATATCAGCTATGTGAAGCGTGCGTAGCAAATCTCGCGTTTTCTCGTTGTTATCGGGAATGGAGTGAATCTAAATTTTAACATAATTGTTTAATACACAGCTAAATGTAGTCCATATGCATAGCTTATTTTACATATCATCTTATGAAATTGCTGTTATCATTAAATCGCATAAAGTACAGAATTTTGTGAAAGACACTCAAAACATTTCCGAGGACTGGGATTTCAACACAAGACGAAACATACACAAAGCTTGGTCAGGCACGGTCTTCTGGTTGAAGGATGAATGTGGCTTAATGATTTACCATTTGCGCTGCTGGTTCAGCACTATTCAAGACAATAAATAGTACGAGAAGTAGGTTTCAATAAAGGTTTGTCTGGAATCTATTCAATTTCTCTTCGAGATATTTACCATAATATTCAAAGTATTTAGCACAATGGTCTGTAGAAGGGTCCACATTGTTAAGCGTCGATCACATCTCTGTAACGTGTATTTGCAATCTCTGGTCTCTTTAAGCGTTTAAATTATTGAACCTCTGTCCCATCTCTGTATCATGTATCTGAGAAATCCTGAATAACATTTGCAATAACGGACCTTTCCACTTTATCCATCCATCATTGGCGTCACGTGACGTCATAATCATGACGTCATGAATAACTCGATTTAGTCCGTCTTAAACGCTTAATAGTCCGACACGTTGTACGAATTGCATGTCTTTGCTATTTGATAAGCATGGCATAGGCAGAAACAGCGCCCAATCAAATTAGTTTCAAAATATTCAACAGCTTACCTGTATACTTTTCTGGAAATTAATAGTGAGGGAGTTCAGGGATCGGTCTATCCCAGCACGAGCGTGGCGTGGGTGGATCTTTGTTAGAGATGGGCGGGACATAGCTAAAACTGGAAAGGTCTATTTAGATCTTCTTTCGCATAACAAATACAAACGTAATTCATAAATGTTATATGTCTATCTTCCAAACTTGTTCTCATTGTGATAGTGACGTAACGTGTCTGATGTCACAATCAAATATCACGATAAACATCACGTCAGTTGTCGGAGTTTTATCTGGTTTGTGATGAGGCAGAGAATATAGTTACTTAACTGAAGGAATATTTAAAAAGTAGTAGACAATGGATGAATACGATCTGCCACTCAAGTATATGATGTCATAATCAATTATGCCACATGTAGACTGACGTCACAATCATAATTGATAGATAATACTCCGTCGTGAAGCTGGAATAGTCCGTCAAGTGTACGAATTGTATGTCTTTGATGGGTTTACTATGTAATAAACATTAGGATGAATATTTTGAAACTAATGTGACTAGACGCTGTTGCTCACATAGACAGGAACAGCACCAGTCAAATTAGTTTGAAAATATTCAGTATCTTACCTGTATGATTGCCTTGAAATTGGGATTCTGAGAATATAAATTGATCCTAACACGCACAAACCCTGGGCGGGTCTTAGCTAAAAATGGGCGTGGCATGGCTAGAAATGGATCCCTCTATTGTTTGACGGGCAATCAACCTTCGTGACCGAATGTCATATTTTGACATTCCGGGATACTCGGCGATACTCTGCGATACTCGACGAATGTCAAAATATGAAATTCGCTCACGAAGTTTAATTACTTACGCCGCCAAAGGCCGGTGTGAGTATTGCGGTTATATTAGTGCCGTCTGTTTGTCTTGCTGTCTGTTTGTCTGTTTGTTTGTCTGTCCGCCTGTTTAACCGGGCGATATCTCCGGAGTCCAATAAGTTAGAATCACCCAATTTGGCATCTCGATTCACATTGTAGGTGGCTAGTCCAGAAATCAGTTGAGGTCAAACTGTCTAAAGGCCGGATCCCGAAATAAACAATTTTGGCCATAAATCGGGAATGCAAGTATAATCACTAAATTGTCCACCAAAGATCTAGGGCTCAGGCTCACGAAGTGCATTCCAGAATACATATTTCTTTGCCCATAGCTCTAGAATTCAAGACGGTAGAATCGCCAGATTTAGTACACACCTTGTACTGCGACAAGTTATGGTTGCTTTGAGTTTGAGCTCAGCGGATCAACTATCTCGGTCACGGAGGTCACTAAGCGCGTTGCTAAGACACAGCGGGAAGGCGCTTGTCGGCATTTCCCTGGAGAGCGTTCTGATTGTATGTCAGGCTATTATATATAGGTCTTCGAGGGGCTTGTTCACCATAAAGGCGTTTCTTGGGCGGTCGTAAAACCTGTTCTATGCGACCACTTTATCGGACGTTTGACCACGAAAACCATATCTAACAGTAAGTCACTTTATTAACCGTAGGAATTTTAAGACAATTATACACGTTAGCTCTTGAATATTTTGAAACTAATTTGACTGGGATCTGTTGCTGCCATAGGCAGCAATAGCTCCCAGTCAGATTAGTTTGAACTTGATTGATTGGGGTCTGTTGTTGTCATCGGCAGCAGCAGCTTACAATCAATTTACTTTCAAAATATCCAATAGCATGATTTCTTACTTTAAGCATTATTTTTCGAAGTTGGTATTTGAAATTCTAAATGCATCCATTTGAGATAGAATGTGTCTATTAGGTGGTCGTAGATGCCAGGTTTTACGACCGACCAACTTATGATGCCTTTATGATGCACTGGGCCCATAGATTCGTAAACATTTTCCGAACAATACAGCCTGAACTGTTAAAATAACTGAAGTGCTTTATATTGATCTCATAGTTAGGCAGCTTAGAAATAAAGTTGAGAATGATGCGGACGTTCCGGACAAAACCGTCACATTTGTCTCACGTATACCAACCCGTTGACTATCGGGTTGACTATATATTTATCATTTTAACTGCGTGTAGAAATAAATAGTCATGTCCCTTATTTTGTAAGTGAGTCACTTAGTCAGTCGCAAAAGCTTATTACATGCTGTATCTAAAAACTGCTGATCCGATTTGAATCAAATTTAACACGGAAGAAGGAACTTGCCATGCAAGAGGATTACCAGACTTCGGTCATGATCTGCTTAAAAGACCCAGATACAGATCAGATCACATTCCGGATATATGGCTATCTCGAAAAGTACGGGTCCGATTTGGTTCAGATTTTAACGTAGGAAAGGATTTGACCATACACTAGGATTCCACATCTTTGGGGGGGGGGGGGGGGGTGTCCAAAAAATCCGGAAAATCATTGAAAATAATCCGGAACCAGCAGCGGCTGAGATTCTGTTAACATTGTTTAACTCGGACTCACGTTTTCAAGATAGAGCATGCGACATATGATATAAAAAAAGGCTGCAATGTAAAAGTCTAAATAAGAATCAATGTCTCAGATTTCAAACCACTTAATTAGAGTCTCAGGGTTGGTGTCTAAACATGGATGTGTAATGGCAATGGATGCGATGGATGAATCCAATCTGTCACTCCAGTATGTGACGGCACTATGAATTACGTCACATGTAGGCTGACGTTACAATAAAAGCTGCATAGCGAATGATGTAGCTAAGTCTGTCATGAACCTTTTAAAGCCCATTATGTGTACGAATTGTATGTCTTTACTACTTAATAACAATTGTGTTGAATATATTGAAACTAATTTAGCTGTGCGCTGTTGTTGCTTGTGTGAAAATATTCAACAGCTTACCTGTACACCTTTCTGGAAATTGAGATTCAGGGAGTTCAGTGTTCAATCAATCCCAACGCGGAAAAGACGTGGGCAGAGCTTAGATAGATATGAGCACGGCATAGCTAAATGTTCATCCATTACACCATTCAGAATATCAGTTGATCATTTATTGAGTATGGTTTTGTCAGTGTCTAATGTCTACGCATTGTCATTGTCAAAATATCTACGCATTGTCTGTGGATTATGTCTTTTCCTGTAGACTAGCGACATGGATTTGGACATGTGTTTAATATACCAAACACGTAGACGTGTCTTTGAATATCACCTCTCATTGGCAAGCAAGCGTGAAGGCCACACATTCTTAAAAGAAACCTCAAACTAGGTCAAGACAAATAAGGTAGGAGATGTACACCCAAGGATCTTCCGTTATAACGCTGATTACTGGTCCGATACAGGACCAATATCGGGTACGAAACCAGTAAACCGCGTTGTCGTGGTTGATTATTCTAAAATCTGATGCTGTTGTCCGGAACGTCTGCATAGCCGCCACTACCGCCGAAGTAGATCCGTAAATTACCGATTGGGACTGGCTGGCACGTGGGCGACAACGCATTTACAAAAGCAATTAATAACGTATGACGAGCCTAAGTGGCAATATTCTACATAAGTATACATCATATATGTTTCTACCCCATGAACCAACCAACGGGGAACTTTGTCTTTCACTATGTTGGCTTTTTGTGCTGTCTTACTTTATGTCCGCTACAGAATAACCCTTTGTCTTTCTTAATAGTAAATTTCGGACTGGAAGCATTTTTGTTAACCTTATGTACATGGGAATGGACAATGGCTATAATAACTATTCATGTCGGCATATTAGGTTGGTATATGTGAACCGAATTAAGTGTGAAACCAATAGCTAGCTAGTCAGTGATATGTTCGACTGTCGCACTATCGCTAACTATATATATATGACTATTCTCCAGTCGAACACGCCATTCTGTGGACGAAGATGCTTCGTTCGATTCATAAGTAGTGGTTAATAGTTAAAGATGAAATGCAAAGCTTTTCAAACATTCACCCAATCCTTAGAGTATATATATATACGATAATGCAGGTTACTGGGCCGGTTATGGACTAATACCGGGCCCAGGCGCATAATAAGAAACCATGTACTTTTCATTAACCATCGAGTCGCTTTTTTTATGATGTAATATCCTGTTGAACATTTTGGTTGCTACCTACAACGGGTTACAGTCAAATTAGTTTCAAAATATTAAACCGCTTTCCCGTATAGTTGTCTTGAGGTGTGGATTTTATGAGTTAAATCGTTAGGTTAGCACACCAGGGAGTGCGGTAATCTACGCTCAAAAGTAACACATCCCGTTAGTTTTGGAAAATGTCTCTGGACATGTGTTTAGTAATACAATTCTCAAGCTGTATAGTCCTTTCGTGGCTAGGTCGGCCAAACCCGGCCTCTGCAGCGGTTCTATGGAATGTTCATTTGCAGGCCACGAGAAGACTATTTGTGAAACTTTACCACTGGAATGACTGGCTCGATAACCGAGCCAGTCATTCCAGTGATAACTTTTCAAAAATTGTCATTCTCTTGCCCTGCAAATGGATATTCAATAAGGAAATATTTTGATTTTCTTAATCAAATGTAGTCACTATAAGCCTTTCATACGGAAGCTGGCCCAAACCGGCCTTTGCACTAGCCTTGAGGAATGTTCATGTGCAGGCCAAGAGAATACTATTTTTGCAAATTTACCACTGAAATGACTGGCTCGATAACCGAACCAGTCATTTCAATGGTAAATTTTCAAAAATAGGATTCTCTTGGCCTGCGAATGGATATTCAATAAGCAAATATTTGGATTTTCAGAAACTAATTTAGCGATTAAAGATTTAAATGGTTAACTGAGTCTGGAGTGACGTCAAAGTCTTTCTGTTGCTTAGCGATGGCATTTGCGTTCTCGTCCAGATCCCAACGAACGTATCCAATTCTAGCTATGCCCGGTCACTTCTAACTAAGCCACGCCCACTTTTTATGCCTGTTTGCATCGATTTAAAACTTTAAAACTGTAATCCATGAATCGAAATTTCAAGGTAACTATACAGGTAAGCTCTTGAGTATTTTCAAACCTCCCCAAACTAATTTTAAGGAGACACGTTGCTGTCTCTTTCTTATTGACCTACATGCAATGGCTTCGATGTACTTTGAGGGTTTGAAATTTAAAAGCGTTGCATTTCACCTTTCGGGTAAATTCGGCAGGTGAACCTGTCGTGTGTGCTATTAAAGTGGGTTGGGCCCAGGTTATTATAATATTATAATCAAGACCCCTAAAAGGGTGACGATTCCTGTCAAACTATATGTATATAATAAAAAGAGCATTACTATACTGTTCAATAAAATTGATGGTCTATGAGAGTTAAAGCTGATGGAATTTTTATTGTTCTATGTTTATTTTGAAAATGATGTGGCCCAGGGGTGTTGATGTATAAGTCAGCAAAAGTAGCAGCTACAACCACGTTTCCAAACTGGATACGATAATTCTCTAATGAATTCAAGAGACACGTGACGCTTGCTTGCAGACGGAATGTTGTTGGCCAAAACAGAGTGGTGGTAGGATAACTCTTATATATTGTTTTAAATATAAAGTCAACCAAATGAAATATAAGCGAAACATGAGCTGAATGGATTATACTGTTTTAAGACGGCAGATCAGACGACCTGATGATGGTGGCGGTGGCAGTGGCGGCGACGGTGGCGGCTGTGATGGTGGTGGTGGTGCTGGTGGTGGTAGTGGTGGTGTTGGCGGCGGCGGTGGCGGTGGCGGTGGGGCTGGTAGAGGTAGTGGTGGTGGTGGTTTTGGTGAAGGTGGTGATGGTCATGGTAGTGGTGTTGCTGGTGGTCGTGGCGGCCGTTCTTGTTGTTGTTGTTGTTGTTGTTGTTGTTGTTGTTGTTGTATGAGGATGAGTTCGCTGTGTCTTGTCCAGTGAAAGCATCCTAAACGCCTTGCATTGCGAGGTCTGATCGCAAAACACTTAACCGGTTGGTGTTCTGGCGTCCTTTGCGTGACTGGTGCTTGTTGGTACGAGGTAGTGAAAACTCCAATGCTTTCTGAGCGGATGTATTCTCCCGCATTCAGAGAAATATCAAAATATTGTTCATCGCTGCTGCGCTGCGCTCACGGATAGGGGAACGTGTTCCACAGTGTGTAATGTGTTGTGTGCGTGCTTAGACAGTGTGGTCAGAAGTGATTCGCAATGGCGTGCGAGTATTTGCGATGCCAAGAATGGAGTCTGTTCAAGAAGGCATTTGGGGTTGCTCAGGTGTCAGGGTTGCATAGCGTTTGTCCGTTATATATCATCGCATAGGAGCATTTTAGCCTCCATGAGAATGTTAGGGCCGCGAATCTACAGCTTCCAAAATACTGGAACGCAATATTTCCTGATATAAAGCTATTTGTAATGACGATTTGCAGACGAGTGAGCCCAAGATTATTCACTTGGTGCACTTCTCCTCGTAAGGCCGGATTTAGGACTGGACAGACTGGGCAGTTGCCCAGGGACCTCCACCAATATCAAAATTTAAAATTCCTATAGGGCCTCCACCAAGAATTAGAGCTGTGCTGTGAAGACTAAAATCTAATGCGTAAGGCGAAGTGATCAGTGAGAATCATTGGGATAAGATTATTGTTAGATTTCTGTCCAAAATCTATTGAAAATTCATGACAACAGTTGAAGCAAACTAAGGATGTTACTTATCTGTACAGAATGCAGGAAACGACAACATGTCGCCCTCACATAAACGGGGGCCGGGGTCATCCCCTGGGAAAATTTAAAATTTAAAATTAGATGCTCTGAGTAGCCATTAAATGAGCATTTAATTTTCCATTTTCTCAGGAGGAGGCCACACGCACGCACACAAACGCACGCACGCACGCACGCACGCACGCACGCACGCACGCACGCACGCACGCACGCACGCACGCACGCACGCACGCACGCACGCACGCACGTACGTACGCACGCACACCGCTCCCAACCCCAGTCTACGCGAGGAGGCACCTTCTTCCAAGGCATCCCCTAATTACTGCCCAGGGGCCTCCACCATAATAAATCCGGCCCTGTATCCTCGCCCTGAGGGAATGTACATTGCCATCGGTCTCCGCTGTGCCAGACAAGGATACATGTGTTAACTCGATTTGGCTTCATTCATGAGGAGATATGTGGCTTTGAGTTGTTTTGCATCCATTGGAAGAAATTGAGGCATACAGTTTCTCAGTCAACCATATGGCGTCCTAATCAACTACCTTACGTGATCGGTATATCAGACATGTGAAAGCTGGTCTGCTAACCTTGTCTTGGCGCGGTGGTCCAGTGGAAAGATGGTTGCTGATGCGATGCGGAGTTGCAGTATGGCGGTTCGATCCCCCGACCGGGAGATGGTGATCAACAAATTAAACCAATGGGGGCATGACTGTCGGCTAAGTTAGCACAGAGCCGTGCTGGAGTCAGAGTACAATAGGCGTAAAAAGCCTAGGATTGAATCGTGGCAGGTGCATCCACAGATAGTCCCATACGAATCGTCAGTGTGTCAGTATATCAGACATGTGAAAACTGGTCGGCCAACCTTGACTTTTAGTCTTGGTGCGGTGGTCCAGTGGAAAGATGTCTGGTTGCTGATGTTATGCGGAGTTGCAGAATGGCGGTTCGATCCCCGAGCGGGAGGTGGTGATCAACAAATTAAACTAATGGGTCCATGACTGTCGGCTAAGTTAGCACATGGAAATTGAAGCCGCACGTTGCCAGTGCGTCAATAAAAATAAAAATACATATACTGCCAGAGCCGTGCTGGAGTCAGAGTACAATAGGCGTAAAAGGCCTAGGATTGAATCGTGGCAAGTGCATCCACAGATAGTCCCATATGAATCGTCAGTGTGTCAGTATATCAGACATATGAAAACTGGTCGGCCAACCTTGACTTTGAGTCTTGGTGCGGTGGTCCAGTGGAAAGATGTCTGGTTGCTGATGCTATGCGGAGTTGCAGAATGGCGGTTCGATCCCCCGACCGGGAGATGGTGATCAACAAATTAAACTAATGGGTGCATGACTGTCGGCTAAGTTAGCACATGGAAATTGAAGCCGCACGTTGCCAGTGCGTCAATAAAAATAAAAATACATACATACATATGGAATCAACATCCTCGGCATATTCCATTCCAGTGGCATTCCAGTCTGGTTTTGGGATTGGAAGGCTTGGTCTTGTGGAATGTTTTTCAGCATATGATAGAGCTGTAACAAGGTAACGGGTGGCGAGCTATGGTGATAAAACAGCTCCTTGAGGTGGTCCTATTGATGTGTCAAATCTTGCAAATGGTGTTTATTTGAGGCTATTAACCACACCGATTAAGGTGAATTAACCTATCCAGTTTTAGCCATGCCCACCCATCTTTAGCTAAGCTCCACCCACACATCGATCCAGTCGGGATCGATCGGTCCCCGAACGCTCTGACTATCAATTTGGCGCTCAGTTAAATTAATTTCAAAATATTCAACAGAATGTGTATTAAATGGTAAAGACATACAATTCATACAGCGTGTCGGACTATTAAGCGCTAAAGATGGACTATTTCGAATCACTCACGACCTCATGATTATGACGACATCCTACAACTCGCGTAGTTGATTATGACATCATATGATGGATGAAGAAGCTTAGAAAGGTACATTAAGTGACTATCTGCCATTAGTGACCACCTTTGATTGTCTGCACATGTCGTATGTATGCAGCAATGTTATTCTGTCAGAATTTAACCACTAGAGTCCGAGTTGACGTCATTGAATTGAACATTATTATACCATTTTTTTCCGGGACATCTGATGGTGATGGCCAATTGTTCATAAATGTTACCCAGAATACTCCGATGCCCCTGTACATTGACCGATTGAAACAATCTAAGTGTGTAGTTACGTGTATTTCACATGCCCAGTTTGTATAAACAACTTCGAAATACAAAATGACTACCGTATGGTTCAAAATGTTCTTTCGCACCCTTTATAAATCGAGAGGTTTGTCTAAATTTTGACCGATTTATACCATTTAAGAGCACAGTCGCATGTATTTAGAAACACCCATTTTTATGAAATAATCTTCCAAATCCAGAATGACTACCATACCCAACAGGCGCATGACGTTGGTTCAACGTTGAATCCACGTTGAAATCACGTTATGACGTGATTTCAACGTGGATTCAACGTTGAAATAACATCATGTGCCTGCTGGGTAGGGCGCAAACGGCTTCTCCGCCCCTTTAAGTGTGTGGTGTGTGGGTCACGAAAATCAGACGACTTATCTAAATATTTGTCTATTTATAAGACAATTTAGGTGTGTAGTCGCATGTATTTAGGCATACCATTCTGATGAAACCATTTTCGCAATCCAAATTGGCTCAAAATTCACAATGGCCTCCAAAACAATGAAATTTTTACGTAAGAGTTAAAATAAAACATTTGATGTGGCACTCGTATTTCAACAATGGATGTATCGACATGGCACTTTGAAGATTGTCAGAGGATTATAATTGCAAATTAGAGATTAATGTTCGCCATTCAACCCTTTATCCCTTGAATTTGTTCAAGAAAATTCAAGAGAATTAGATTAATACTTCATAGAATTACCTCGGCCCATGTATTTTAAAAAACAAATCAAATAAATAGGACTTATACATCTCTTGATGCCGCTTTCAAATACATGGTAAAGCTCAATTTCTTATTTGCAAGTAATCCCCTGTCAATCTTGAAGGTGTCGATAGTTCCATTGTTGAAATATGAATGTCATTTCAAATGTTTTATTTTAACTTTTGCGCAAATATTTCAGTTTTGGCGGCCATTTTGGATTTCAAAATTGTTTCCTCAAACGGAGCATGGCTAAATATATGTGACTACGTATTGTCTAAATTAGTCAATATTTAAATAAATTTTCGGTTTTTTCATTGAGGCCCCAACATATATCAAACAATTTATGGGGACTGTGATCATTTTAAACCATTTGGTACCCATTTTGGATTTCGAAAATTATTTTTTCACACTGGACATCACTAAATACATGTGACTACAGACGTAAATCCTGTCCGATTTTCATCGTGATTCCAGCCACAGCCCCTTAAAAGTGGCGGAGAACATCTTGTGCAACATATAAAAAAAAATCTGTCGGTGTCATCATATCCCCCGGAAAAGGTTAGTGCAAGATCAATTGCAAACATAAAGTGAACACCATTTCCCTAGAGAGCGCAACGCTGAGACAGACTAATAGTGCAACAAGTCCAGTAAAGTATACGGCTGACGTGGCCATAACTCATAAACCTCCTAACTCCGCGCCCCGCACTGCTAGTACATCATAAATATGTTGATCTAGTGAAATAAATTACATTTTGCTAATATTTATGAAAACTTAAAAATAACCGACGACATGCCCTTCTTAAGGATTATGGTTTACACTTTGCACTCTACACGCAGCCCCAAATGGTTTCCATGACTGGTAGTTCCCAATTGAAACGATTACTGAGCAAGCAAGGTGAGAAAGTCATACCTTTGTCGTGATAAGCTACTCACAAAGTACCGATGCCAATGGGCGTGTAAAACGAGCTTTAGCTAGTTGATCATTTCCAACGAGGTTCCTAAGAGCGATATGAAAAGTGACCCAGTTTGAGATTTTATTTATCATATAAACTGTAATTTTGAAATATTTGTCAATAGTTCCTGATGTGCCTTTTATCTGATTTCTCATTGTTGATTTTCGTGAAATCGATACCGCCGCTGTGACGCACCACTACTTGATAACATATACTGAATGCGCAGCAAAATATAGTGACAAACACAAAATCTGGCGATGTCGGCCGTTAAATAGTATTTTAACTGGTCATTGAAAATTATAGCCACGGCCAACAATCGTTACTTCGCTGCCGACTGATAAACTGTCAAACGATGACATTTTGCGATGACGTTTCATGAATGACAAATCGTTGTAAACAAATCGTAGTAAAACAGTACCGCGTAATAATCCCTACGCGTCACGCTCACATCAATCGATGTTTTAATTGGTCGATTTAAATGGGTTCCGCACCCAACAGCCAATGAAAATACTCCGTTGAATATGGCACGTGTGCTCATATCGAAAAATATGGAACGGGCGAGAAGGCTTGTTTATATGGTAAATTGAGTTACGTTCGGCTACTACCACTTTCTCTGCATCATCTGCTACACGTTTTTTAAATATAACACTTTGAAACCTGAAGGTTAAATACGAAAAACAAATAACAATTTAATATATATTTCATTGGATATTTTGACCGGAATTCGATTGGAAGTTGCTGTCGCATATGGCAGCAAAAGGTCCCCATCAAATCAGTTATTAAATAGTCCACAGCATACATATATCTAAATGGACCTTTCCGGTTTTAGCTATGCCCCGCCCATCTCTAGCTAAGCTCCACCCACACCTCGTTCGTGGTTGGATCAATCGATCTCTGAACACTCTGACTATCAATTTCCAAAAAACTACACAGGTAAGCTGTTGAATATTTTGAAACTAATTTGACTGGGTGCTGTTGCTGCCCAGTCAAATTAGTTTCAAAATATTCAACAGCATGTTTATTAAATAGCAAAGAATTACAAAGATATACAATTCATACAACGTGTCGGACCATTTGAGATTTGGTGACGGTCTATATGGAACCCTTTGTGACGTAATGATTACGCTGAGCTAATTATGACGTTATACGAGGTTGATGGTGAATGGATACTCTGGAAAGGTGAATTACCGTGAAATTGAGCTACTGGGTATTCGGCGTCCAATGGTTAATAGAGTCAATGAGAGTGGCTGACAATTGTGTCCTATGTGTACGGACTAATTGAGAAAGAAAAATACATATAAAAGTTATCACGTCCCATTAAATAGAGACACCATTGCACGAGATATGAGATGCCAGTTGATTTCTGAGCAATTTCCCCAGCATGCAATGTTACCCAGCGTGCATTACACTGACTCCATATTCGTTGTAACTATTGAACCGCATGTTTGTTTGCATAGGCAGGGATTTGTCAAAGAAAGAGTCCACGTCTGCAGGTGCAAATACGAGAAAGGTGTTGTATAATTTGATAATATGTGCGTGAAAGGTATTTCTGTCAATGGCAGCAACATCATTTAGAAAAATTTTTGTCAAATATTGTCAAAGTTGTCAACGTCAGTAGGCAATGCGATTGCTACTTGCTACAGATTTGACAGAAATTTGATTGACAATTGTTGCTGTGACAGCTTTCAGTTTAAATATTCTAAAATAATCATCATGGCTTTAAGTTGAAACTAGCTGCGATTTGAAGACCAATTTGATTGTAAGTTGTTGCTGACTAAGGCACAAAGAACTTTGTCAAATTGTTACCCATACAATCAACAAGTAACCCTGATTTAAGGCGCATTTCCATTACAAGCGTTTTTGGCCGCGCGGTTAGCCGCCTGGCGTCATCGGCGCCGCATTTTTGTTTTTGTCATACCGACACGTGTAGCAGAAATGAACGAACATGCACTTATTTCAGTCAAATAGACACCGGGCTGACGGGCGTTGAAGCGTTTCTGCATGAAAAATCGGCTCATGACCGATTTTATTATGACAGCGCTGCTCTATAGCTCCGAGACGCGCGTCAAACGCTTGGAATGGAAACACTTGCATTAAATAACACATGCCGATAAAAAAATCACGCACGCTCGGTAAACGCGTCGCGGAAAACGCTTGTAATGGAAACACGCCTTTAGAATCAGAAACTCAGTATATAATACGGCTACTATAATGTGATGTTGCGGCGCTTAGTAATTATAATAATGTACACGTGGCGACAAAAACGCATACACACCAACTTCCGACAATTAATACGCGTGGGCAAAGCTGAACTTGAGTCATAATGGTCGTATGTCATGTGCACGCACGGTTTCATTGCTGCTCTGATAAAATAGGATTCAGATCTCATGTTTATAGCTTATGTTCCCCGCAACAAAATCTTGACATCTGGTCATTCTGATTTGCTTACACCTTCCAAAATCACGCAGTGAAGCGTATGCACAATGCAGACGGACTAGAGTTTTCTACTATTATAAGACCGAAATTCGTAGTTCCTATTTCAAAATTCAACGGGAGTAGACATTATAAGTTAACGGAATGACCATAGACAAATCGGGAAAGACTTAGCTTGTCAAGATTTTGTTGAGCGGCCGTGTCCGTAAGCTATTAAATGAGATGTCAATAAAATCCTAACAACGCAGTAATGCGTGCGTACATGTGACTATTACTTAATTAATTTAACCTTACTACTGAAACGCATATACATAAACCTCCGGCAATTAATAGGCATGCACAAATCTGAGTGTGAGTAGATCGAAACGACTGTAACAGTCGTAAGCCATGCACACACATGATTTCATTATTGCGTTGATAAGATTTTATTTAGATCTCAGTTTAACCCTTTAACCCTCATATCAGCCAAAAGCGGCTACTACAGTGGTATTGCGACATGTCAATTTGCAGAGCAAGAGAATACTATTTTTGACAATTTTATCACTTGAATGACTGGCTCGATAACCGAGCCAGTCACTCCAGCGATAAACTTTCAAAAATAGCGTTCTCTTGCTCTGCAAATTGACATTTTCTTTGAAAAGATTGGGATTTTCTTGAACAAATTCAAGGCTTAAATTGTTAATAGCTTACATACAGCCCACGACAAAATATTGACACGTTAAAACTTTACCGATTTGGCTATGGTCTTTCCGATTTCCTTACACCTTCCAAAATCGAGCAAAAAATCATAACATATAACCCCGTATTAATATATAACACGGCTTCAAGCCTGTTTTGCATAAAATCTGTAACCCGCCACATGTGATCTGCGATTGTTGCGCATCACGAATGGCATGTTACAGATTTCACAGGAACATAATTTCCACTTTGTTATATATCTGTGACTGATCACGAAGGAATCAGGAAAATTGAACTCTTTCAAACTTTTCCGATACTATCTGCGACAATCTATTGCAATCTGCAATGAGAACGTTGTCTCTGATTGTGAGGGATTGTCTGTAATGAAATGCTGTCTTATAATACAATTATACGCATTAGAAAATAATCCCGATTTTATAGGGACATATATTCTGCTACCTGCTACAGATTGTCTGCAACAACCGCAAATTGCTTATGGCTGATTAAAGATATAAAGGGGACTACGTGCCATAGATCGCTTACAGTCGGTTACAGATTTTATGGGAACAAGGATTTAATAATGAACATCCTCCAGTCAAATTGCTTTTTTCAAAGCCGCGTCAATTGCAGACTAAATATTATTATAATTATTTTAGACTATATTGAATGAAAGCTGCTGGAGCATCAATTTTTCATTAACATTTGTATTACATTTGTAGCAAGTAGAAGTTGCATTGCCTACTAATTATTTTGATAATAATTGGACTAGATGATGTTGCTGTCATTGATAGCAACAACTTTAACGTTCTGGGCATTACTGTCGGGAGTAAGTTTCTTTGAGAGCACCAGGCCTGTACAGACAATAGACTCAAATAGTATCGCGTCCAATGCTTACAATGACTAAGAGTCAGGGCATTGTTTTGCTGCGTAAATTGCAAGGAAATCAACAGGTATCTCATATCGCGTGCAAATGCTTTTTCTATTTAATGGGACACGAGGGGTTTAATAATTTAACAAATGATCAAAATGCAAACACAGATTTGTCAAACCGTGAGACATCGCGGGGAATGCAGAGAATATCACAGATCCAAATGCATTATCTCTATGTCACCAACATAGCTCCTTGATTTTTACGAATGGCAGTGCCTAGACGGCGTAAACCGTAAACCTTAATCAGCTAACGGCTGTGGGCCCCTTTTGCCCACATGGCGCCAACCACATGTGAGTCTGCATTGCCGGGAGCCTTCTGAATAGGTTGAAATACCCGTGAATGGTGCTCATAATTCTTTCAAAATGGTATCTGTCGCTCATTAAACATGAGTGATGTAACTAGAGTCTCCTAGTCGTGTCGTCTTAACACCTCGTGTGTCAACTGCGCCTCAATGCGCTCAAAAGACGACTTTTATCAATTAAGCCTGTAATTTCTCAAGCGTTTTCAAGGAAATTGAAATCTTTGCTCAGTGAATGACCATTTGCTGGTCAAGAGAAGACTGGGTTTTTTGTAAGTTTATAACTAGAATTTAGGAAAATCGTTTTTTAAGAGGTGCTTTTTATCGGTTTGACGATTAAAGGGTTAACGGTCAAGAAAATAAATTTTTTTGTTTAGTCAGTGTCCATTTGCAGGCCAAGAGAAAACTATTTTTGAAAATTTATCACTGGAATGACTGGCTCGGTAACCGAGCCAGTCATTCCAGTGCTAAATTTCCAAAAATAGGCTTCTCTTAGCCTGAAAATAGACAGTCCTCATGATAACTGCAGAGTAAGTATTGGCAGGTTCCTCATGACAACTGCAGAGGAAGTATTGGCAGGTTCCTCATGATAACTGCAGAGGAAGTATTGGCAGATTTTACCATTATAAACCACAAGTTGATACAAGAGGAGTTGACCTCGATCGAGAATATCTTATTTACTAACTCTATTTTGAAACTACTGACACATTATGTAATTTTATACACCCTACGCTACGAAATTTGAAGAAATTCACCAGGTGTGTCCGCTAATGCGATGGAGATATTGACATTGATTTCGAACACTGGTGGATACGCTCATATCTGGCATATCAGATAAATTCGCTAGCGATTGACGATCGCTCAGTGATCAGCTTAGAAATTTGCCCAGTGTATCCGCTCTAGCGATAGCCATTCATCTGCAGTGATTCTATCACATTGAAGATTTTTATTTGTTCTGAGTACTTATAATACTACGTTGTCGTTAGGTCTCACTATCAGGATGTGTTTGTTGCTACAACATCGTCCATGATGATGAAAATGAGCGAGGAAGTGACTGCACGCATTGTGTTATTGATGGTTGGTGCCCGATATTTATGTGGTAACATGTGCATTATCGAAATATCTATCTGCCCATCCTGCTCCATGTACGAGGATTGTTGCTCTCGTTTACTGACGACCTTTCACGAATAACTGAGCCAGTTAAGTGTGACTAACTACTTTTACTCAACTTTTATTACAGCAATGAATTCCAAGGCCAGATCGCCAATAGATAAACTTTATGCAAAATGTACCGAGGCTTCATCAAATTTCTATTTAATTTTCCCCACATAGCAATCATAACAAGTACCAGTCAAGCTCCCTACTCGGTGATGATGGTGGCATACCATCGAGAGAAGAGTGGCGATGAAGATACGTGCACATCTACTGCAGCTACTTTTACGCTATCCTCCAAAACACCAGTTTCATTTTTGGATGGAAACAATTGCGCTGGTAACCAATCATAGCCATGGTTTCATTTCTCTATTACTTAATTCTATTGCCTCCACGTTTAACAGCCACAGCCAGTAATTCACGCCCCAAAACATAGGCTCTTTTCATTGGTTATCATCTAAGTTATCGATTGGTTAGTCCATATCGTATGCCGAATTGCCATTGGGTCAATCCAGCATTTTGATTGGTCATTAGTGTGAAATCGTCAATCTGCTTCGGCCTGTTTTTGTCACAAAAATCTCCCATAGTAAACCTATGGAGTTTTCTAAGTACAGTGCCTATGGGAGCCACGTGATCCGATTGTTCTAGAATGTCCCATGTGATGCTATATCTGGTTTGTATAGCATAACCTTTGACCTTCCTAGACAGTGGCATCTTAACTCAGGGAGTTGCTAGGCAACCAGCTGTCGGAACCTCTTAATGTGTCACCTGGACTAATGCGTTATTGAGTCTCTCAATTTACTATAGGATCCAATGGGGAAATTATTTCTGTGAAACTAAAAATATCTACAAAACAGCCGATCTCATGGAACCCGAAAAGTTATATACATTATTGCATTATCTAGGTAGATGTAACTATTACTATTGGTTGTACCAGCAGCACCGCCAATCAGCCAGCACCGCCAATCAGCCAGCAGCGCAAATCAGCCAGCAGCGCCAATATGCATCATTTTGCACACGGCACCTGAAATGGATAGGCCGAGTTGTCAATTCACTCTTTTTAGCTGTCTAGGCACTGGGCTAAGTTGTCACACGAGTCATCTATGCCAAGTTGTCAATTTAAAAGGAATGTGAGCGGAGTTATCCATTGCGCCATGGTGCCCTAAATCACGTACCGTCTCCATCCCACATACGTTTGTTGTTATTATTAAACCTATTGCATCAATAACTTGTCTTACAGTTTTGCATCAGAGCTGTGTGACTCTATCAACATCGCATCACGAGCATCCTTATTCTGCGCATGATAGTCATAATTACAATTTGTTGGCAATGCTACGTATAGCGTTTCGGCAGATATTGTGCATCTATAATTCACGCATTTGTGTGATTCTCCGATTGTGATGAACGTGACACCGATCGGGAAACAGTCTGATCTATTCGAAATCCACATCATGTTATATGTCACAAAAATGGCGGTCCCATGTTGGTCACTGGTAAGTGTAAGGAATCGCTGGTAAATTCACCTAGCGTGTCCTCTTATATGCCAGCAACAGATTTTAGAGTGTTTGTATCAGCGATTCGCAAGCGTACGAAATCGCAGCATAAAGCATATAAATTCGCCTACTGTGTCCAATGGTTAAGCACATTATGGGTGTGACTCCATCACTTGAAGGGTACGGGTGAGATTAATATGTATTTCGGTTGTTCCAGAGATTGCCAACTATCCTATTAGAAGTATTGCTTGACAAGATTCGTACTGCTGTCACTCGGAATTGTTCGTGAGAGTGAGATGTATTTCACGTCAGTTGTACGGTTTTAACCAAGCATCTTTCAGTTGGCGTCGAAATTGTTCTCCACTGAAGAATTTTGTAGAAAGTTTTTTGAAATCCACACCTGGAGATTTCGACTGGAGTGGACATGAAGTTTATAAGAAGGCTTCCCGTTTGTCTATTAAATATAACCTAGCACTTGTAATAAATTCGTCTTTGAACACTGAATTAACAGCATGTCAATTTCATGATAGCTATGCACCTTAGGGTGTGACCCTATGCAGCGTGGGACGTTCCTGCATTCATGCATTTTGGAGATCTTTATATATTCCGAAATGTAAACAATTTTGGATGTTTTTTGGTGCCAGTTTTTCTTTCAATGTGTTGAACAGTTCTTGGAATGGTTATGTGGGGGAAAGTGTATAACCTGATAAGCATTACATGTGTACTGATTCATTGATTGAATTTCAATATAAAAAACAGCTCAAATCATTGTTTATACAACAGAAAAATAAAACATAGCCTGACTCTGTACATAGCTCAGATAGCTTTGGGTCACATCCGTGGTAAAAATTCTCTCGATATAGTATTAAGACACTTGATGAATTCAATCTGTTAGACAAATATATGACGTCATAATGAATTAGCTCGCATGGGTTACATGGTTTGACGTCATAATGAATTACATAATGAATGACGTATCTAAATCCGTCATAAATGATTAATAGTACATTAAGTTGTCCGAATTGTATGTCTTTACTATTTAATACACATTACGTTGAAAGGTTTTTCAACAGCTTACCTTATAGTTCTCTGAAAATGTAGATTCGTGGAGTTCAGTGTTCGATCGATCCAAAACGCAGACAAAGCGTGGGTGCAGCTTAGGTAGGAATGGGTGTGGCATAGCTAAAACTTGATTCATCCATTATGTGTTAAATCATACCAATGTGATGTAATACAGATATTCACAGGGCGGGAGAAGGCAGATAGAGTCATATTTCTGCAGGTGGCCAAAAATGGGAAAATGCTTTATCCCGGGTACATCTGAAAAAGGTCGTGCCATAAGGGTAACCCCAATATATGAAGGATTATGTGATCATCATTGCTGCATTGCCTGGATTACACAGCTGTGACACAGTTGGACAATTTTCTGGTAATGGCAGGATTAGCTTCTGGATTAAACATTGCTGAAGAAACCATACTTGACATCTTTGCCCATCTTCGTAAATCATTACAACCTTCTGAAACCAAGAACGCACTTGGCGTGTATGTCTTCCAACTGTATGCACCAGGAATAATGATTATTTCCATTGGAAGTTGAGATAGAATCCTTTAGGGAAGATGCAAGCTGAAGCAGAGAAGTTGCCCCCTACACTAACTATCTTTTTCATCATACAGTATGAGCACATTATGAGGCGATGGTCTGGCATTATGATTATCAAGCACATCCAGAATATACCATCGCCTACCCTATGTGGATGGAAGCTGGACAACAGCAGTTACATCCCCATCTAGAAGGAGAATCCCTAACTTGAAAGATAGAGGATGTGGAGATCTCTGCGGCATATCACTAGACGTCACCAGATGTGAATATGACTATCCAATTTACTGTGGCTTCTTGTTTGCAGTAGGAAATCTTGACAAGCACACACGTTTCAGGTGGCCATACGGGGATGAATAAAATTTGCGTACGGAACTTTCGGGAAAGTTTCTGTTTCACAGAAAAATTAGCGGGAACGGCTGGATACTAACATTTTTGTATCTCCCGAGAGAAGAACGGCCAATAAGGTTTATGAGGAGGACATGCATGTTTTAACCTTGAGCTAAATAGACAAAGTTTGCTGACTCATAAATAAAATAATGGCTTGTCTGAGGCCCTCCTTTGTCGAAAGTTCATCCTAACGAGCAATAAAAATATTTGTTCAGCACAGCACATGGAGATCAGAAAACATCTCTTTTATAGAGGGGAAGCACTACAGTGCAAGGCACGACTTTGAAGTTAAAGAAACCAATTAGCGTGGGACGGATGGCCCAAGAAGCCGACCGCGTGATCTAAATTCCACGCAGTAAGAACTTACTAGAAATTGATGTAGTTTTCTCGCACGTCTGATTTTGAGGAGGCTTTAATCTCTAATATCTCCGTTAATACTATTGTGTTCCGGAAAAATATAAGTACGTCTCATATCGGTGTGTTATTAAGAAACGAGAATTATACGCGTGTAATATATTTAGGCCAGTCAGCCATATATTACAGTCGCTGTTGGCATGTAGGTCACAGCAGCGTGTAGATGCACGCTCTGTCAGTTCTAAAGGGTACATCATTCATGGTAACCTATTCCTAGCCATCAGGTGGGGAGGAAGTAGACATGAATGTATACTGCAGATACCCAGGTACAGCTTCCGCCACGCACTATTCCCGCGAGGACATCACCGACTCCGAATTGTATTACACGAGGCAGTGAATGAATAATGTGAGAGCATTGATGCCAAGTCACTGCGCAAACTGACGATGATGATTGCGATGAGGCAAGTTAACTGATCTTGTTTATAAAGTACTGACCGTTGATTATTATAAAATATTTCTACGGGAAATGCTGCAAGTAACGCAGAACAAGATATACATATGATAGTCTAGCATAATTCGTAATGACGAATCATTATGAATGGTATCAAGCTATATTAATTCAGAGGGAATTTTTCTTGCCATTTCGATCACCATACGTGACGCGTCAAGGATTTTGAAAAAGATTCACCAAAAACATAAAAGAAAAAACTGGCACCAGAACGTCTCTCTTTTAAGACCTCCCAAATAGTTGATGCAGAAATTCACAAAAACAAAATTAAACTGAATTACACAAGGTCACTCACACGGTACACTTGAATATTCTGATACTAATTTAACCCTTTAATGACTAAATTTCTTCGAAAAATTAAAATATTTACTTTTTGAGTGTCCATTTGCAGGCCAAGAGAAGACTATTTTTGAAATTTTTCCACTGAAATGACGGGCTCGGTTACCGAGCCAGTCATTTCAGTGGTAAAATTTCAAAAATAGTCTTCTCTTGGCCTGCAAATGGGTATTACTCAAAACCACTACAGAGGCCAGTTTTGGCCGGTTTCGTTACGAAAGGGTTAACGGGAACATGTTGCTGCCACGGGCAAAGAAAGCTCCCTGTCAAATTAGTTTCAAAATATTCAACTGGATATTTAGTATATCTTAAATGAGGTTTCCAAATCGTCATTTCAGCTTCAAATGTCTAAGGATCGCTTTGTAGCATAGACCGCTCTCATAGCGTACAATGCTCTGGTATCATACGCGGCGCTAATATTTACCATAGTCTATGCTGGTGGCTTAAAATGCTCTAGAAACCGACAATGTTCTTCGATGTGTAATAATAATAATAATAATAATAATAATAATAATAATAATAATAATAATAATAATAATAATAATAATAATAATAATAATAATAATAATAATAATAATAATAATAATAATAATAAATAATATTGTATTTCTACCGCCATTGTCGATATACAAATAATCTTCATGTGCCGTTGTCACGGCCTGCGTGTTATAAGAAAATACGAAAATACGATACTGTCCTTCGTGGTGATCTTATGAACCGCTCTAATAATCTCGGAATGGTGCCAATTATCTGAATTGGAATTGCTTTCATATTCGTCGCTTGGTAGCATACACTCGAATTACCAACTAGGGATTGTTACATACGCTATTATTTGTCAGAGGTTTGGAATTTGGTTCCTCCGTCATTTGTAATTAATAATTGTTGCCATGTCCGTAATTGGCAGCATACCAGACAAGGGACGGGTGTATGCTGTCCATTTTATAAACTCTGATGCTAAATGCTGTTAGAGCAGGCTCTGACTATGGGTAAGTAAACAATTCATAATGAAGGGATTTAATGTTACTACGGTATGTGTGCACTGATGTCCATCACGATGACAGCTGAAACACACGCGACGGTGACAATTGAAACCCTCCGTACTCTGCAATCGATTTCATTCCTTCATAGAAGTCCTCTGTGCATTGAGATACTGTTGTGTACCGTACGCACACGAGTTTCGAAAAATAAATATAAAATAATAAATATTGGTGACAAAAAAGATATTTGTGCATGATGATTGGTAGGCTTATACAAGACTGCTATATCATCGTAACATATGTCCTATGTTTGCGACGGATGCTGCTGTGTGATTGTGTCAGAAATGTCAAAACCTTAACCAACATACATATAATGAACCCTTGTATACATATTAAACCTTATCCTGTTGCCACTCTGTTGCTATGTATTCTACGTATAATATGCCCCCCGTACAACGAGGTTACCTAATAGATATTTAGATGTGATGCTTATATTCCAACAATACCTTATTAAATAGATCAAATTGATCCCGTCATTGCTACATCGCGTTGTTGACACCGCTCCTACTGCTACTCCTGCTGCTGCTACTACTGCTGCAACAACTCCTAATGCTGTTGCTGCTACTGCTTCTACTGCTACTGCTTCTGCTGCTGCTGCTGTTGCTGCTGCAGCAGCAGCTCCTGCTGCTGGTGATGATGGTGATGATGATGATGGTAGTGGTGGTGGTGGTGGTGGTGGTGGTGATGATGATGATGATGATGATGATGATGATGCTACTGCTACTGCTACTGCTACTGCTACTGCTACTGCTACTGCTACTGCTGCTGTCAATGCTGCTACTCCTACTGTTACTGCTGCTGCTGCTGCTGCGGCTGCTGCTGATGGTGATGATGATGCTACTCCTACCACCGTTACTGCTGCGACTGCTACTGCCGCTGTTGCTGCTGCGGCGGCGGCGGCGGCGGCGGCGGCGGCGGCGGCTGCTGCTGATGCTGCAACTGCTACTGTTGCTGTTGTTTCTACTGCTACTGCTGCTGCTACTTTTGCTGATGCTGCTGCTGTCCCTGCGACCGACACTGCTACTGCTCCTGCGACTGCTGCTACTGTTGCTGCGCATACTGCTACTGTTGCTGGTGCTGATGATGCTACTACTGTTACTACTGCTGCTGCTGCTGATAATGCTACTGCTGCTGCTACCTCTGCTGTTGCTACTTCTGCTGTTGATACTGCCGATGCTGTTGTTGCTGCTGCTGGTGCTGCTGCTGGTGCTGCTGTTGCTGCTGTTGCTGCTACTACCGCTGCTGCTGCTGTCACTACTGCTGCTGCTACCGCTACTTCTACCGACGCTGACGCCGCCAACGTCGCCAACACCGTCGCCGCTGCTGCTGCTGCTGCTACTGCTGCTACTGCTGACGCTAATTCTGCAGCAGTAGCTGCTGCTACTACTATTGCTGCTGGCTGGCTGGCTGGCTGGCTGGCTGGCTAGTTGGCGGGCGGGCGGGCGGCTGGCAGGCAGGCAGGCAATCAGGCGAGCAGGCGGGCGGGCTGACAGTTCCGGTATAAGTCAGCAAGCATTGTGTGGAAATAAATTTAATAAAGCTAATAAATATAATATGCACATATATCCGTCCGCCCGGTAGCATGCACGCCCGCCCGCCCGCCCGCCCGCCCGCCCGCCCGCCCGCCCGCCCGCCCGCGCACACTCGCATGCACGTCCGCATATTCTATGGGAATTTTATTTTATTCACTGCATCAAACATAATAATACGTAAAAAAATCAACAAAATAACGCTCATTCATAGAAAAAATTAATTTAGTCCACTTAATCAACTCCGCGGCCATTCAAACACGTACCTCATCTACGGTTTCTAAAATTATCGCAGTAAGGATAGTTTGGCTATAAATACGTAAAATAAACTAACACACAATCTAGCAATTTTAAAAAGCTTTTTCTATGGTAGTTTAAATGTCATATGGACTTATGCAGATGTAATTAAAATAGTTGAATTCCCTAAATGAATAGTCACTGCGTATGTCTTACATCATTTATCTGTTATATCTTTCGTTAATCTAATATACTCGACATCTAAGAATTGTTGGGATGAGGCACGATAAATCAGAGGTAATAACATGTTACCTCTGCCATGGCTTGGCAGCTGAGCACATCTATACGTCCAAATAGCCCAGAGAGATATCGCTAAGGGACCGCGCTAACTATCACTTTCATCCCATCGGGAAGATATCATTAGATAAGTGCCAGAAGTTCTCTAAATATAATCATTTCGGCATTTGTGTTCAATGGATGTATATTAAATTTAATTATTATTGTTTCCACGTGTTTCGAACTACACAGGTGATAAAAATGTGATCAATCGTTTGCTTCTCACGTTTACAGGACCACTACTATTAGTCGGGGCATGGCATATTTGTAGTAGCTGATCCAACCAAAGTCGGCGAGGGATAAGCTAAATCCCGTACATTCTAGCGCAAAGAAGGCAGATGTTAATTCTTCTAACCAGTATTCCAATCTGAAAGTTTATATCTTGCAGCAATAGCTGTTGGTGTTTTAGTATGCCTCTGTATTATACCAATCAGGAGAACTCATATGGCAACTAAACAATTTATCACGCTAAGGTTTCATAGGTATTTGGTTATGTAAACAATGTTATCGGACATTCTTTCTGGATTTGTGTTTAATGTCTCTGAGTATAGATATTATTCTACATTTGTATTGCTTGGATGGCATCTTGACATGAAGTCATGTTCGAAGTGGTGGGGGGGGGGTAACTAAATCGGCGACAAGATGAATGCCTTTGCTGGCCATCGATGGTAAATACAAAGCCATGTATAAGCGAACATAAGTATTATATTGTAAACAGAGCTAAGGCATTTCGTAGCTTTTGATATGCCTCAGGAATTCCTGTGTGTATTACTTGATACTAAAATACAGTCAACACGAAATGGACCAATATAACGCTTTAACAATTTCCGTGAAACATTCGCCCATAGCAAGTTGGAAAAAATAAAATTTTGTAAAAACATTAATTCCAAGGAGGAATATTTGGATGGCCAATCCTCCGTTTAGTTTTTCATTCTCACAGACTGCATGAGATACAAGATTAGTTTTTATCGTCCGTTTTGGGATCGATCTCTGAATTCCATGGCTATCAATTTTCGGAAAACTACACAAGTAAGCTGTTAAATATTTTGAAACTAATTTGACTGGGCCCTGTTGCCGCCTATGGCAACAGCGTCCAGTCAAATTAGTTTCAACATATTCAACAGAACGTTTATTAAATGGTAACGACATACAATTCGTACAATGTGTCGTACTATTAAGCCTTAAAGACGGACTATATCGAGTCATTCATGACGGCATGATTATGATGTCATCCTACACGTCACCTAGTTGCCTATGACGTCATATGACGTCATATGATGTATGGATAAACTTGGAAAGGTCCATTAACTGATTAATTTCACTTTCAACATGGTTTTGGTATTTGTATAATAGATAATCGTGACATTTAGAACGATGTTATTCATAGTAAATGACTGGACAAAGATGGGTAAATGGCGGCGTTTCCTATTCAAAAGAATTTGTTTCACATTTCCACCGCCAGATTCACTAAATGATTCATTCTCCTGCTAAAGTAAATTCCTAGAACTGTAATATTATCATCCGACCACTTTATACCCATAATGTGATCACTTTGGTTAATCGAAGAACCGGGACACAACCAACAACAGATCTTTCATTATTAATTTTCAGCCCGGAACCTCTCTTAAAAATTTGCAAGATCTTCTCTAGGGAATTTTGTCAAATGAAAACACTTGTATCATCAGAATATTGGCAAACCTTTAGTGGTTTCTCTATTCCAGCTATAACTATCCCTTTAAAAGTTTCGTCTATTCGCAATGTTTATCCGAGTGATTCCATGGCAATAACAAATAAGAGAACATCTTTTTCTTACATCACACGGCAAAATATAATATAACCAGACAGATATCTATTCCTGAGATATCGATTAGTTATGTTTGTATGTAATATGTTGACCCATTTATTAACATGTAACATCCAATGCAATTTATGGGTTTAAAAAGAAAATCCCACTAGAGATGATCAAAAGCCTTTTTTCATTATCAAGTCCAGCGGCAACCGCAGAGCTTCCGTCCTTCTCAACCAAATTAATTAACTCTCTTATCAGAATGACATTGGTACTATACTTCTGGCTGGAATACCACATGTCTGATCAGCATCAATAAGCTCATCTAATACGCCACGTAAATGTAATGTCAAAGGCGTTGAAATTATTTTGCAATCGATACAGATTATAGATATTGGTCGATAATTTTTCACGACTTCCCTGTCACCTCTCTTAACAGGCATTCGGGCATATGCCTGAGACGTGAAAAGACGAAGGTTACTTCGCCTTTATTCTAATTTATTATGTACACCATGCTAAAACGAGTTTCCAAACATGTGCCAGAATGTCTGCTAAAAGTCTGGTGTAACTCCATCACGCCGTGTAGAACTAGTTGCCTACATTCCGCGTACACGCTCAGTTAAATCTTGTATAGATAGATGTTGTGCGCACTTTTCGCAACATGACTCAGGCAATAACCTTGTATAGATAGATGTTGTGCGCACTTTTCGCAACATGACTCAGGCAATCAGGCAATTCACCTTTCCAGAGTAGCCATCCATCATCAGACCTCGTATGACGTTGTAATCAGCTCAGCGCGTGTATGATGACGTCATAATAATTATGTCACAACGGGTTCCATATAGACCGTCATCAAATCTCAAATGGTCCGACACGTTGTATGAATTGTATGTCTTTGTAATTCTTTGCTATTTAATAAACATGCTGTTGAATATTTTGAAACTAATTTGACTGGGCGCTGTCCAAGAAATCCAAGATGGCCACCAGCCACCGGTAGCTATCTTGAAAATTGGTTTCGGGATGATACGCTATTACCGTTTATCGGATTGCTTTGAAAATCCTATAGAAATTAACGAGAATCCAAAATCCAAGATGACCACCAGCCAAGGGTGGCCATTTTGAAAATTGGTTTCCGGATTATAACTCTGTTACCATTTATGGGATCGCTTTGAAACTTCATAGCGTGGTTGAAGTAGGTCTGGTATGTCTGGTCTTTGGTTGAAAGGGTGTTTGAAGATGGCCAGTCGTGTTTCCCCCTGATACAACATTTGATTGCAATCAAGATCCTTAACTGGAGCGTACAAACTGTATCCACCGCATTTTGAAACATGAACTCAAAGGTAGAATTTACGGAGATCCGGCTGTCATGTGGCTATGAGAAACTATTTCTGAATTGATGAATCCAGTTTCTCGATTTAATATGACGTTATAATCAATTACGTAACACGTAGGATGACGTCATACTCAATTACATCTTGAATGACTCGATTTAGTCCGTCTTGAACGCTTAATAGTCCGTCACATTGTACGAATTGTATGTCTCTACTATTTAATAAACCTTCTGCCACAGCAACAGCACCCAGTCAAAGTAGTTTCAAAATATTCAACAGTTTACTTATATAGTTTTCTTTAAATTGAGATTCAGAAAGTGCAGGGCTATATTGATCTCAACACGGGCAAGGCGTGGACGAGCTTAGCTAGAGATGGACTGGGCATAGCTCAAACGGGATTCCTCAATTAAGCAGCCCTGTTCGCTTGTAAGAATTACATTTGCATACCTTCTATCAATGAATACGGATACAATAAATTAAGTACTCCATTCTGAACAATGAAGTCATGTCTACATAAATTTGTAGATGGTACGTGATTCGTATATTTTCTAAATCTACGCTGCTGAAATTTGTAATTGCACTGGGAAGCAATAGCTTACATGTGCTTTCTAGTTCCTAGTCCTATTTAATGGCAAGCTCTGTGAAATGTGTAGTAGAATGGGCCTGGAGAAGATAGGGTAAGGAATATTTATATTGTATATCAATAGACCTTTCCACTTCATCCATTCATCAAATGACGTCATAATCAATGACGTCATTATGACATCAGGAATGACGTAGATAAGTACGCCACGAACGCATAATTGAAAACAGATTACGCGTTGTTGTACGAATTGTATGGCTTTACTATTCAGTAAATATTCTGCTGAATATTTTGAAACTAATTTGACTAGGCGCTGTTTCTGCCACAGGTTATCTGTATAGTTTTCAGGAAATTGGTAGTCATTCGGGGATCGGTCGATCCCAACACGGGCGATGTGTGGCTTGAGCTTAGCTAGAGATGGGCGGGGCATAGCTAAAACTGGAAAGGTCCATTATCTAGCCATCCTTACGCTGTGATATCATAAACACAAGCTCGCGGCCAGATTCGTGGACCTGGGAGACAAAAGTTTGAGGTGCGAAACTGGTGTTGGGCCTGAGAAACAGTGTGTGGTTGACCGTGTATGCCCCCTAGGCAACTATTTCGTCATAGGCTATTCAAATCACAATATTTCATTACTAAATGTTAGATATTCTCCAAAATGCATGAAAGTTTGGATTTATTACAATAGGTATGTAGTAACCATGCGCAAATATATTTCGACCTAAGGGAATGGAAGGTTTTCTCTAATCATTATATCTATGTCATGGATAAGCATCGAAGCTGCAAGCTGGGACGGTATATGGCATCTGTATGCATTTCTGCGGCTAAGAACAAGAGAAAGGTCACATATGTGAGTGACTAGAATGTGTATTGTGAACTAGTGAATATATTTTATGCACTATTTTTGCCTTCAGTCTCCGAGGCGCCATAGCCGTGGGCCCAATGTATACGTGCATATTGTGCCCAATTGCTAATACAGCATTGCATTGAGGGGATTCCAAACATCCCACCCGCCCGCCCAACCCCAATTCCACACACACACGCACGCACGCACGCACGCACGCACGCACGCACGCACATCAATTTTTTTAATAAATTCTCTGGGAAAAGATTCTCTTGCACCAAAGGCAATAAAATAGCACTGGCTTTATATATATGACTGTTACTTTCATGGTATATTTATTTGAATTATAAGTTACGTCCCCCTTAATAATATAGTATATCACCTTTAATGCATATTAATTCATATTTTATAATATGACTGTATTTCAATGACATTTCAGTATCACCACACCTTTAATGAGTAACATGTCACATGCAATGCTGTTGACTTTTATTTCTTTACAGGAATCTGGTCACGGCTGATATGCTTATGCCATGTCAGCTTGTATTTACTGTTAAGTTACCACTGTGTTTTGTCAATGTTGTGTATTGAGGAAATGAGTAGCTTGGGATGCGTGTATCTGTGTGTATGGTAACCACTGCACTCCTATAGCATGGAAACCAGTTTAGGCAGATCATTTTTCAACCTTCAAGGAGTTCGGACGTCAAATCCGAGTATATATTTGTGCACTATATATGCGTGTGTATCACTTTGGCTTGACGATATTGTGGCTTATTGGAAGTATTGGAAACGCTGATCGTTTACCTTGGTTTGAATACCCTTGTTATAAATAAAGGCATCGAGACAGCGTATATGCGTTTCTTTGTATTGGCACCTCCAGCGACCCGTGACAAAAATATTAAATAAAAATATATACCTTGCGAGTTTCATGGACCTGCCTCTTCGATCGCCCCTTTATTGTCAGACTACAGTTTTGAATCACTGAGTAGGAAGCTGTGTGTGGTGCATGCAGTACCTACATCTGGGGGGGGGGGGGTGTGCAAATTCATCCCTGGCACCTCCTGACTACTTGTCTGTGTGTACTGGTGACGCAACCCTGAACGATTAGCGGACCATTAACTCGAGATTTCTGTGAAAGTAATTCATTATTCAAAGCAGAGAGCGATGAATCCTATATCAGTTGTCTGGGCGATGTCTTCTTTCCAGATTCAAATCCACAGACGGCATTTCACGTCGCTCATAGATTACCAAATGGGAAATGTACATGACATAGATAAAACATATATTGCTTGGAGGGAACAAATTGCTCTGTCCATTGACCATGACATTACGAACCATTGTCTAGGAATGGCATGGATTGGCTAGATCTACTTAAAGGCATCATGACGGTTGGTTTGAGGCTTTCCCCTGTTTGAACAGCATCTCAGCGCGCTCAAAATGCTACTTATATCGATCAACCTTTAAGTATCAAGATTTTTCTATAAATTTTATATCCTTGTTCAGTAATGTCCATTTGCAGGTCAAGAGATTACCAGTGAAATTTAGAAAGGTAGCTCTCTGTTGACCTGTAAACGAATATTTCGCAAGACCATTGCAGAGACCGGGCTTGGGTTAATAGTCAAGAGAAGGCGTATTTATGTCTATTCTCTGTCCATTTTCCGGCAAAGATAAGACATTTATTTTTAATTTATCACCGGAATGACTGGTTACACAATTGGGAATTCCAATAGTAAATTTCAAAAATAGTTTTCCATTGGCCTGCAAATAGACATTTCTCAACACCTCTACAGAGGTTGATTTGTCCAGCTTTACCAGAAAGGCGTTAAGGTAATACAAGAGAGGTTAATCAAAGTCGTAATGAAATTCTTGAATACAGCATATATATGTTATTGATAGATTACACATAGTCAGAGAATCCGGATTTACAGACAAATGCAAATCAACTGACAGCTTAATCCCTC
Source organism: Chaetoderma sp. LZ-2023a (assembly GCA_034401795.1). Taxonomy (NCBI): domain Eukaryota; kingdom Metazoa; phylum Mollusca; class Caudofoveata; order Chaetodermatida; family Chaetodermatidae; genus Chaetoderma; species Chaetoderma sp. LZ-2023a. Next base: position 130,382,963 of record CM067373.1, on the reverse strand, counting down.
GTGTGTCAACAGCGCCTCAAAGCGCTCAAGCTACCACTTACTTATATAGGCCCATTAATCAACGAATTGACGGTCAAGATTTGTATAAAAAAAGTGGAAAGTGTTGCTCATTGAATGCAATCCATTTGAAGGCCAAGAGAAGACAATTTTTAAAAGTTTTCCAACGGAATTTACAAAAAAGACTTTCAGTTGTCCTGTAAATGAAGGCTGTTTGAACATTATATGGTCAAGAAAATTCAAATTTGTGCATAATCAGTACCCATTTGCAGGCGAAGAGAAGACTATTTTTAAATTTTTATCACTGGAATGACTGGCTCGGTAGCCGAGCCAGTAATTCTAGTGTTACATTTTCAAAAAATAGTCTTCTTTTGGCCTGCAAATGGGCATTCCTCAACACCACTGAAGAGACTGCTTTGGTCAGTTTTACCATTAAATGGTTAAGTAGACACAAGATAGGATAGATGCGTTTTGAGGGACAAAACATGATAAACACGTGCTTACTTGACTGCCTGTCCGATCAGACTGTTATATTTGGGTCACGAAATGTGAGGATGTATTTTGAAAGGAGTTGGCTTTGATTTGGGAAAAATGGCGACTATACTCGTCGATTCCTCAACATGTTAGTACTCGTGATGCAGACTAGCAAAGCAACGACGAGATATCAACTTTAGAGACTATGTTATAGATCATGAGACGATATCTTCACGCAAACCAATCAATCATCATCTTTGTGTTGGCGCGTATAGGCCTATGCATGTCCCTCGGCGTGTGCAATTATTGCTTTAATATAATCGTGATAACTCGATTAATCAGTCTGGGTACAAATTACCCAGACATAGCGACAAATGAAAATCAATGGCGAAAGTTGCAGTCGTGTTTAGAAATATCAATTTGGAGGCCAAGAGAAGACTATTTTTGAAAATGTAGCACTGGAATGCCTCGCTCGATAACTCGAGTCAGCCATTCCAGCTGTACATTTTATTAATCGTCTTGCAAATGGACATAGGACTTTATTTGTTGGACAAAATTAAGATTTTCTTGACTGAACACATTAAAGAGTAATTAAAAGATGTGCGCTGAAATATTCTTGCAGTAGAAATTGCTCATGATTATTCGCTTATTTAACTTTTAATCCTGTAAACTCACGATTTATAAAGTAATCACCAGTTTCTATTTAATCACGTACTCGCACAAGCCTATATGCCGAACAAACTCGCTACCTGTGAGAACAAGCTTCAGAGAACTATGTGTCTCGACATCTCACTATTTTAATTTATCTCTACTTTTTGACATTTTGACGCCAAAATCAATACAATACTCCGAGACTCCAAGGGAGACCACTCGCCCAAGTAGAACTGGGAGTATTATATCGCGCTTAACACGTTCTACATTTTCAATTACCTTTACCTTAACTGATGCGTACGAACGAATGAACGAACGCGCGCACGCACGCACATGCACGGGCACGCACGCTCGCATGCATACAGGGGCGTGTGCGCTCAAGCAAGCGTGTACGCACAAACGCACGATGCTGTTGTAACAATCTCACGACACTTGGTAGTGAAATTGATTACTTCCATCAATATCTCGAATTTCAGAATTGATTTGCATGAACGCGTATTGATCATGATTTTAGGAAAACAGTTATTAAAAGTTAAGACTAAAAGTAACCAACTGAAATAGATTTATATTAAATATACAGCAATAATAAAGGTTATATTCTACAAACAGATATGTAATTAAAGCCTTGCTTGTCCGAGTTTTGTCAGAGAGATGCCCTTTGATTGTGACATCAGTTGACATATGACGTGTGTTGAGTGTGTCGTCAGTTGACATATGACGTGTGTTGAGTATGTCGTCAGTTGACATATCACGTGTGTTGGGTTGGCATCAGTTGGCATATGACGTGCATTGAGTGTGTCGTCAGTTGGCATATGACGTGTGTGAGTGTGGCGTCTGTTGACATATGGCATGTGTTGAGTGCGGCGTCAGTTGACATATGATGTGCGTTGAGTGTGCGTCAGTTGACATATGATATGCATTGAGTGTGCGTCAGTTGACATATGACGTGTGTTGAGTGTGGCGTCAGTTAATATATGGTGTGTGTTGAGTGTGGCGTCAGTTGACACATGATGTGCATTGAGTGTGGCGTCAGTTGACATATGACGTGTGTTGAGTGTGCCGTCAGTTGACACATGATGTGTGTTGAGTGTGGCATCAGTTGACATATGACGTGTGTTGAGTGTGGTGTCAGTTGACATATGACGTGTGTTGAGTGTGGCATCAGTTGACATATGATATGCGCTGAGTGTGGCGTCAGTTGACATATGATGTGCATTGAGTGTGCGTCAGTTGACATATGACGTGTGTTGAGTGTGGCGTCAGTTAATATATGGTGTGTGTTGAGTGTGGTGTCAGTTGACATATGACGTGTGTTGAGTGTGCCGTCAGTTGACACATGATGTGTGTTGAGTGTGGCATCAGTTGACAAATGACGTGTGTTGAGTGTGGTGTCAGTTGACATATGACGTGTGTTGAGTGTGGCATCAGTTGACATATGATGTGCGCTGAGTGTGGCGTCAGTTGACATATGATGTGCATTGAGTGTGCGTCAGTTGACATATGACGTGTGTTGAGTGTTGCATCAGTTGACATATGACGTGTGTTGAGTGTGACATCAGTTGACATATGACATGTGTTGAGTGTGACATCAGTTGACATATGGCGTGTGCTAAGTATGGCGTCAGTTGACATATGATGTGTGTTAGTGTGGCGTCAATTGACATATGATACGTGTTGAGTGTGGCGTCAGTTGACATATGACGTGTGTTGAGTGTGGTGTCAGTTAACATATGACATGTGTTGAGTGTGGTGTCAGTTGACATATGATGTTTGTTGAGCGTGGTGTCAGTTGACATATGACGTGTGTTGAGTGTGACGTCAGTTGACATATTATGTGTGTTGACTGTGGCGTCAGTTGACATATGAAGTGTGTTGAGTGTGACGTCAGTTGACATATAACGTGTGTTGAGAGTTGTGTTAGTTGACATATGACGTGTGTTGAGTGTGGCGTCAGTTGACATATGACGTGTGTTGAGTGTGACATCAGTTGACATATGACATGTGTTGAGTGTGACATCAGTTGACATATGACGTGTGTTAAGTATGGCGTCAGTTGACATATGACATGTGTTGAGTGTGGCGTCAGTTGACATATGACGTGTGTTAGTGTGGCGTCAGTTGACATATGACACGTGTTGAGTGTGGCGTCAGTTGGCATATGACGTGTGTTGAGTGTGGTGTCAGTTAACATATTACGTGTGTTGAGTGTGGTGTCAGTTGACATATGACGTGTGTTGAGTGTGGCATCAGGTGACATATGACGTGTGTTGAGTGTGACATCAGTTGACATATGACATGTGTTGAGTGTGACATCAGTTGACATATGACGTGTGTTGAGTATGGAGTCAGTTGACATATGACATGTGTTGAGTGTGGCGTCAGTTGACATGTGACGTGTGTTGAGTGTGGCGTCAGTTGACACATGACATGTGTTGAGTGTGGCGTCAGTTGACATATGACGTGTGATGAGTGTGGTGTAAGTTGACATATGACGTGTGTTGAGCGTGGTGTCAGTTGACATATGACGTGTGTTGAGCGTGGTGTCAGTTGACATATGACGTGTGTTGAGTGTGGTGTCAGTTGACATATGACGTGTGCTGAGTGTGACGTCAGTTGACATATGACGTGTGTTGAGTGTGACATCAGTTGACACGTGACATCATTTAATGATGATATCAGTTAACCCATCTTGTGTCAGCTTAATCTTTTAATGGCCAAGTTGGTAAAAAAACGACCTCTGCAGTGATCTTGAGAAATGTCCATTTGCAGGCTAAAAGAAGAATATTTTTTAAAATCTACCACTGGAATCACCGGTTCGGTAACCGAGCCAGTCATTTCAGTGGTAAATTTAAAAAAAATCCTCTTCATGGTCTGCAATTGGACACTGGCTAGGCAGAAATTTTAATTTTCTTGACCATTACACGTTTGACGAATGTTCATTTGAAGGATAACAGAAATCTATTTTTTGTAAATTTTCGCCATATATCTACAAAAATAATCTTTTGGGCTGCAAAAATCTAAATTTCCTTGAAAAAGTGGCAATTAAATCGTTAATTGAAATAAATAATCTTTTGAGCGCTTTAATGTGCTGTTGACACAAAACGTGTTAAAGAAAGCGCTTGGTTCACAGTTTGGGTCCACAACAGATGAAAGCACTTTCAAATGCGTGGGCGATTATGTTTAATCATGCGCCATAACAACATGTTTGCAACTTTCTGCTAGTAAGTGTCTTCATTTCATAAATGGATAAAGAAATTCTACCCAATGGTGAGATCTAGGAACCGAGTATCCAGCAAAATTTCTCAAATAAATTAAGATCTTAACAGCTGCGACACCGAATTGTTAGCTTGTAGCTACTATTTCCAATCTTACAGAACAATTAAATTTGTACGCGGGGAGACCACCTTGTGTCCTTGTCATGATTTTTTGTCCGGAAAATAGGATTGGACGAGCACGAGAGCGCGCGATTTGCCCTTTTTAGACATAAAGCGCAGGCGCCCGATTTGTCTTTTCCCGTGTGTGCATGTGATCATGCAGAAATTAATAATAATCACCAATTTAAACTATAACTTGTCAGTTAATATAATCATTATAATTCTATGTAAATAAATCATATGGCTATTCAGGCCCAGTCGGTCGACTCGAAATTGTACTATATGAAACGAAAACTGGTAACAGATTAATTAGTATTTCATGCATATTGCTAATTCAACGAAAAAAATCCGGATATCTGACAGGATGTCCGGAAATCCGGAGGCCTGTTAAAAAATCGGCATTTTCCTTATAAATCCGGAGAGATGGTCGCCCTATCAGTGCGGAATATTATGATGAATATTTTCAAACAAAATTTAAGCAAAATCGACTGGAAGCTGTTACTGCCTGATGCCAACAGCGTAATTGGTTTCAAAACGATATGCGGTCTGCTTGTATTTTTATCTAGTAACTGAAACAGATAGATTCATGAAATACAAGAGACTTCTACGATTCCTATTTCACGTTCTAAGTAGAGCTCATTAAAAACCCCCATTATTCATGTATGCTATGGTACAACAGCACCCGTTTACCATGCCATAAGCACTCCATTAACAGCTACTATAGTATCTTGAAGACAGGCATCCAGATAATGCAGCTTATTGGGCCGATGCCGGGATGATACTGTGCCGATACTGAACTTATCGGCACGGTATCGGCACAGCTTCGGCCCAGTAAACTACGTTATCTAGGTACCTTCATAAACAGTATGTCTAATGGGCTAATAAGGAACTCAGGAACTACCCATTCGGAGAGACAGATATTTAGCTAGAGGCTATCAGACATTCTAATAGACCACTTTCTACCGGAAAGAAATTACAAATATCTCTAAGAATCAGTTTTTAATTCTGCAGCAAGCGCCAGACGTATTATTATATTACGCAACAGAGAAAGTGACGTGGATCAAGACGTTACATGATGAATATTAGAATCAACGAAATTGGAGAGATAACGATGGTAACTAGTTCCATCAACCAACCCCACCCCCGTCACATGATCAGGTCTGAATAGCCACAGACAAGTTTACACCGAGTCTGCTCTTCCTCTCAACCAGACACATGGCAGATATGTGTATAAACAGACAGACGGGTCAGTCCATCTGTCAAAATATATGTCATAGGGCCGGTTGAGAGGCAGAGCAGACTTGAAGTAAGCTCATCACAAACATTCTTCGCGTCAACATAATTATCAACATCAGCACAGATAAGCTCAGATAAACGTATTACCTACAGCAGCAGCTACGTGGCAAAGGAAAATTAAATAATTTCTAGAAGACGTGTCTGTGATTGATTTTGTACAGTAGCTTAATTCCATTACTAGTATTCGATGATTCCAACTAGGATTGCACGTGTCGGAAATGTCAAAAGAAGATGAGATGTGAAAAAAACGTAATTCACTTAGAAAAACTTGATAGCTGTTTTCTGCAACTACGGAAACGACGAGGACAACCTCTACTAGTTTACTCTGCTGCTGCTGCTGCTGCTGCTGCTGCTACTACTACTGCTACTACTGCTGCTGCTGCTGCTGCTACTGCTACTGCTACTGCTGCTACTGCTACTGCTACTGCTACTGCTACTGCTGCTACTACTACTACTACTACTACTACTACTACTACTACTACTACTACTGCTGCTGCTGCTGCTGCTGCTGCTGCTGCTGCTGCTGCTGCTGCTGCTGCTGCTGCTGCTGCTGCTACTTTTAATAACTGGTAGAGGCGACATAAGTATAGATAATTGGTATAATTAATTATAGGTGACCTTGCAACTAGTGGGCGCAAATGCATCGTCAAACCTTTCACTAATTAGTAAAGTTACTCATAATGTGCTTAAAATACGTTTCTCATAATGGAGGTTTACGATCTGTCCCTCAAGTCTCTTACGTCATAATCAAAATACGTCACTTATTGGGTGACGTCACAAACAAATAATGTAGGTCCATCACTAACGTGGAACAGGTTCATCGGGAAAATCTCTGAATTGTATGTCATTGCAAAATTTACAATTTAATAAAAATAGACAGCACCAGATCCTAGTCAAACTAGTTTCATAATAGTTAACATCTTACCTGTATAGTTACTTTGGAATTGGGGGCTGAGGGAATTCTCCAGTAAACACGCGCAAATGCCCACATCATTATAGCCTTCAGATTGTCTAAATAACAACTTTCAGCAAAATAATTGTCAAAATGTTCTCTTTAAATACAAAGACAGTGAGAATGGATGTACTATAAATGCATCGACTCTGAGAAGTCTTACCTAATTCGCATCATCATTGATATCTATGCATAAAACGGCATCATCGCCACAAACTTCATAAAGACGAGCTAATAAACACGATATACCTGGGCACCAGAATAAGGCCGGCTTCTCACTAGAGACTTAATCAGGAATAACGCCATACTGAAGTATGTCGTTATCCCCGATCAACTCTCTCGTGAGAACACGGCCTTAGAAAACATCATCTCATTGCTTCAATAAGCATATCATGGCATAAGTTACATGTACCAACAGGTTGAACTCCGAATTCACAGAAGTTCAATTACAATGCTTTCTTTTTTTTATTTGAACATATTTTATTGTATCATATATGTACAATGGGCGGGCACAAGTTATGTCAACTTAGATACGCCCTCGCCCTACATAATTATTCATCAGTAGAGGTAAAAACATAATATATACATGTAACGCATAATCTGATAGAGTAGACGTGGAGGGAGAGAGGGAGAGAGAGAGAGAGAGAGAGAGAGAGAGAGAGAGAGAGAGAGAGAGAGAGAAGGGGGAGGGAGGGCGAGGGAGAGAGAGAAAGAGGAGGGAGAGAGAGGAGAGAGAGGGGGGAGAGAGAGGGGAAGGGAGGGATGGCGAGGGAGAGAGAGAGAGAGGAGTGAGAGAGAGAGAGGAGAGAGAGAGAGAGAGAGAGAGAGAGAGAGAGAGATGCAATGGACATTCACAGTTAGCTGGATGGCATGGTACAGTAGTTATGCTTTGCCTTGTCAGCCGAGAACGATCATATGCATTCCGTGGTCAAGAGCTATATGCATTGGGATCATTGTTTAGTAAAGCGGCCATAGATCTGTCTCTTTCTGTCTTTTTCTGTCACTTATTAGGCCAGCTTGCAGCTCGCTATCGACAGGCTGGGTGGGCTACAATGGCATGAATAAAATGAATAATGGTTTTTAAAATGTGGACAGCAAAGAAATAAATCGTCTTTTAATAACATGATCATTTTAAAATACAATTTCCACTGTAAATATGATGGGTGCTGGAAACTAAAATAACAAGAACCTTTTGCTGCAACAGTTTCCAGACAAGTTAGTTTTAAGATGTTCAACAGAATATTTGTTAAATTGTAAATGATTTTTCAGATCATCATTTTGAGCTCAAAATGATAAGATTCTATAGTGAAACGTGAGTAGTAAATGTTTTTTGTATGACTGGTGGGGGGGGGCTAATATTAGTAAATTGAAGGATCCATTTCTATCTATGCCCCGCCTATTTCTAGTTAAACCGCGCCCACTTTGTACGTGTGTTGGAATAAATTCAAGGTAACGATACAGGAAAGATGTTGAAAATATGAAACTAATATGACTGGAGGCTGCTGCTGCTGCCTATGCAGAAACAGCTCCCAATTAAATTAGTTTCAAAATATTAAGCAGGATGTTTATTAGATCGTCAATCCATCACAGACGTACAATTCGTACACTTGACAGATATTTCGATTTTCATGAAGAAGTTTATATATAGGTCATTATGATTATGAGATCAGCTACATCATGGCGTAATTAATTATGACGTCATACACTGTCCAGAGTGACAAATCCAATCCCTCGATTGGAAAATGTTAGACGTGAATCGCACCACATGCGAGAGGTAGTGGCTAGACGGTGGTGCTAGACAAAGTGGTCTCGGGAGATGTTTCAGAATTCCTTATTCACCTATTCAGTCATTACACTTCTCGTTGTCAAATATGCCGGTGCATAATTCATTTGATTGTATAATAATATTACGTATCATCTTATGCCCATTGGCATCGTTAATGCAACACATTTCGAACGTCAGGCATACACATGTATCTTTTGTATCAATAAACGATGTTCTCGAGAACGTCTTAAGGTTTTAATATAGAGTGGCTTTGTGTACTCCTTCCCTCCTGCGCCATTGGCCTTTAGATAGTGGGCCAATTCACCTTTCAAGAGTATCCATCTATCATCTGACCTCGTATGCCGTCATAATCGGCTGAACGCGTGTTTGATGACGTCATAATCATTACGTCACAAAGGGTTCCATATAGACCGTCATCAGATCTCAAATAGTCAGACACGTTGTATGAATTGTATGCCTTTGTAATTCTTTGCTATTTAATAGACATGCTGTTGAATATTTTGAAACTAATTTAACTGGGCGATGTTGCTGCCTGAGGTGGAAATCAAAGTTTTGTGGACTGACATGTTTCCAAATTGTCAGTGTCTAGTGTTAATTGTTAACACGGTTAATTTGCCTTACTACAAACATGGCCATAACCTTCACGTATTCATTTTGACGCTCAGCGTAAATAAATTTCGAAAAGGTTTAAGAAATTATCTATATTTTATCAGCCTCCTTGATCATATCCTATGATAACCATGTTCGGAGATCACGTCATATTTGTGTGTGTGTGTGTCATAAACAATGAAGTAACTAGTCAGTTCCCAATTAACGCTAATTGCAATTAGGAGCTGGCATTGTATTTATGTGGTTGTCAATTGTGTCGATTTCATCTGGGGGTTATTGCCAATACTTGGTCTATCTGTCAATCATCTGATTTCCCCTCAGTCAAGAAGATAAGTGATTGATTATGATTTAATCTGTGCTCATATGGCGATTGTGATTGATGGGGTGGGTGGGGTGTAGCTGGTATTGGTGATGGTGGTCGTGGAGACGGTATAATTTGACCAGTGTGTTTCAACGAATATGCAAGGATTTCTTTTATATCAAACATTTGATATAAAAAATAAAGAGAGATTATTTTAACCGTGTAGTAACACTGTCTGGCTAAAACTGCTTCAGCGGTGGTCTTAACCGTTTCACCGATGAATTCCCCATATCTTATTTTCAAGACAACCATACAGGGAAACTTTTGAACATTTTGAAATTAATTTGACTGGAAGCCGTTGCTGCCTCGGGCAGCAACGGCTTCCAGTCAAATTAATTCGAAAATATTCAACAGAATAACTTTTATATCGTAAAGAATATACTTTTTCAGGGATTTGTCAGTGAAAGGCCGACCATATGGAGAAGAATATTTTTGAAAAAATTTATCACCGGAATGACTAGCTCTATAACCGAGCCAGTCACCAAAGATAAATTAGATTTTTCTTAAATTGGTAATTAAATGTGTTAATCTTCTTGTCGAAGTTTAGTTGTAAATATCAGATACTTGGCGATATATGTAGACAAAGTATTTACTGACACATTCTTGTTCTATGCGCTGATGTGTTCTCTCCTAATTAACCCTTTCGTTGAGGAAATAGCAGTTTATCAGTCTCAAGATGACGATACACGGATGATGCGTTGAAAATACTTCACCTGGAGGCCGTTGTACCAAAGTCTGCCATGAATATTTATCTTAATATAGTCAACAAAATACATTTCTTAGCACTTTGGCCTTCCCAGACCCAAAACGACAAATTCTTCATGATATAAAGAATAGTATGCTGAATATATCAGCAATAGCTGCTTGCAGTCAATAGAGAAAACGTTTCAAACGTTTTGCTAATCTGCAAACTATTGACAATCTGCTGTTTTCGCATTAATTGCATCATATAATATACAAAACGAGAAAAGCCGATTTTGCACATGCAGAGCGTTCTGGAACGTTTTCCCTATGGAACTCAAGGCAGAGTCAGCTCAATAAGTAGGCAACGCATATACCACTAGCAACATCTTAAATTTTGATTATTTCAGTTTTACTTTTATTTTAGCAACCATTTGGGGGAGCTACGCAACCCGTCTGGGAAGCACCTCGAAGATAGAGTCATGACAACATCAAATTAGTTTCAAAATATTAAACATGTTTCCGGTATAGTTATCTTGAAATGGACCTTTCCAGTTTTGGCTATGCCACGCCCATCTCCATCTAAGCTCCACCCACACCTGGTCCGTGTTGGGATCGGTCGATTTCTGAACTCCCTGACTATTAATTTCCAGAAAACTATACAGGTAACCTGCTAAATATTTTGAAACTAATTTGACTGGGCGCTATTCAGCAACACTGTCCGGTCAGATTAGTTTCAAAATACTCAACAGAATATTTATAAAATGGTAAAGACATACAATTCGTACAAGGTACAACGAACTATTAAGCGTTAAAGACGGACTATATCGAGTCTTTCGTGATATCATTATTATGACGTCATATTGCGTCACGTAGTTGATTATGACGTGATATGACGTCATATGATGGATGGATAAACTTGGAAAGGTCCATAAATACACTAGAACTTTATCGTTCAAAAGGTTAAAAGAAGGCAATGAATTAATAACTGTTTACTAGGAAGTACAGTGGTATACCCTATAGAGTCTGTAAATAATCAACTATAGTTCGTTTGTCAAGTGTACACCACAAACAATGGCTAGATTGTTGAACTGCTAATTAACGCTAATTGCAATTAAGGCTGTTGTTGTCGTGGGCGTCGTCCTGGTCCTCGTCGTGGTGGTGGTGGTTTTGCTGGCGTGGCGGCGGTGATTGAAAAATAGTTTCAAAATTTTCAACTAAATATTTCTTGCATTTTAGCGTGTTTTTCGCCATTAGGGTAGGCTAAAATGCTAAAAGTGATTACTCGCCTTAATTCTTTAAACCACATATGTTTCTGCGAGTAAACGACTTGAATGATCTACTGAAAGGAACAATCAAGTCTATTTGTAGTTGTCAAAATAGCGGCCGGTTACCACGCATACACAACCCATGAGTAACTGACGGTTTCTGGCAATATTTTGGAGGCAAGGATGTGCAGACAATGTCGACCGAGTTGGTCAAATTATCCCTAAAAAGGACGAATAACAGCAGCTGATATATTCCCCCCATCCCGCTCTTCTGTAAATCGCTGAACATTGAAATAAATAACTTTAATTGTATTTGATCTAGAACATCGCTTGCATTGTGCGCTCTGGCATGCATTGTCCTTGCTCTAGCTGGAGTCATTTGTTTCTCCGCAAGGTCACTGTGTCCAGCATGGCTAATCGTCTCAGAGACGGCCGAGATTTGATTATCAGCCAGAAAACAAATTGCCTTCTTATCAACGGAACTAATCAAATGTCCTATTGTAATCGGAGGAGCAACATTTGTGCTCAATAATGTAGTCCTAGGCGGGTCTACTTCGCTGTATGCTGGCGAGCTTTCACGGTTCGTCCCGCTTGTTTCCGTTTTGCGCGTGTTACGATCGCTGACTACCTTGAAACCTAAATTCTCAGAATCCCATTTTCAAGGTTGCTATACACGTAAGCTGCTGAATATTTCGAAACCAATTTGACATGGTGTTGCTGCTGCCTATGATAGCAACAGCTCACAGTCAAATTAGTTTCAAAATATTCAACAGAATGTTTATTAAATTGCAAACCCGTCAGACATACAATTCCTACACGTGACTGACCATTGAATGTCCACGACGGAGCTATAGATAGAGGCCTATGTCATAACGATTGCGAGTTTGCGACGTCAGCCCAAGTGTGACGTAATTGACGTCAGCTATGTGAATAACCGATCGGATGCCTCCATTGGGGCGTACGAAATACCATTATATGCACAATAGATCGCGATATTAAGTGAAGCAACATGTGCGTAGGAATCAGAAAAGTTGGCCCTTCTCCAGCTTCGATGTTTATCACTTCCAATCCGAATGGGCCTTCCGGTTTTAGTTATGCCCCGCCCATTTCTAGCTAAGCTCCACCCACGCCTCGCTCGCGTTGGGATCGATCGATTTCTGAACACCTTGACTATCAATTTCCAAAAAAAATACACAGGTAAGCTGTTGAATATTTTGAAACTAATTTGACTTGGTGCTGTTGCTGCCTAAAGCAGCAACAGCGCCCAGTCAAATTAGTTTCAAAATATTCAACAGCATGTTTATTAAATAGCAAATAATTACAAAGACATACACTTCATACGACGTGTCGAACTATTTGAGATTTGATGACGGTCTATATGGAGCCCTTTGTGACGTAATGATTGTGACGTCATCATACACGTGATGAGCTGATTATGACGTCATACGAGGTCAGTTGATGGATGGATACTTTGGAAAGGTGAATTGCGTTCTGTTGGGATTGCAGACTAGCAACCAAGGAAATTTACAAATTGCAGTTAAATCGTTAGGGATATCACGCCGGATTTCAAACAAAGCAGTTTTGTTCTATCTAATAAAATCGTATCATTTCAAACATCTGCAATGTGTAAATTTATAGCTATAGAAAATGCAAGCATTATTAAATATGGGGATATGTGGTAATAACATGATTTCTGGAAAGTTATAACATAAGATGTCAGCCTACATTTCACTGGAAGCTACCAGAGGGGGATGTCTTTAAGCGAGGAGGCAGCTGCACAGATACTGTATGGGCGCAGAAAATGCCTGTGTCAGTAGTGATATCCAAGCACTAGGACATTCACGAGATGGGTATCGACAGGTCATGGGCATTTGACCACATCAAACGATCAACGATGCTGGGTGTCCTACATCAAGTTGGACTTCATTTACTACCATTTTCCCCGATATGGCTCGCATTTTATACCCAACCTCAAAGGAAGCACTGTCTGCCAGTCCTTTTGGAAACAGGATCTGTGGATCGCGGATCCTTCTATCCAAATAAACTACGCGTGTACGATGCGACCTGCGTAACACGGATCACGTACAACTGTATAATAGCTGAGATGATCTGAAGTTCTATCCAGATAAGCACATGCCTGCCATCGCAGACACCTTCATACCATAACACAGCATAGCTAAACAGACAGAATAATTTCCAATGACGCATTAGTAAACATTGTGTGCAATGCAGCCCCACTGTCAGCGAATGTGGCGGGACCTAGATGGTCTATATTTGGCCAGGTACTACGATTGCTACAAGACACCCTTGCACAGAAAGTCTTGGAATTTGCCGTACTCGGTGCCAACATCTACAAAGCTCGTAGAGGACGTTACTGAACAGAACATCTAAGTGTGCTATGTGCCGATTTAAAAGGCGCCCGACTGGGTGCATGGACGGCCAAGACGAACCTGAGTGAGCTAAGGACTCTAGCGTAAGACAAGATACCGTGGGGAAAAGAAGAATAAGGACTGCTTGACACTGAATGATGTTTCTAACTACTGCAGCTGCAGGACTGGGAATATCAGCATTATCATAACATAAGAATGGTTTCGATTTCAGAAGCGATGTTGCAGAAAGGTTATGCCGTAAGATAACGAGCGTGGCATAAGCATTCATTGCATCAAAGTAATTACAAATAGATAACCTTTTATTTACATCACGTAGCAACTAAAAAATATAAGAAACTCCAAACATGTATTGCATTGATTGATTTTGTGCTAACGCATGGTGTTTTTGTGATATGAGCTCAATTTCTTTCCGGGAATCCCAGATTGTAACGCAGTCGCTGGAAATGTCAAACGAACAATGGAAGTATTAAAAAATAAAATTCACTTAGGAAACGCAAAGATGACTATAGCACTACCACTGTCACTCACTCTGCCGCTACCAGGGCCGGTACTACCTCCACCACCAAACCAACAACACCAACACCAACAACACCACTGCGACTGCCAACGCCTCTGTAACCGCCACCGTGATTTTAGCGAGACTTACCGGCCATTGGGTTTAAATGTACATACATATTCACAGCAAAATGCATGAAAATAAATTATTAAAATTGTATGCTTTTAGAGGCTTAGTATCTTGTGCCTAGATGTAGTGAACGAAATGACGTTTAAGATAGGATGCTTTCATTCCATACCAATTATTATAACTTTTTTAATTTCGAAGTTGAAATAGGGACTCGTGTCTCTAATTCAATTTCACAACTTAAAAATGTTTATTAATTTATGCGTAATGATATCATGATATTTCGTTTATAGTATTATATATATATATATATATATATATATATATATATATATATATATATATATATATATATGTCTCTAATTCAATTTCACATTTATAAACGAAATATCATGATATCATTACGCATAAATTAGTGTCTCTAATTCAATTTCACAACTTAAAAATGTGAAATTGAATTAGAGACATATATATATAAGTAGTTAGCGTGTGTGCAGACATGCACAGCTCGCAGAACACTTGTATTACTCTACCAATCAGAGCGAGGAATTAATGGAGGGATCCGATCTCTCACTCAAATAGATGACGTCATAATCAATTACGTCACATGTAGGTTGACGTCACATTGCACCGTGACGTATCTAGCTACGTCATGAATATTGGTATGTCCGTCAAATGTCAAAATTGTATATCTTTAATATTTAATAAACTTTCTGTTAAATATTTTGAAACTAATTTGACTGGGAGCTGTTACTGTTAGAGGCAGCCAAATAGTTAACATCTTACCTGTATATGTACCTTGAACAATAGATTCTGGGAATTCAGGATTCAAAGTATGTACATTTAGGCAAGACGCGGGAAAATGTGGGTGGGGCTTAGCTATAAATGGGTGTGGCATAAATGGAAATGGATCGCTCCGTTCGCCATCGAGGTAATGTAAATTTCATCACAAGACAAAAATAGTGATTTGTAAACAATATGCAGTCTAGCTGAGTGGCAGACAAATATGACAGCATAGTAACTATTAGCTACTCAATCATTATTGAGGGAAATTAGATTTTGCGCCAATATATAGATGTGTTCTGTAACGCCGTCTGTCTGTCTGTTTGTCCGCATCCAATCTCGGTTAAGCTAATATCTCGGCATGAGTTCCCTAGACATGAGCGTGTTTGCAAATTATGCAATCAAAACACACTGGAAGATGAGTTTCATTATCTTTTCGAATATCCATCTCTAGCTGTAGAAAGAAAAATGTATATAGGTAGATACTTTAGAGTAAATCCAAATACTGTTAAAATGTATCAACTCATGAATGAACAAAAACGGACGAAGCTGATATCATTATGTAAATTTATCAACGTTATTTTCTACCAGTTCCAAATGAAAAAGAATATACAGTTTTAATATATGATGAATATTTGCCGTGGTTTGATAGGCGGTCACTGGCGTCTTATACAACAATGGCTACCGATGAAACCAAGTTAAATATTGATCTGTAATCTAAACTAAAAAACTACTGAATAGTGGTCGAAATGCGTACCTACGTGTATGCCCACGTACCCGTGTTTGCGTGCGCGCGTGCGTATACGTGCGTCCTGAGCTTTAAGAATATGTGTGTATATATACACCTGTGCAAAAGTTAAGCACCACCCTATTTTTACGCACATGCGAGGGTATATTCATGTGCTATGAAGAAAGCAATAGCATAAACATTTATGTACCCATCCATCTTAGTGCAAGAGGTAATAATGTAACTAGAGGAATGCTGATTATGATGGTGGGGAAACACTGTATGTTTTTGTTTGAACTTGAAAACGAGGCCTGAATATTGTTACGTTGACACAACTGACAACTATTGCCCTACAGTTGACACACGTGGCTAGATTGTCATTAATGGTGTCTGAAAACGAAGTTTAACATCTGTGCACGAGTTTGAGACTGTCATTATTAATACCGGGTATATCCACCTTGTGCCTGGATGACGGCCTGGACACGACGTCTCATGCTGGTCACCAACCGACTGATACGCCATTGTGGTATTCGTTGCCATTCAAGATAGAGTGCGTCTGTTAATTCCTGTAGGTTCTGCACAGGAGGATCCCTCCTTCTCACTATGTTTCCCAGAATGTCCCAGATATGCTCAATAGGGTTCATGTCAGGGCTCCTTGCTGGCCATGGTAGGGTTTCGATGGCATTCTGGCGGAGGTATTCATGCACAGCTCTAGCACGATGTGGTCGGGCGTTGTCATCCATGAATATAGGGTGGGTTCCAGGTGCATGATTTACAAAATGAGGGACCACAACTCTATCCAGTATGGAATCTTGATATCTTTGTCCATTTAGTGTTCCAGGTACAGTCAACAGATCCAGCTTACAATCAAATGAGATGCACCCCCATATCATAACGGAACCTCCACCAAATGGAACGTCTTCCATGATGTTACGTTGGTCGTACGCCGTGCGTCTGGACCTCCATACACGAGTTCGACCATCTGTGGCATGAAGCAGGAACCGATTTTCATCGGACCAGTGTACCCGTCTCCAGGATCTCATGTTCCAGTGTCTTCTTTCGTTGCACCACCTCAGACGCTCCTCTTTGTGGTGTGCAGTGAGGAGAGGACGTCTGACAGGTCTCCTAGCTTTCATGCCAGCAGCATACAGTCTCCTTTTGACGGTAGACATTGACACTCTATTGCGCGTTTCCCATTGCTGGCTGAGCACTCTGCTGTTGGTGAATGGAGATCTCCTAAAAAGGCGTACTAGGGCTCGATCATCACGGGCAGTAGTCTTCTTCGGTCTTCCAGATCTAGGCCTGTCCTTCACCTCGTTAGTTTGCCCATGTTTTGCAATCAAACGACTGATTACAGTATGGTTAATGTTCAGCTGTCTGCCAATCTCTCTGCATGACATACCAGTGGTATGCATGCCTATGATTTGCCATTTCACACGATCACTTAACCTTCGTCTTGCCATAGCGGTTCACAATCAAGAGCTAATTCTCTCTGTACAAATAAACCACGGTCATGAACACACAATTCCTAATCTTGTCGCCTAAATCTGTATGTAATGTTCTACACCTCAAACTGGACTTTTACATAACTGAACACGTGTGCTGTTTCCCGTCACGCACGGACATCAAGCGGCGTGAAGTCATGCATGCATGTGCATTTCGTACTTGGAATTATGTCAGCTAACGCGGGGACAAAAAGTATGGCAGCCTAGTTGTACCATCATGTTTCTACGTTCTATTGTTTTTGCTGGTGCTTAACTTTTGCACAGGTGTATATGTACATATATACTTATTCCTTGATAAAATTGTAATTTAGCAAATTTGAATATCAATACTTAATTTCAAAGCAATCATTTGGCCCTGATCTGAACGGATGTCGTCGCTTCAAAAGAGAGCGGCGCCCATCGATCAGACCGTGGCATACTTCGTCGCAGGAGAATACTGATTCTGATCAAGAGAACTGGTAAAGTATTTTGTGCAAATGGTAAAATACTTGTGGCATTCGACTGGCCGTGTTCGTGAGTCTATCGTCTTGAACTGGTGCCTGACTCCGATTGTAAGCAATTGAAATCGGGCACCGGCTTATGACGGGTGCTTCGCGGACGCGATCGGTCGAATGCCATAACTGACTGCGAAGTAGATTGTATGCATAGAAAATATTATAGTATTGTTTATGTACTGCATACCGCCATTACCAAACTATTATTCATGTACCTGTATTCGTATACTTCAAGAGAAATGAACTGAATAAACTGAAACTGAACCTGGACACATCCTTCCTTATATCAAATGGATGGAACACAATCATATTAAGGTGATGGGGTCAAACTTCAAGGTCAATGTGATCTTAATATAAAACTCCATCATTTACGGTTAAGTTTTTGGCTTAGCTCAACATATTGTCTTATATCTCAGGATTGGCTCACCTTATTCAAACTAAACTTGAACACATGCTTTCTTATATTAAGAGGATGTAGCGCAATGATGGCGAGGTCATGGCGTCAAAGTTCAAGGTCACTCCGACCTCGGTATATAACTCTATTTGTCTACGGTGAAGTTTTTCGTTTAGCTCAACATATTGTCTTGTATCTTAGGACTGGTTCAGCCTATTAGGACTGACCGTGAACACATGCTTCCTTATATAAAGCGAATGTAGCGCAATGACGGGGAGACCATGAGGTCAAAGTTCAAGGTTACTCTGACCATGGTATAAAACTCTACTTTTTATTGTTCAGTTTTTCGTTTAACGCAACATACCGTCTTATAGCTCGGCAGGGCTTCACCTTATTGGGACTAAACTTGGGCTTCCTAGTATCCATGGATGAAGCACAATGACATTGACGTTAAAGGCCAATGTCATTGTACCATTTGTATAAAATATAGACTAATAGCTCATTTTGCCTTTTATTTCATAATTTGCCACGTTATTGGAACTAAGCATGGTAATTTAATTACCCCAACCAGTCGGAGCAACGCAAATACATTCATACTTCTAAAGTCGAAGTCATATTGATAGAAATCTAAATTTGTAGTTGGAAATGTATAACGCCAAGATTTTCGCCAATATCCCATCAGTGCAACACTGGTGTCTTGTTTTCATGTTCTGTCGTTTGAGATGTTTCCAATTGTGTCCTCTCTAGGGCTGATAGGTCTAAATTATGATGCTACAAACATTGTTTTAACTGGCCATTTACGCATCCATATTGCGGTTTCCTATTAGTAAATAAATCAAACATTGATTTCATTTTATCAACCTCAGTTGTTCATATCAGATGAGTGACAAAGCCGGCCACGCGCGGGCATCAGTCCATATCTAATTATATACACCAAGTGTCCGTCACAAGTAATGGCGTGATTGGTCGGTTTTCGGTCAAGTATTTGACCCTTGAACTACAATTGAATAATTGAATCATAATTTCATGGTAAATATGCAGGTATGTATTTTGTTGAGTATTTTGAAACTGTTGTCGCCAAAATTTTGGAATATTTATTAAGTCGTAGATGAATGTTCGATTTCGTCCTGTCTGGTTTTAAGAGTTAAAGCTGATTGCAATTAATATCTGGCAGTTTCTCATGGCGACTGTTGCTCGTGTCGATTTCATGTGAATATCTTCGCCAAGTAGCGGTCTATCTAATTTGACTGCAATCAAGCCAGTAAATGATTGATTTTGGTTTGATGGCAAATGTTCCCATGCAGATATTGATGTGAGAGATGGGGGTCATTTAGAGTATACGTACGTATAATATAATTTCTCCTCTATTTGAAAAGATAACCCAAATGTAAGATCACAATGGCATAGTTAAACAAGAGCAATCATAATTGCGGAGCAGAATTCTATCCGATCCGGATCCCCCCCCCCTCCGGATCCCCGGTCAAAGTCTGGAAATCCTCTTTCACACTAAGATCAATTGCGCCAAATAGTACCAGTATTTTGTGGTGGGTGGCTGGGCTGGTGGATGGGCGGACAGATTGAAGGATGCAAGCAAGCGCGCACGCAAAAGGCACGCACGCACATAGGCACGCACGTACGCATGCATGACCCTGCCCAATTCTAGCTATGTTCTGTCCATTTATGGCTATGATCTGGCCCTTTATAGCTTTGTTCTGACCATTTCTGGACATACTCTCACCATTCAAGCTATGTTCTGCCCATTTATGCTATGTTCTATCCATGTATAGCTATGCTCTGACCATTTCAGGACATACTCTCACCATTTAAGCTATGTTCTGCCCATTTATAGCCATGCTCTGGCCATTTATGGGTATGCTCTGGCCACTTCTAGCTATGGTCTGGTCATTTCTAGATATACTCTCACCATTTAAGCTATATTCTGCCAATTTATAGCTATGCTCTGTCCATTTATGGGTATGCTCTGGCCATTTCTAGCTAGTTCTTCCCATTTATAGATATGCCCCTGGCCAATTCTAGCTATGCTCTGTCCATTTATAGCTATGCTCTGACCATTTATAGCTATGATCTGGCCTTTTATAGCTATGCTCTGACCCAATTTCTAGACATACTCTCACCATTTAAGCTATGTTCTGCCAATTTAAGCGATGTTCTGCCGGTTTATAGCTGTCCATATATAGCTATGCTCCGGCCATTTTAGCTTTGCTCTGGTCATTTCTAGCCATACTCTCACCATTTAAGCTATGTTCTGCCCATTTAGAGCTATGCTCTGTCCATTCATGGCTATGCTCTGACCATTTGCTTCTTGATATGGTCTGGCCATTTCTAGCTATGCTCTGGTCATTTCTATCCATACTCTCATCATTTAAGCTTTGCTCTGCCCATTTCTAGCTATACCCCTTCCCAATTCTAGCTATGCTATGTCCATTTATAGCTGTGCTCTGGCTATTTCTATCCATACTCTTACCATTTATGCTGTGCTCTGCCCATTTCTAGCTATGCCCAGACCAAATTTTAGCTATGCGCTGTCCGTTTCTAGCCGTACTCTCATCATTTAAGCTATGTTCTGCCCATGTATAGCTATGCTGTGTCCATTCATGGCTATACTCTGCCTATTTGCAGTTATGATCAAGCCATTTCTAGCTATGCTCTTCCCATTTCTATCTATGCTCTTGTAATTTCTGGCTATATTCTGACCATTTCTAACTATACCCCTGCCCATTTATAGCTATGCTCTGGCCATGTCTAGCTATGATCACGCCATTCCTAGCTATGCTATGACCATTTCTATCTATCTATTATTTCTAGCCATGCCCTGATCATTTCTGGCTACATCCATGTCCAATTCTAGCTGTGCTCTCGCCATTTCCAGCAATGCTCTCATTATTTCACCTATGTTCTGCCCATTTATAGCTATGCTCTGTCCATTTATGACATGCCTATGCTCTGGCCATTTGTAGCTATGATCAAGCCATTTCTAACATTTCACCACACACCTGACCATTTCTAGCTATGCTCTTGTCACTTCTAGCTATGAGCAAGCTACTTCTAGCTGTGATATACCCATATATAGCTATGCTCTGGTTATTTCTAGCTATTCTTTGGCCATTGCTATATATGTTCTGCCATTTCTAGCTATGTGCTGGTCATTTCTAGCCACAGTCTGGCCATTTCTAACTATGCCCCGCCCATTTCTAATTATGCCGTGCCAATTTCTAGCTATGCTTTGCCAATTTCTGTCTATGCTCTCGTCATTTCTAGCTAAGCTCTGTCAATTCTAGCTATGCTTTGGCCATATCTATACATACAGTGGCCATCTCTAGCTATGCTCTGGCCATTTCTAGCTATGCGCTAGCCATTTTTAGCTATGTGTTGGCCATTTCTACCTATGCTCTGTCAATTTCTAGCTATGCTCTGCCAATTTCTATCTATGCTCTGCTCATTTCTAGCTATGCTCTGCCAATTCTAGCTATGCTCTGGCCATTTATATAATTATTAAAAAGTGCCCATCTCGAGCTATGCTCCCGCCATTTCTACCTATGCTCTGGCCATTTCTAGCTGTGCTCTCGTAATTTCTAGCTATGCTTTGCCAATTTCTAACTATGCTCTGTCTATTTTCACTATGTTCTGGCCATTGCTAGCTATGCTCTGGCCATTTCTAGCTATGCTCTGGCTATTTCTAGCTATGCTCTGGCTATTTCTAGCTATGCTCTGGCCATTTCTAGCTATGCTCTGGCTATTTCTGGTTATGCTCTGGCTATTTCTAGCTATGCTCTGGCTATTTCTGGTTATGCTCTGGCTATTTCTAGCTATGCTCTGGCCATTTCTAGCTATGCTCTGGCTATTTCTGGTTATGTTCGAGGCATTTCTAGCTATGGTCTGGCCATTTCTAACTAGGCTCTCCGTATGTCTAGCTATGCTCTGTCAATTTCTAGCTATGTGCTGGCAATTTCTAGCTATGCGCTGGCCATTTCTAGCTATGTGCTGGCCATTTCTATCCATGCACTGGCCATTTCTAGCCATGCGCTGGCCATTTCTAGCCATGTGCTGGCAATTTCTATCCATGCACTGGCCATTTCTATCTATGCGCTGGCCATTTCTAGATAAGATCCGGCCATTTCTAGCTATGCGCTGGCCATTTTTAGATAAGCTCCGGCCATTTCTAACTATGCGCTGCCATGTCTAGATACGCTCTGGCCATTTCTAGCTATGCAGTGGCCATTTCTAGCTAAGCTCCGGCCATTTCTAGCTATCGCCTGGCCATTTCTGGCTAATCTCTGGCCACCTTATAAGTGTGTTGGAATTGATTTAAAACTTTGAGACCTGAATTCCCAGAAACGTATTTTTTAAAAGTAACTAATATAAGTAAGCTGTTTAATACTTTTAAACTAATTTGACGGGAGCTGTTGCTGCCTATGGCGGCGGCAACACATCACAATCAAATTAGTTTCAGACTATTCAACTGAATATTTATTGAATTACAAATTCATCAAAGACAACGTTCGTACAGTTCCTGAAGTGACGGCGATATACCCCATTTTCATTTTGACGTCAGCTAACATGTGCCGTATTTGATTATGACATCATATACTTGAATGACAGATCCCATCCCTCTATTAGATTGACAGATGTAAAGTTAGTGCAAAATTAGATCTTACTAAACAATAGCCAGGCGTTTGTGATTTTATTCATCACATAGTGTATTACTTCTAACGTTCACATCCTTTCAGGTGGTTTTTCACACCATTTACCTTTCAATTCTGATAGTTATGAGTTCTGATCAAGGCCTAATAAAATATCGCTACAACGCACAACATCTTATTATTTCAGATTTAGAATTATTGTAAACTAAAAATTTCCACAAACAAATTTTTTTTAAACTAATTTCATAACTAGTAAAAATACGTATTTGCTCGGTAGTCACTTCTGCGGAAGGTAGCTAATACATGGCATTTAACGGCATTGAAATACCAGTGTCTTAATTTTAAAACAACTATCTAGGAAGGCTGCTGTTGAATATTCTGAAACTAATTCGACTGGACCATGTTCATAACATAAGCAGCAAGAGCTTACACTCAAATTATTTTCAATATATTCAACACACCATTTCTTACATCATAAACAATTTCCTTTACTTGGGGTTAAAGTGTGTAACACGAGTAAAATCTAAGGCCCAAATTCATAAAAGGTGTGTATCTCTTAATCGTGTTTAAAGGAACGGAAAAGGGAAATAAGGCCCGATTTATAAGTTGAACTTCACTTGTGCCGTGCCAGCCAAATTTGCCTGAGTCCACTATATAAATCAACCAGTCGTCATTAGTGCGGCGCAACAGAAAGTTCGACTTATAAAACGGGCTTGACAAATTATGTTTATTGGTAATCTCATACAATATTAAATAAACTACCATTAGCTAAAATTGAAATGAATCTGGATTATTTGCGAAAAAGCATTTACTAAATCTAGGAGCGCTTAAAGGAAAAGATCAGGGAACTAACATATTCTCATGGATGACAGGTTTATATAATAATCACCCTGTACCCCACCCCCTCCCCTCCCCACCCCTAAAAACAGAAATAAATCAGAATAATTAGAAAAACCGGCTAAATACCATTTATGTCATTCGGTGACCGGGTCTACATTCAGTCACACGAATTTCAAAATATTCAGTAGGCTTCATATTGTGACTTAGGAAACTAGCAGTGTATTTTGAAATCATTTTGACAGAAACGCGTTGCTTCAATCAGAAAAAGTGACTTTCAAATATAACGTTTTCCAAAAGGATCAATAGTGAATTAGCAGTAGCGAGTTAATCACTCTACATCGTCGCCTACAGAGAATACTATTCATACCGCTTACAAAACTATATTCGGGTTTCGCTTTCGTTATATTTAGGTATACCTGTATTACCCGCACACACAGTTGGCACACGGCGGGGTGCGAAGCACCAGTACGGTCACTAATTGGCTCCAAGTTAAGCACTCCTAGATTTAGTAAATGCTTTTTCTCAAATAATCCCGATTCATTTCCATTTTTTACCGATGGTAGTTCATTTAATATTGTATGAAATTATCAATAAACATCATTTGTTATTTCCTTTTTCCCTTCCTTTAACTTGGAGCCAATTTGTTACCACGCCGGTGCTTCTCACGCCACCGTGTGTCAACTGTGTGTGCAGGCATACAGTAATGCCCTACCTGAATATAATGAAAGCACACGTGAATATAGTATTGTAAGCGGTATGAATAGTATTTTCTATAGGCGTCAATGTAAATCAATTAACTCGCTACTGCTAATTCACCATTGATCCTTTTGAAAACGTTATATTTGAAAGTAACTTTATCTGGTGTAAGCAACAAGTATCGGTCAAAATGATTTCAAAATACACTGCTGGTTTCCAAGTTTACGATATGATGCCTACTGAATATTTTGACATTCGTGTGACCGAATGTAGACCCTGTCTCTGGAAACAACAGCTTTCAGGCAAATTGTTGTAAAACTAGGCAGGATTTTACCTGTAGGACGCAGTGCCCAATCAGCTTAGAGCGGATATAACTGAGCTTATATGACCAGCCGGGTATTATTTATTCGCTCATCATACACCAGAGCGCATGGGTACAACTTCGTCACTAATTGGTTCCCGCCAGAATGCCATAAATGGTATTTAGCAGCTTTTTCTAATTATTCTGATTTATTTCTGTTTTTCACAGGTGGGTATTGGTTGATTATTATATAAAGCTGTGATTCAAGAGCATATGTTAGTTCCCATGTGTCTGAGTAACAAAAGAATTATTAAACATCTGTTGGGGGTTGTTTATCTAAAAAAAATAATCAGTGTTTCCTACCAGACAGTCTTCTGTTATTATCCAACCCAGAGACAGACAGTAGTAATCGCCCTAGTAGTAGATGAATAGTAGTAGCCACGTCTAACCGACATGTTTTCTTGGCTCTGCTAAATTCTTCGGATTTTGACGATTATTTGCCTATATGATTTATTTTTTGCTTACTTTTACATAAGTGTATATACGTTTGTTTTGTTGTATTTCTTTCTCTACAGTTTGATGTTAGAGGTCGTTATTGGTCGGCGAAAGTTTTCAACATTACGGCTGGCTGTCTTTACAGAGCTACCCATTGTTTGCTGCCGTAAAGCAAGGCCTTGCTCGTTCTTTCTTTATTGTACACTGTTAGTTGGGAGGTTTCCCCTCTTTACGTGTGTTCCTGTGGTCGCTTTTAGTGTTGGCTGACTTGAGATCTGCTTCTCGGCGCTTTTCACTCATTAGATGGCTTCTGGCCTAGAGGCTTTATATTGCGCTTACCGCCTGTGTCGTAGTGACCTCATGCGGTAAATCATGTCGAGCTATATAAACAGACACTGAGCCTTCGCTTGACAATGCCTGGTTGGAATTCTGGAGCGATTGATGGTTATCACGGCTTAAAGGATGTTGTCGGATCAGGGCCTCAAGTCTTGAAAGGACTAATTAATATTAAAAAAGAATGTAGGTCACGTGACCCTAAGCAGGGAACACATTAAGGATACATTATTGGAAGATGGACTTGTTGTGAATGGTGATATTTGTAAAGATGAGGAAATAGACCATGACACACTTTTGGTTAAAGTGAAAGCCCGCTTTGGAAATTCTAAATCAGCGAATTACTGCTGAAATGGCGAAACATGGCCTGGTTATCAATTTTGAAAACGAAACCTACCAGTTTGACACGACCCTAGAAACCGGGGTTAGACGGGCTTGGATGAAGAATTTTGAAAAACTGATTCCAAACACGCTGGCCATTGACAAATTCTTCCTGCCTGTTTGGTACAGAGGTCAAATTAAAACATGTCGAATATGTACTAGTACTGATCACCTGGCTAGTACGTGTCCCTATAAAGACAACTGTGTGATATGTGGGTCCGGTGATCATTATAGATCACGCTGTGGACAATCTCCCAAGAAACCAGACGCAGAGGGTCCAGTGGCAGGAGAAAGAGAGATGAATGATCTAAGAGATGAACGTGTTGTAGTAGGCATCCACCAACCACCCAAACAGCTTTGGACGCTAGATACTGATTCAATTGAAGTACTGGAGAGTGGTCTGGTGGTGATGCCTCCAGAAAAAACGATGAACAGTTATCTGATGCGGAGAGCATAGCACCAGGTCAAACAAAATTCACCTAGCTCCTCAGAGGTGACGAAGGTTGAAGATAGATGTGATGCCAAATCAGAAAATGTAATTAGTAAAGTGAAGCGACAAATTGATCAATCTAGCTCAGATTCACAATCTGAGTTTGGTGAGGGTGGTGTCATTTGAATTTGATGATAGTGTATCTGTTGTTGAATCGGGTATATCTGTTAGTACACAGCCGTCTCAAAATTCTGAGATGGTTATGTATCGGTTTGAGAAGGGGCAATTGTTAGTTCCCTATGTAACTAAAAAGGGTGTGCGTTATCGTCATCTGCACACTGACCCAGATATATCTAAATACCGAAATCTAACAACAATTGAATTAAGTACATCCGAATTGAATGATAAATTGGGGAAAATAAGTAAAGAAAAACTCGAGCAAAAAAAAAAATAATAATAATAATAATAATAATAATAAATAATAATAATAAAGATGGCGCTCTTAAACACCATTTGCCTGCTAATGCTAATTTGTACACTAATTTGCAGAGGGTTAAATGATAAAATAAAAAAGCGCATTCTGTTGGAAGAATTGAAAAACAGAAATGTTGACATTGTGCTACTTCAAAAGACAAAGTTGAAAAGCGTTGAAGCTATCGAAAGGTTCAAACAGTTAACGAATTGTGACATGTTTTAATCGATTGAACAGAGTGCTGGAGTCGCTTTGTTTCTTCCCAAATGCCTCAGTTGTAGAAATATCACTTCTTCTACGTCTGATGATAACGGGCGATGGGTTAAAGTAAGCTTTGATATAATGGGGTCAGTGTTTACCTTACTGTCTCTCTATGCTCCTGCATATCATTCACAGAGATCTGCGTTTATGTCTAAAATCGCATCTATTGTTGAGGATAATTCTGATAACATTATTTATTGGCGGAGACTTCAATTGTCTTATTGACGGTGTGCAAGACAGGAGTTCACTTGCCAGTTATGGAGATACATCTCACTAGAGACCAGAGACGATATGTGACAAGGAGAATCTACTTGATAGCTACTGAATACTACATCCAGAGGGGCGTTCAAGTAACGTTCGCATTGCTTCTAACATAGACAGGATATATATTCATAGAGCTCTAAAAGTCAGCCTGGTAAAGCAGGTGTGGGTCCTATGGCATTCTTTGATCATAGCATGTTTCACATAATACTTGATAATGCTAATTGGGTTAAACGTGGTCCAGATTTCTGGAGATTCAACAACTCCGTTTTGAATGACGCTGAGTATCACTAGTGTGGGAATAGTTGTTGGCAATTCAAGCTTCGAAATAAACTATCCCACGACAATATAATATCATGGTGGGAAGATGCTAAAATAGGGTTTGTGCATATTTCAAAACAACATGCTATCAGGAAAGGGCAAAGAGAATAAAATGCTTGAACGTTCATTAACTTTGCTTAGCCGTAGGCTTGAAAATATTGATGCTCAGGTTACTGGACAGCTAAACGAGATAAGAGACATATTTTCTGAAATAGATAAATATAAAACCGAGGGAGTGGTTACTAGATGTAGAACACAACTGTATGTTGAAGGTGAGAAGCCAATTAAATTTTTCTATAATCTCGAAAAATCTAGAGCGGTTGACACATTAATTAGAGATTTAGCCAAAAATGGTCAGAATTGTACATCTCATGGTGAGATCATGAGAGTTGCTGAAGACTTTTATCAATCGTTATATAAATCAGATGACAATGATGATACGAAAACATCCGAAATGCTAGCCAATATCAAGGATATATTTTTGGATGGAAGTAGAGATTTTTGTGAATACCAATTAACATTAGGTGACTTGACCGCCTCGCTGAATAAAATGAAATGAGGTAAAGCGCCATGAGGAGATGACGTCACTGTTGAGTTTTAGCAAACGTTTTGGAATCTAATTGAACCCGAATTTACTCATGTGGTTAATGCTATTTTCGCTCAAGGGAATCTACCATCTACAATGTCGCAGGCATATGTGCGACTAATATTTAAAAAGGGAAGTCGTGAAGATTTAGGAAATTATAGACCCATCTCGCTTCTATGCGTTGATTATAAAATCATTTCAAAGACACTTGCCAGCCGGTTTAGTAGTATTGTAGCTGAGGTAATTGACTCTGCTCAAACATGCTCTATATCAAATACTTTTTAAATTAGGGATACTATTCAACTAATTGGGAAAGACGACAGTCCTGGAGCAGTTGTCGGTCTAGATAATGAAAGCATTTGGCAGATTGGAATGGGATTTTCTCTTTAAATCACTCGAACATATTAGCCTTGCCCCTAATTTTATCAAATGGGTGCGTATCATGTATAACAGTATTAGTAGTAGGTACTTGATAAATAATCATGTACGTCAGCCCATCATTTTAGAGCGGGGGTGTGCGACATGGATGTTCGTTATCACCACTCCTATGTGTAATAGCTGGAGCCGTTAGGCTCAATGATTAGAGTAGATCCACGTTTTCAAGGCATATGCATTCAAGGCTTTGTTAACCCCATAAAGGTATCACAGTATTGTGATAATAGAACTCTGTTTGCTGGCAATGACAACGACTTTGATCAACTTGATAACATCTTAGCAGGTTTTCAAAAAGCCTCTCGTCTAAGTATTAATAAAAATAAATCAGTTGGTCTAGTTTTAGGACAATGGGGTGATAGATGTGACAAACCACTTGGTATCCAGTGGAGAAATGAATCCATCAAGATCTTAGGCATCCACTTTACTCGCACAGATGAGGCACTTAATTGGGAAGAAGGAATATCTAAGATGAATAAAACAGTTACTTCTTGAAAACATCGCCATTTAACCATTTTTCGTAGGATTCTGGTCATAAATATGCTAATTTTACCAAAATTGTGGTATACAGCTTCCGTAATTTATATGCCACAGCATGTTGAAATGGAAATTAATAAAATCGTTTTGAATTTTTGTGGGAAGGTAAAACATGTCTGGTGTCTATGGATGTTTGCAGAAATCATATTTTTGAAGGAGGTCTTAATCTAGTTGATGTTAGATCTAAGAGCATGGCATTATTGTTCAAATATTGATCTGCTTTATTCTAACCACCAGTGGACAATGGTATCAAGAACACTAATAGAACGATTTATATAGACATTTTCTGCGAAAAGTGTATTTTGTGCAAGCGGCCCACTTCCTAACTATAGGCACGTTCCGCCAGTGTTCTTGGGAGTTCAAAAATGCATTCGCTGGCTTTATTAAAATAGAAGACCATCAATCATGCTGGGAATCTGTTTCAAATGTTTATCTATGGGGCAGTGACAAAATCCGTTACCGAGGCAAAGTCTTATATTACCTATCTATTGTACGGAGGGGAATTTAAAATGTCTGTGATATTGTGGACCCCATTAGCCAGAAATTGGAGGGGTTAAGTGAGATCACTGTTATCACTAATCTGCGACCAATGGATGCGAAGCGTCTTGTAGAGAGGATTCAAGCAGGATTCAAGCAGCCGTGCCAAAATAATGGTTCTCTCTATGTAATATACCTAATAATAAAAATGAATGTATAATGACAGAGAATTTTCATGCAATATGGCAGCAAAAGCGTGGTATAAATTACTTATGGAAAGGCGGGCTTAACTTCCCAAGTGTATTACGCCGTGGGGTCAACATGGATACGCTATTATGAACTGGGAAGTGATATGGCAGAATATACATTTGTCGCATATTCCAAAACAGGCAAGCGATGTAGTGTGGCGATTAAACCATAGGAGACTTTGGGTAAAACACATTATGGTAAAAGCCAACTTATGCCGTAACCACGATAATATATGTATATTCTGTATGGGGTCAGAAGAAACTATTGTCCATCTGTTTACTGAGTGTCGTGTCGTGTCACGGTTCTGGGCATTTGTAGAGAATCGCATAGATCATCTTATGGTGCTAGAACTGAGATAACAGCTAGGAAAATATTATTTCATGTTCTGGAAAATGAATATATGTGAAAAAAATGATAAGATCGTTGTTTTGTTTTGCTTGAGCATTGACATTGGGAACATTTGGCGGTACAGGTGCTCTTTGGGTCAAAATAATACAAATAGGCTGACAATAGATCACCTAAAGGCATTGAAAGCCATATTCTATGCGTCGTGGTCACGCAGAATTTAGTGTGAATACGCAAAATAGATCAAAAATGTATGGTGCTGGGGTAATTTTGTCTATGTTTATAATAAATTTTTGCTTATTAAACCCATGCCATTATGAAAACGATCTGTGTTTTTTAGATTAGCGTGTATGTATTTTGCCTGTCAGTACTTTTGTATTTGCATTTTACATGTTTACCTTAATGTTTATTATCGATGAAAACTTAATAATAGATTTTGAATGTAAATTAACACATAATCCTTTGAACTTCCACTTCAACTTTCATTGTACGGGTAAGCTGTTGGATGCTTTGAGACTAAATGGACTAGAACAACTGTCAGTTAAATTTGCTTCAAAATGTTCAACTGAATAGTTATTACGATGAAAGGTTTTTTTCGTTTTTGGCCTTTTGAGTTCAGAGAGTTAAATACGGATGTCTTTTGACTGGAAGCTGTTGCTGCCTTAGGTGTCTGCAGCTTCCAATCCTTCCGGATTTTTTAACATGTCCAGTCGTATATTATTTGATTTGAAAGCTTAAAATGCGCTAGCGGGAAGCAGGTCTAGGGTATTTTATTGATAACAAACGATACGGGATAATTTTGAAATCCTTAGGCCAAAGTTAATAGATTTCTATTTATGAGTAGCAGCCTTGTTTGGTATTGCTTATGAAATTGCCACGTTCGAGCAATCACGGATGATTTTGGAAACTGCCACTCAAAGTAAATTAGGATAATACAGGCGGCTGAGATATTTACTATTGTTTGCTGCACAGCTCACAAAACGGTTGTTTTTAAATGATTGCGTTTTGTCGCAATAAAGAATTACCGGGCTAATTCATAAATTGGTCATAATAATATACGTATGGTGCTTATTTTATTCGTATATAGATTTTTGAGCATCTAATTTCAACTATATTATTTATAATGGAAGACTGATGGATTTTTTAAGGTTCTTCTTCATATGACGATTGTTTACTTTTTATGTATTGTATGATTTGTACGTGTCGTTTATATATTTTTGGATATGAAAGGTTTTCCGCACGATCCATTGATCGTGTTATCAAAAAAACCTAAGTAGTAGTAGTAGTAGTAGTAGTAGTAGTAGTAGTAGTAGTAGTAGTAGTAGTAGTAGCAGCAGCATCAGCAGCATCAGTAGTAGTAGTAGTAGTAGTAGTAGTAGTAGTAGTAGTAGTAGTAGTAGTAGTAGTAGTAGTAGTAGTAGTAGTAGTAGTAGTAGTAATAGTAATAGTAGTAGTAGTAGTAGTAGTAGTAGTAGTAGTAGTAGTAGTAGTAGTAGTAGTAGTAGTAGCAGCAGCAGTAGCAGCAGCCGTAGCAGCAATATCAGTGGCCGTAGCAGCAGCAGCAGCAGCAGTAGTAGTAGTAGTAGTAGTAGTAGTAGTAGTAGTAGTAGTAGTAGTAGTAGTAGTTGTTGTTGTTGTTGTTGTTGTTGTTGTTGTTGTTGTTGTTGTTTATGGTGGTAGTGGTGGTGTTGGTGGTAGTGGTGGCGGTAGTGGTGTTGCTGCTGCTGTTACTGCTGCTGTTAATTTTGTTGTTGTTGTTGTTGTTGTTGTTGTTGTTGTTGTTGTTGTTGTTGTTGTTGTAGCTATTGCTGTTGATGGTGGTCTGCGCGTGTATTTTTAGTAGGTGTGTGTGAGTGTGTGTGTGTGTGTGTGCGTGCGTGCGTGCGTGCGTGCGTGCGTGTCTAGAGGTGTAAGGGCGTTACTACTACTACTACTACTACTACTACTACTACTACTACTACTACTACTACTACTACTACTACTACTACTACTACTACCGCCGCCGCCGCCGCCGCCGCCGCCGCCGCCGCCGCCGCCGCCGCCGCCGCTGCTGCTGCTGCTGCTAATAATAATAATAATTATAATACCGCTACTACGTTTCGTTTCGCCGCACGCCGTCATAGCTCTGCCAATACCGAGACAAAAGAAACATGTTGCGGTTGACCGTTAATGAAATAGATCATGCTGTCGATTTCCAAGTTAGACGTGGACAGCAAATCAGCTGATAATCTCTGTACAAGAAGTAGGATAAGCGCATGCGTTTATACGCACGCGCACAAGTCACAATTTGCATGCATTTAAGGACCAGGCCCATGTTCCCGAAGCTATCGTTAGGATAGATATATTGTTACTCCAATAGCATAATATGGGTGTAACGATGTTGCTATCTTAACCATAGCTTCGGAAACCTGGGCCCAGATGCGTTTAAGATAAACACGAGGTGATCACCTTTTTATGAATTTGGCCCTAAATGATGTTGCAGGTAACTGAAGACCTACATTTACTTCCAGAAATGATGCAATCTGAGAGTATCTTGACAATAGATGAAGCTATGCCTCGCCCATCTCTAGCTCAGCGCCGCCCACGCTTTGACTATGTTGGGGTCAATTGATCCTTGAGCTCACCGAATCTTATTTTCCAGAAAACTATACAGACAAGTAGTTGAATAGTTTGAACGTATTAATTTTACTGGGTGCTGTGCAATCAAATTAGTTTCAAAATATTCAACATAATGTTTATTAAATAGTAAAGACATACAATTAATGCAACAAAACTTAATCCGTCATCAATTAAGCGATCCTGATCTAACGAAATTGATTATGACGTCAGTCTACACGTCCCGTAGTTGATTATGACGTCATATGATTAATGGATAAACTTGAATCCTTCATTAACGAAATTCCTTGGGCTGTCATCCAAACCACGTGCAGGCCGAGGGGCAACAGCGCCCGGACACATCCGGGAAAATGTGTTCCGTTGCCTATTCACCCCTAAATGCATCGTCCTATTGCGCGTTCCTCACCCTCACCCTCCCACTCCGTCCCCGTATCGAGTACCGTGCTTTCGGGCTCTGATATCCAAGCTAAGTTAACAAAACGTCCTAAATGAAATTGCCCGGTTGTTATCGTTCTGCAAACATACTGTCAATCACATAGATTGACATTCGCGTCTCGCGAGCTCTCCCTCGATATTGGCACGAAGCCACGCCTCTATTTTTAGATTGCTAGTTAGATCGAAGTAGGCAGAATTCTGATTGGCGGCGTGAAAACCGGCAGTCAACATAGCGAGATATCAAAGGTCTACAAGGCCTCGAACGGCGTAGCTATGAGAGTAGGTGTATGTTAGAACAGTGCCCTAAAACGGCTCTGATAAAGGGACTTAGCGAAACTATTGCGGATACTTCATGGCGTTAAGTATCTATATGAAAACGAAATGATGCGCATTAGTCTACAATGATTGATCAGCTAGCGTCTCATGATTCACAAGAGAATTTCATACTGGTATAAATAAGGCAAATGTGTCTGGCATGCTAAACCTATTGCATAATCTTCCCCAGAGGGTAGTTCTGGAGATGGGAGCGCGTTATACAATCATGCAAATTACTGTAATCGGCATAGCTGATGCTGATTAGAAGAGGCTCGGTAGTACTTACATAGAGTTCATCGTCCTATTGCACGATCCTCGCCCTCCCACTACGTTCCCGTATCGAGTACCGCGCTTGCACGCCTTTGGTGTTTGCGCTAAGTTCACGAAGCTTCATACATATTAATGAGTTAGGGTCAGTCAACTTGCGCCCATAAGATTGCTCGATAAGAAATCAGGAAGTACACAAATTTACACATGTGCGTGAACCAACCTACGCACTTTCTGTTCCTCAGATAACTTGTTTAGGGCAAAACTATTGCAAACATTTGCAAATCTCTCTTTCCAGATCAACAGCGATCGCCGTTGTTTTTGTGATTGTAAATTAGTTCAGCAGACGAAGTCTCGCCTATCACGTGAAGTAGGCAGAAATCTGATTGGCTACCTCCAGCCCACTAGCTTAATGTTGCTTCACATAGCGAGAAATCACAGGTCTGCAAGTACGGCCTTGAACGGCGTAGCTATGTGAGCGGGCGTATGCTAGTACGATGCGTAGAGTTTTGCCCCTCTACAATTCATGAATCCATTTCCTCGCTCAATCATATGAAGTCATAATCATCTACCCGATGTGTATGCTGACGTCAGAATCATGACGTCATGAATGATTCGAGTATGCCCGTTATTAACCCTTAATAGTCCGACACGTTGTACGAATTGTATGTTTTTGCTATTTAAGAAATAAACATGCTGCTGATTATTTTGAAACTAATTTGACTGGGCGCTTTTGCTGCCATAGGCAGCAACAGCACCCAGTCAAAGTAGTTTCAAAATATTCAACAGCTTTCCTGAATAGTTTTCTGCAAATCGTTTGTCAAGTAAGCATGCTCGTAATGGAGACAAAATCTCAGTGCGCGGTTTGACAGTATTACCTGTCCAGATATTTACTATTAATTAAAGAGGCGATGTTTATAAAATCGGCATTTTCAGGTTGTAGTTATGATTAGTTTAGAATTTAACACGTATGACCAGAAAGAAAAATCTATTAGCTTTCTAATGATGTAAATTATAATAATCTGGTCAAAATGAAAATTACGTACTTTTTATGTTTTATATAACAGGTGTCGGCCCCATAGTATAGGGAATATATGTGTAAGGGTGGAAAAACTGGGGTATCACTCAACTTTAAATCAAAATATTCCCCATTAATAAATTTTTGCCAACAAATTGACACTATGTGCTAGAATCTATGTTTAGTGCTCCAGGAATGGGATGAGATTCCTCTTCGTGACATCAGGTGCTTAATTCGAAGCATGAGAAAGCGATGTACGGCGGTGGTTAATGCGCGCGGAGGTCACAACCGGTATTGACAGCTCAGTGTCATTATTTAAATTGGACCCTTCCGTTGAATGATGCCGTGTTAAAGGCGCGATGCTAGCATTACAGTAACAAGAGACTGTTGTTCAAATTGGAAAATGACCTATCAATCAAATAATATATTTGAATCAATTTATTGTTTTTGTTAAATAACATTTATACAGTAATATTCTCAGTGTTGCTAAACTTTTTTGGTTCAGTATATATACACCTGTGCAAAAGTTAAGCACCAGCAAAAACACTAGAACGTAGAAACATGATGGTACAACTAGGCTGCCATACTTTTTGTCCCCGCGTTAGCTGACATAATTCCAAGTACGAAATGCACATGCATGCATGACTTCATGCCGCTTGATGTCCGTGCGTGGCGGGAAACAGCACACGTGTTCAGTTATGTAAAAGTCCAGTTTGAGGTGTAGAACATTACATACAGATTTAGGCGACAAGATTAGGAATTTTGTGTTCATGACCGTGGTTTATTTGTACAGAGAGAATTAGCTCTTGATTGTGAACCGCTATGGCAAGACGAAGGTTAAGTGATCGTGTGAAATGGCAAATCATAGGCATGCATACCACTGGTATGTCATGCAGAGAGATTGGCAGACAGCTGAACATTAACCATACTGTAATCAGTCGTTTAATTGCAAAACATGGGCAAACTAACGAGGTGAAGGACAGGCCTAGATCTGGAAGACCGAAGAAGACTACTGCCCGTGATGATCGAGCCCTAGTACGCCTTGTTAGGAGATCTCCATTCACCAACAGCAGAGTGCTCAGCCAGCAATGGTAAACGCGCAATAGAGTGTCAATGTCTACGTCAAAAGGAGACTATATGCTGCTGGCATGAAAGCTAGGAGACCTGTCAGACGTCCTCTCCTCACTGCACACCACAAAGAGGAGCGTCTGAGGTGGTGCAACGAAAGAAGACACTGGAACATCAGATCCTGGAGACGGCTACACTGGTCCGATGAAAGTCGGTTCCTGCTTCATGCCACAGATGGTCGAACTCGTGTATGGAGGTCCAGACGCACGGCGTACGACCAACGTAACATCATGGAAGAAGTTCCATTTGGTGGAGGTTCCGTTATGATATGGGGGGTGCATCTCATTTGATTGTAAGCTGGATCTGTTGACTGTACCTGGAACACTAAATGGACAAAGATATCAAGATTCCATACTGGATAGAGTTGTGGTCCCTCATTTTGTAAATCATGCACCTGGAACCCACCCTATATTCATGGATGACAACGCCCGACCACATCGTGCTAGAGCTGTGCATGAATACCTCCGCCAGAATGCCATCGAAACCCTACCATGGCCAGCAAGGAGCCCTGACATGAACCCTATTGAGCATATCTGGGACATTCTGGGAAACATGGTGAGAAGGAGGGATCCTCCTGTGCAGAACCTACAGGAATTAACAGACGCACTCCATCTTGAATGGCAACGAATACCACAATGGCGTATCAGTCGGTTGGTGACCAGCATGAGACGTCGTGTCCAGGCCGTCATCCAGGCACAAGGTGGATATACCCGGTATTAATAATGACAGTCTCAAACTCGTGCACAGATGTTAAACTTCGTTTTCAGACACCATTAATGACAATCTAGCCACGTGTGTCAACTGTAGGGCAATAGTTGTCAGTTGTGTCAACGTAACCATATTCAGGCCTCGTTTTCAACTTCAAACAAAAACATACAGTGTTTCCCCACCATCATAATCAGCATTCCTCTAGTTGCATTATTACCTCTTGCACTAAGATGGATGGGTACATAAATGTTTATGCGATTGCTTTCTTCATAGCACATGAATATACCCTCGCATGTGCGTAAAAATAGGGTGGTGCTTAACTTTTGCACAGGTGTATATATAAAAATCAAATTTGTAGGAAAAATTTTCTCGCGTCCTATTTTATTTGAAGACAGGAACATAAGCAATTCGTAATTTAAGTCCGATACTCAAAAATTTATTTTTGTGCTATCTTTAAACGGAAATTATATAGCATTAAAAAAACAAAAAACAAAACGAAACGAAACGAATCGAATCGAAATGAAACGAAACGAAACAAAAAATAAAATAAAATACATTAATATGTTGTTATGTTGTACTTTTTTAATTTTTATGGGATTGGACGCTGTTAGCAACAGCACTCAGTCAAATTAGTTTCAAAATATTCAACGCCTACCTGTATAGTTATGAGTCAGAGATCGATCGATCCCAACACGAGGTCCAACTGACTATCACAAGTTAGCATGAACATTTAGGAACAGTGTCAATGATTCTGTCTCCGTGTTTCCTCACCCAGTCTTTATCTAATAATGGCCCGGGAATGACAACATCTTAATACAAGTTACAGATTTCAGAGGTTTTGTTCTTCTGTCACGTAGACCGTCAGAATTGAACGACGGCGGTGAATGAATTCACTTCCTCATACCTGGGGGAGCAAGTAGGATTTTTCTGGACCGGTCTGCTGTCAGAGTATGTCATATACCAAAATGATCCCTGCAGCTTGAGGAATGCCATCCTACTAGACATCCTTACGGATCTGGCTGTTAAAGGTCACAATGCCCTTGCGATATTGCCAAGGTCACGATTGGAAAAAGAATCACTGTATTTCGCTTCTGCATTCCTTTAGAGATGTGCCATGTTAGATATATCATTCCTACTGAATAATAATAATATATTCTATGGTGACATAATAGGTCAAAACTCAGATTAACCCTTTTAAGCCCTTAAGCCAGATTCTGCGTATTATTTTCAAAATATGAACTGCCATATTGAATATTGTGAAACACGCGTGGGTTTGACATTTCTGCCAAAGCAAAATTATTAACAGCTTCCCGACAAATTAGTTAAACTATTCATTGCTGTTCCTGTATGGTTGAACTGAAATTAAATTCCGAAGTTTTAAGAATGAAAGGGTAAATACATTAATTATGCAGAATTTTCAATGACTGTACTAAAAACAAATTGTATTCGACATAAATTTCATACTCCTACACAATATGTTTAGTTTTTCGTGAATTATTTACACAAACTAAAATGTATTTTCAACTGTTTCAAACCTTCCATGTGTTAATGGTACAACGCAGCCCTTGTACATACTATTAAGGAAACAGAAATGATACCATCACTAATCGGACTAATTACAAAATGTATTAATTAGCTTGGCATTGCTAAGTTTCCTACTTCACCTGTTCACTTGCACACGATGTATCCAGGAATGTCACATATTATATATTGCTTACTGGAAACACCACCAATTAACGTAGAAGCACGAATCACGTGACACATTGACTTTCTCAGACTATGCGCACAAACTAAAACAAAGGTTTATCAACTGTCCCAGTGCTAATATTTGGCATGGCTTCAAAACTCAGACCCTATGTAAAACCTCGAAGTGAAAATTTAAGCAAAATAATCTGATCACTGCCGTCAGATTCATAAACAAGTGTTTCCGTTATTTGGACACAGATCCATTTCACAATGGATCCTGTCCACTTGCATGCAACATTGCAGGAATGCCCAGCTTTATATACAAGAACGTGAAATTTATTTTACAGCTTTGGCCAGACATACAAGCGAAAGTCATTCTCATCTGTGCTGACCAGGTGGCCGATGTTGTCGCAACAGGAATAGTTTTATCGTTTCAAAGTGTCCAGGCTTACTCAGAAAACGATGGTAGATCTAGCTGTGATATGTGGGTACAGTTATCAACAAGTGTTCCATGAGTATGCTTTAAGTGCTGCTCAAATGCCGATAGAGTTGGTATGAGCATTTTGATTTGTGCATATCTGAACTTAGAAACTCATGACCTCTTTATTCTGGTATGCTAATATAGTGGTCTGCACTATCCCCGCACACTGCCTTGAGTAGAAATTACTTTATTAATTATTTCTTTCCGTATTTGCTTCCCAAATTCCCTCTTAAATTTACCAGCTACAAAATTTCCGAGAATTTTGCAACCCTAATCTAGAGGTTCAGTTTCGTGTCGAGTCTGATATAGGGCAGCAACAAACATGAAAACCAAAATCTTTAGCATGTATAAGTGTGGTATCCACTATCCAATAACATTGCGTCTATTTCCGTTACAATAATTTAAATTTTTATTTTAATCTCTGCTAAATGCGTTGCCCTATATTGAATTCGAACATAACAATATGTATTCTGTATTTCAGTTGATACGATACATTAAAGAATGGTGCTTAAATCTGATTTTCAAGGCAGATATACACGATTCTTTACAATTACGACCTTGGCCTACATTTTAAGGTCAAAGTGACCGTTAGCATCCAGATCCGAAAGGATGTCTAGTGAGATGGTATTCTCCATTGGTCAAGGATCATTTTGGTTTATGCCATTCTTTGACAGCAGACCGGCCCCAAAATTCCAAATTTGGGCTCCTTGCTCTCCAGGTGTCATTTAGTCAGTATAATTCTACATTTGTCCCATGAAGCCCCACTTCTAAGCCTTCATCTTGCCTTACAAACGACTTTGGGACAGTATGACCCCTTGTCGTGTACCACACTGTGGCAGACTAATATTGTATCTGCAGAAATGTTACCAGTGTTGCTTCCTCCTTTAATCCCTCCCCTCCCTCCCTCCTTCCCGCCCCCTCCCTCCCCTCTCCCTCCCTCTCTATACCTCCCTCCCTACCACAGCTAGTTTTACGTTGGTCTATCCCATTGTCCGTGTACATGTTTTTTTATCAGCATCTATGCAATGTCATGTCTCGTAGAATACTTGTTAAAGAACTTATCTGTAGTTCGCTATCTTGGAAGGACTGGGAGAAGCATCTGACCATGCAGAGAAATGATCAACAATAGCTCAGTTATATCGATTGCCTTTGCTTGACTCAATAAATGGTCCAACCAAGTCTGCTTCTTAGACTGATTATTGTCATTACTAAGTTATGGACACTTGTGTTTGGTGTGTCCAAATTTCCCACACTCGTAGCCTTGAACCTGTTTCTTCTGTTGTATTTTCGTTGATGCTGGCGGTGGTGCTGATCGTGCTATTCCAGGTGATACTACATTGAGAGTTTTAGACTGCATTTCTTTGATTATCTCAAAGACGTCATGGATGAGCTTTCTTGTCCTGCGATCATATACGCTTCAATGTCTCTAAGCTCTTGGGAAACGGTTTTGGGCTATTGCTAATACGGGTTATGACCAGCTGTATCGATTTCCAATGGTTCCTCATAGCGGGTTGTATGTTCTTCAGTGTATTTCCTTGCTTTGCCGAGTGTGTTATTTCCCTTAATGATGACACACACAATTCGACGTCTGTCCTTAATATCTTGCTTAAGTGTCTCCTTTTCATTCACTGAGACACGTTACTTTACGACATGTAAGTATATTTAATCCCGCGTAATGATGCTTCTGTCTCTGACAGCAATGTATTGCTCAACTTCTTTGCGGAGCTGGCTGCAAATGGTCCACCTTATGATATAGGCGACATTGCCTGGGTCGGATGCATCACATTAACGGCATATTGTCAAACCTCAATATATTTGCGCACCTCCGATGGGATGTGCACATTGCAAGGTTGAATATGTTGCACATGCTCGTGCAACAACTCACACTTTATGAGACTTTCCTCACGTTTGGCCGAGATACAGGTGAAACTGTGAATCCATCTTTGTTGTCGGTCGGAAATCTCCTTGGTACATTGAGGAATTGATCGGGCGCTTGCATCTGGTGCTGCTGAGATGTCAAGCCTGTATCTAGTGATCTAAGATCATCTACGATTTGGTAGTGCTGAATAGTCGTAGATGCCGAAGGCGTATCACTGCTCGTGCTAATGTTAATGTACTTACAGGTTGTTTTTGTGTGATGATGATTTATTAAACTTATAAAACAACTTTGTACCTTGAAGAAATAACTTAATAAACGTGTATGATTATTCATGTATTAACTTTTGCAATCTACCTTGTTAAATTAATAATGTAAATTTAACTGCTACATTAAATTCGTATTAAGATAGCATATACCGCAGTAATGACTGCTTTTAGGAACTTCACGTCGTGGAGTGTTGCGGATTGCAAGTGTTGGTCACTATAATACACAAAGTTTGATCAAGCCTTTCGAGTTGTGGAGGTTGATTGATCATTTATATATATTACGTTATTATGGCTCAGTCAATCTCCACCCGCTCTCTTTGGGAAGCTCCCACAAAGATTATCATCTGGATTGAGCTAGTACTATTGATTTGAAGGTTTTTCTGTTGGTTAAGCAATAACACATTGAATTTGACTTGCTCATCAACTGGGACTACCAAGCATAGTTTCGCATTCCAATCCTACTTGGCAAGTCAGTGTCTAAGCTTAGTACTATTCATCTATGGTGGGTAGGTGCCGTGGTTCAATATATTCTCGCAAATGAAACTCAATTACCGGTTGATCTCTGACCCGGCACGTACTAATGTCCGAATCGTGAAAAATAACATGACGCGATGGAGCACATGATAAAGAGATCTGTGCTGTTATTGTGAAATTTGAAGAGGACTGGTGTGTTTAACCATCTGCATGAGTTCGGAATAAATCTTAGCGCCATATCTCAAGACACTGTCTGAGGGCAACGTCTTGCACGTCATCGATGTTTTAAAAGCCAGCAAATCATCCTTAGGATAATACTTTGCAGACTCTTACACGTATCACGCTACAAATACAGAGGCCTTATTAAACAGGCGGAAATCAGTCAAAAAACAACACAACCTGCTCCCTGAGTCACTGTGTCTTGTCCTCAGCCAAAATCTTTAGCTTCCTCAGATCCATTCTTGATCTGAGTGTACCGAGTCCTGTTTTCTGGGAGGGGGTGGGGGGGTGTCACCTCGCAGCACGCTTAACAAATGTATGCAATGACGTCCTCTCCTGCCTTTGTATTTCCTGCCTCACAAGTAGGGCGAATTCCAATGCTATGATGGTGTGTCCCCTGACGTGCTTAACACATGGCCAAACATGGACCATCTTTGTTGGACGACTTTTACGAACAGCGTCGATGCATTACACATTTTGCATAGTGCATCGTTGGAAATTATGCTGTCTAGCCATCGATATCCAGTGACCGTGCGGAGGTGTTTCCGGTGGCAGGCATCAAGTTTAGCTAGAGCTGCTTTTGGAGCTGTCCAGCTGTTACAATTATACAGCATCAAGCATACGCAGTTTGTCTTGTCTATACGTAGTCTTTTTGCCATGGGTATCTTTGATCTACAAATCCATTGCTTCCAGGATAGTGTGTGTGCGTTGCTTCAATGTAGCAAAGGCATCAGGGTATAAGTACCTGGCAGGGAAACAGCAACTTATAAGCACGATAAATCAAACGAGACACTGCTATAATAATTCACATAGATAACATCGAACCATATCGCTAATCCACAACTGCACACGCTATCGCCATCAACAACTACTGGCTATCATTGACTCCAATTCACCTTTCCAGAGTATCCATCGATGATTTGACGTCATATGACGTCATACTCTGCTAAACGACGTGTAGTATGACGTCATACTCATTACGTCATAAATTGATTCTATTAGGCCCGTTTTAACTCTTTATAGTCCGACACGTTGTACGAATTGTATGTCTCTACTATTTAATAAACATGCTGTTGAATATTTTGAAACTAATTTGACTGGGCGCTGTTGCCACCATTGCTTCTGAGGATTCAGACGAAAACGATTAATAGTAGATTCCATCACATTGGAACAATGAACCTTTTCAGTTTTACCTATACCGCGCCAATCTCTAGCTAAGCTCTACCCACACCGCGCTCGTGTTGGGATCGATCGATCTCTGAACTCCCCGACTATCATTTTCTGGAAAACTACACAGGTAAGCTATTGAATATTTTGAAACTGATTTGACTGGGCGCTGTTGCTGCCTATGCCAGCATTTGGAAAGCATTTGGAAAGTCAAATACTCTTAATAGTCCGACATTTTGTACGAATTGTATGTCTCTACTATTTAATAAACATGCTATTCAATATTTTGAAACTAATTTTGACTGAACGCTTTTGTTGGGCAGCAACAGCGCCCAATCAAATTGGTTCCAAAATAGTCAATAGTTAGCCTATATAGTTTTCTGGAAACTTATGGTCAGGGTGTTCAGAGATTATGCTCAGTAAATTATAACGCTCTCGTTGTTTAACTAGTTAAATACAATACAGATAAAAAGGCAAAATTGTACAAAACTTGAGAAAAAGGAGAAGCGTGTCTTCCGTTTGGGTCTGTCTATGCGTGTGTTAGTGCGTGCGAGCGAACGTGCGTGCGCGCGTGATTACTTGCTAGCTTCCATGTGCGTGCGTGCGTTCGTTCCAGTGGGCAGGCGGGCGGGCGTGATGGCAGGCGGGCGGGCGTGATGGCAGGCGGATGGGCGGGCGGGCGGGCGGGCGGGCGGGCGGACGGACGAACGAACGGACGGACGGACTGGTGTATGTGTGTGCGTGATTGCGTGCATACGTGCGTGCGTGTGCGTGTGCGTGTCCGGAGCTGTATCTCAAAACCTACGATCCGATGTGGCTCAAATTTTAACATAACAAAGGAACGTATGATAAACTAGGATTTCCTAGCATGATCCACAAGCGTCCAGAAAATCCGAAAATCTGTCCATGTTTCCAGGTTGTTTTGTTTTTGTTTCGTTCTTGCTTCATATGTGCTTTGTTCCTGTTTCCGATTTTGTCTTCTTTCTTTTACCATGAAGTTCAAATTGTTTTTGGCCTATGCTGCAAGCCAATGTGGGTGCATTTCATTGTATTGCTCAAAATGCACCAATACGTTTCAATCGGATAATTTGCAAAAAATCCTTCGTGCATGACTATGCTGAAATTGAGATCCTAAATCTCCATAAATCAAAGCGTTAAGGACCATCGTGTGGTACCAGAACGCATGTGATGTCTGAAACTGAATGGGCAAGATTGCTAAAAAGAATATTATAGACGATATGGTCTCAATTGGCGGTACCGTAGTTACGAGAAGACAGCTAGTTATCAATGTTTACTAAGTGAATTACTCATTTTCTCATCCAATTCTCATTTGACATTTGAGACGCTCGCATTTCAATCTCGGAATCCCACGAATCGAATTAAGTCACCGTGAACGAAACATCATCACCACAACGCATAGCCAATCATGGCCATATTTTCTAGAAATTGTCTAATTTACGTTCGTTGTGGAGATGCTGTTGCTGGCCTACGCAGCGCGTTTATCTTTGTCGCTGGTAATTATTTTGGCAAAATGAGCCCATCGTCTACATCGAGTAGTAATTTGTTCCTGAAATTATACCTAATTACACATATAGCTGAAATGGTCAGCAAACAACCAGTGTGTATTTTTTTTTCTCAATCGGTTTTGACATCCCTCTCCCCCCCCCCCCTT
This sequence comes from Chaetoderma sp. LZ-2023a, assembly GCA_034401795.1. Taxonomy (NCBI): domain Eukaryota; kingdom Metazoa; phylum Mollusca; class Caudofoveata; order Chaetodermatida; family Chaetodermatidae; genus Chaetoderma; species Chaetoderma sp. LZ-2023a. The sequence goes on along the minus strand of CM067373.1, from coordinate 130,338,190 downwards.
CCTCCATCCATCCCTCCCCCTCCGACGCACGCACGCACGCACGCACGTACGCAGTGAGTCACGCACGCACACACGCGCGTATTCCATTTTCACCATCCAATGTATAGATTCAGATTGTGGTCCCCGTTTAGACAATACTACCTCGATCTTGCTGCAAAATTAAATATTGATTCCCAAAGATTGCTGCAATTATTTTCTGTACAAATTGAGTTATTGTAATGGAATGAGGTAATGCTTGACAGTCTGGGAGCAAACATTTGTCATTTCAACAAATTTGTTATAGATTAATCCAAGTGGTGCTGTTAAAGGCCCGCGGCTGATATTTTTCTTTTAGTCTGCCACTCTGAAAGATGTTGTAGATTTATTAAGGTCGTGTACAACAAAACTGTCTGCAAAGATGAATACTGTTACAACTTAGCGAAGTTATCGTACATAGGCGTACGAGAAATGAATAGGCCTACGTTCTTTATCACTGAAATCTCATCATCTCAATTTCAAATGAATCATTGAGGTGCATTGTTGAATATACTAGCTAATTTGACTGGGAGATGTTTATCGAAGTTGTAATATATTCCTAGGATGGCGCAGACCTTTTCATATCTTTGCTGTCTAGGTGAATGGGAAGAGAGGGAAATGGTTTTATTTTGCGATTCGAGGCCATGGTCACGTGATAAGGTCAATTCAAGGTCATTTTAGGTCATTGCAACCCGAAAAATTACGTTTTGAGCCGAAGTAGTCTATATAGTCGGATCATACTGTTTCTGAGTTGGGGTTTTGAGGGCAATGATTTAAAAAATTGTGTTATTCTTGTGATCACAGGGTTAGGTCACCTGCTATGGGTCAATTGAAGTGGTTTTTAACATGCAAATCCAACTAAAATCATTTATTGAAGCAGATAGTAACAGAATAAAGCACGTCTTCAAGCATTGTAAGGGAAGGGTTCTCCACTATCAGATCCATCACTCATCATCGCTTTCAACGAAACCGTCAAAGTCGACGTCGTCGTCGTTCTCTTCTTCTTCTTCCTCCTTCTCCTCCTCCTGCTCGTCCTCATCCACCTCTTCCTGCTCCTGCTACTGCTCCCCTCTCCTCCCCCTTCCCCACCTCCTCCTTCTGCTCATGATCGGCAGTGTCCAGGAGAACCAACAGGATTGGTAGTATAGGACCGCCGGACCACACAGGTTCAATCACTCCTTCGTCAGTCCCCGTCCATCCCTGCTCATCATCATATGGTTTTGGCGTATCCAGTATGGGTTCGTCAGATCGATTATACAAGTCGACGAGGTGATTCACACGCTGAACCTGCGGCTTCAGAGACACGCACGCACGCACGCACGCACGCACGCACGCACGCACGCACGCACGCACGCACGCACGCACGCACGCACGCACGCACGCACGCACGCACGCACGCACGCACGCACGTACGCACACCAAACCACCCCGCCCCCAACCCCCACCATCTTGCGGAGCAGATTGGCACAGACCACATCAACCGAAGACTCACGACTCTGTCCATACATCAGGCAGGTGAACTGTTCCAACTGCTTCAACACCTAAGGCTTGACGTTGCAGTCGTCACTGAGTTGCCTGAATGGCTTGTGAAACATGGGGTTTGTCTCCAGCTTCTTCAGAGGGCCACATTCCCTTTCCCTTTGAAGGCGCTGTTGCAGTCCTCTCCACTGGACACATAGAACCCAAGAAGAGTGGCACAGTAATCTTCTCCCAAGGACTCTGCAAGCTCATGGAGATTGAGTAGCTGTTGATGTTTCTCCTCATAGGTGCGATACTTTTCGATGAGTGTTAGAGTGGAGAGATCTTTGAGAGCTTCGTCAAGGTGCTCTTGCTTACAAGACTTGGTCATCTTGAGAAATACAACGGTTTAGGCGATGGGGGTGTTATCATCTGCAGCAAATTGCTCCATCAACAACCTCTCCATTGCCTCACACATAGTTTTTAGGCAAAAGAGGTACTTTGCATATACCTTTCCACTGAGAACACATTTGAAGGATCGACTAGTCACTAGCTGCACCTCAAACTGAATCTCTGTGTACCCAGAAACACACATTTTGTGGCCTATCAGCACCCCGATATAGTTCATGGTTGTGTGACAGGGCCCAATCATAGCCACATGACTGGCGAATTCATTTCGCCATTGCCAGATGAATGAAAGCGCATTCAAGCAGACTCCTAGATCGAATGTATTCAAGATCCACTTCTGACCCACTTCAGCTGTGGTTACCTCCGAGTGCTTCAGTAGCTCGTGAACGATTGTGTTGTCAGTAATCAGTTAATGGATGAGTGTGAAGTAGTCCACTGTTTATTTTCTGGGCAGAAGTGAAGCCCCCCAGTCCAGGAACAGGCTGCTTCTCACTGCTTCTGATATATCTGCTGAAGAGCCAGACATAGTACACTTGCATCTGAGCAGCATAGATTCCATCGTCCTCCGCATGGGAGGGTATGAATGATGAGCCATCGATAAACCTTGGACCAAGACGCTTGAAGTGCAAGGGTGGGAGAGTTTCTGGTGGTTGGCTTTCAGGCTACGCTGTTGAGACTTGTCAATGATAGGCAGCGTTCGGACACTGGAACTCTCGAACTCAGACATGACGTCATGCACAATGATTCCACCAGCACTGTTGACAATGTTGCTGCCATGCACATTAGTACAGGATTTATTCAAGTTGTCGCATGTACAGTGGAATACGATGTTGCCCTCTCCCGTCACAATTTGGGGTGTTAGATAGGTTGGAAGTTCGTCCACGGCCATGGCCAGGGCAGTTTCCATGTCTAAACCAAAATTGTAGCTCTCAGCATGGCCATGACTGTGCAGTATCATGGTGAGCTTTTTGCTTCGGAACAAGTGCCTGACAGTCATCCAGAGAAGCACATGTTTTGGTAACTTCCATGTTCACTCCGACACTGCATGGCACAGGCCTTGTGCGATCGAGAATACGAGACGCTTCTTGTTTTCGCACACCTCCACATCCTCCTTGCCAGCTATAACTGCATGGGCTCCCTGTGGCCATGGTAGGCCTTTGGACTCTCTGAAAGCCCGTAAAATAATACCACGAGGAAGGTGACGTCTTGGTACTTGTCTGCACTTCCGAGGCTGTAAGCTCATGCAAAGCATCAGAAACGGTGATATTCTAGCTGTACACGAGCCCGAATGAAATCGCATCTGTACTGTCACAATAGACCATCGTGAAGCAGACGTTGTCCTTGATTGGGTTATTCTGTAGGCGTTTCAGACGGTTTTCAGAGCGACAGTTCGAGTTCTCGTACCCATTCCATTTCAGTTCTTTAACATAAAGTATGCGCAAGGAAAATAGCGATAGGACCTCATTCTGCTGGACGACATGAGAATGGATGTGCTCCAATACCGAGATGAGCGCCTTCTCATGGGCAGCTAGCACACGAGAATGTTCAGTATGCTTTGTTCTTTCAGCTCTGCGAATCCCATGCTCGTAGCTGGAGAATGCTGTATGCAAAGTTCTCAAGAATGGTTGATGGTATCTTTCAACAATCGATAAAGTTGAACTAGACCCATTTCCTCGGGCCGTGATTCGATTTGATCCCATGCATTTACTTTGTTCTTCTAAGATGATATGTCTTCAGTTCACTCAGTGTTGCAGTCGCCACCTTTGATTTCTACCATCTCACAAAAAAAAATGTGCTCTTGGGAGAGGATGGGTCCTTCGAAACCGCCTGAAGATGGTTTATGAGCAGAGTGATGTTATTACGAGGATGATTCTTTTGGTTCTGTTTCATCTCCAAGAACATTGCGGTTGCCAGTAAAGTGCTGATAACACTTGCAGTGATACCCAGCACTTTCCAGGTCAGCAGGGAGAGTTTCGAGGACCCGGTCACACACTGTTTGCACACGATATGGGGACTCAAGGAACTGGCGGAGACGTCGGTCGCGGATCTTATGAAGCGGCTGTAGGTTTTCAATTGCAGTCCCTTTGATTTTAATGTGGGTGTAAAAGGATTTGGATAGCACATGAAGAATGCATGTAGGCAGAGAGTGTTGGGGGCTGGCGAATTCGTGCTTGCGGTCATGTTTTCCTTTGCACATAATGGCTTAATGTCCATCTCTAACACCACCGCAAATTAATAATAATAATAATAATAATAATAATAATAATAATAATAATACCACCATTTTTTTTAATCATTGCCTTCAAACCCCCTTAGAAACAGTATGATCTACGAATATAGACGAGGTCGGATTAAAATCAGTTTTTCGTGCTGAAATGACCTAAGATTACCTTGGATTGGCACTTATGATGTGACCATGAGGTCTAATCACAAGGATAATACTATTTTCGGACACAGCGACCTAAAAATCCTTAGAAAGTGTGCCATTCAACTATGTAGGTGCATCCTCTTTGAGGCCTCAGGAGCCCAATCCAGGAAGTTATGAGACCCGAAAAGGGTACGTGGGACATCCGGATGACGTTTTAATATAGCTCATCGTTTTCTCTGGGGGTTTTCTCTGATCTAGAAACATTGATTAGATGTTGATTTTGGGAGTTGGATGGGTGGTGGGTGTGGGGTGGGAAGGTTGCATGATATCCCTTTCTTGTCACTAGACTAGATATTTTTTACAGAACTTGTTTTTATTCCTATACAGTTGGTTGGTTGGTCGGTAGACCGGTCGGTCGGTCAGTCGGTCGGTCGTTTGTTCCGTCGGCCGGTTGGTCGGTCGGTCAGTCTGTTAGGTTAGGTGGCTTTACCTAAATTTCCCCTGCCACTAGTAGGCTTAGATAGATTCAATAAATCTTCTTCAATATGAACAGTTAATAATCCGACACCGATATGTAGAGCCGAATTAAGGCAAAGGATAAGGATGGCTATAGCCCTGGGTCCCCGAATAATAAGAGGCCCTAAAATCAAAAACAATTCTCGCATTTTCCATTTGAACCTGAAATCCCAGTATGCCACCTTTACAGTTTTGATATACGTAAGTTGTTGATTATTTTGAAACCAGTTTGACTGGAAGCTGGTGCCGTCTTAGGCAGCTATGGTACAGGGACAGAGCCACATGGACGGGAGGATGGACACACCAATGCTGATGGATGGACATTGATAAACGCACACATGGACGCGTCAACTTCAAGACACATATAGAAACGCACACACGAAGTCGTGCACTGTCTGTGCTCACACTATAGGGTACGCTTGATTGATGGACACGCCCAGTGACTCGTGGATGCAATAGGCCGCGATCATTAGAAGAACAATCAATGGACAAATATATACAATACAGTATTAATAGCCACGCCCACAATGGATCAATTAGTTAGCCCTCGGACTGGATGAATATAACTCATATAATTCGATGTATTTATGGTATACGAGAATAGAATACAGCATTGCGTCATCCATTCCATCTGTCTCAGCTAGAAGGAAGATCCAGGTCGGTACGCGGGTTGTGACGGTGCAGAGCTAAAACCCTCATACTGAACCACCGGTAGAACTGTGGTCCCAACCTTGGTACCATAGAGCACCAACTTCCAGTTAACTTAGTTTCAAAATATTCAACAGAACTTTGAGTTTCAATAGAAGCAGCAGCAGCAGGCATTTCCCCCAGTTACATAGCAGAATGCATTGTTAGTTTACAAAGTTCAGGAGATATTGACACTGGTGGTCGATAGGCCTACAGTAACACATAGCTAATATCTACCTCTGAGACTGCACGATAAACCATCTGATAGCATCCAGTTTTCCAGATTATCCGCGGTGGGAACCTCTGACCCCTCCACACCCCATAACGCTTTTTATACCCCAGGACGCATGCTTCCATTGATGTTAAAGCCTCGCTACGCAATTGGTCGGATATTTTTCGGTATTGTTGAGATATGGTTGAAGGTTGGACAAGCACACCACTTTCGTCGCAGATGTATCGAGTCTGCATAGTCTGATGAATTCTGCTAGGAAGTCACACTCATTCAGGGCTTGGTTTTGTTTCCTGTGTTGACGATGGGCATAGCCCTTTCAAAGAAGCAAGATATTTGATACATATATCGTGCAGCGCAGGGAAGGTTTGGATCAAAGTGGCTAACAATTTCGTGACACTAGTAGTCACTGGACCTTTCCATTTTTAGCTATGCCCCGCCCATATCTAGCTAAGCTCCACCCACACCACGTTCGTCTCTGAACTCGCTGACTATCAATTTCCAGAAAACTATACAGGTAAGCTATTGCATATTTGGGAACTAATTTGGCTGGGCGCTGTTGCTGCCTATGGCAGCAACAGCGTCCAGTCAAATTAGTGCCAATATTCAACAGCATGTTTATTAAATAGGAGAGGCATACAATTCATACAACGTGTCGGACTATTAAGAGTTAAAGACGGGTCATATAGAATCATTTATGATAATGACTATGACGTCATCCTACACGTCGCTTAGGCTGACGTCATTACTCTGGAAAGGTCCATTGGCTACATGGACCCGCCCCCCTTGCAACCACCACCCCCACCCTAACACAAACAGCCAAATTATATTACTTCAGTTATTTCGATCTACAAAGCTCCATAATGTTCATAGGGTAATGACTGGCCATTTAAAATGTTCCTTATAGTGGCCTCCAGAATTCCGTGCATGTTATATGCAAGTCAGTTGAGTAATAATGTCAGCAGAGGTCGAAAGCTTACCAATTTTGGTGAGGCTTAAAATCTGGCAGTTGTGTATTTCGATGGACAAAATGCTACTAAAGGAATGTGTTGATGCTAATTCCATGAACAGTGAATAATAGGTGTCATCTGATAAATCTAAATGGGCAAGGTTCATATATTTTATGGAATGGCGATAATCTGGCAACTGACATGATTCCCATTATTAAGAATTGTAGGAAAATGTAATCATGCGGTAATGAAAAATTAAATGAACATAACAGTGCATCTAAATAAAGTAGAGTGGTAAATGATCACACAAATTGTTGGTATTTGTGCACTCCACATGCCCAAAAATAGATCTGCTATCTGCATATCTTTCAATTAGTCACAGTCACTGCCAGACACTGATTCATCATATTCATTGCTGCTATTGTCGTCGGTTGACCTGTCTTCATGTTCAATCGATTTTGTCACATTCAATCTCTAGAATATCTACCAACATATAGTGACAATCGCTCACTTTCACATCAATTGGGTTCCAAGACTTGTATTTATTGATAGATTTTAAGAAAGCTTTTGATTTAGTTAATCACGATATTTTACTAGAAAAGTTAGGCCTATATCAATTTGATAAGCTTGCGTTAAAATGGTTTTCATCTTATTTAGAAAATAAAACAATATGTGTCAATTTCTGACAAAATTTCCGGACATCTGCCGGTAACCGTAGGCGTACCTCAAGGTTCTGTATTGGGACCACTCTTATTTATCATGTATGTAAACGATCTTCATATGGGAATAACTAGTAATGTTGATATGTACTGCGATGATACAACGATGCACTGTAATTTTGAAAAGCTTCCACAGATAACAGACCAACTGACTAGCGATATGTCTGTGATAGAAAATTGGTGTCAAAATAATAAAATGGTGTTAAATACGGAGAAAACAAAACTTTTAATGATAAGCACTAAGCGTAAACAAGGGCAGTTAAATCATGACGAAATTAAGATACCAATATCTAATGGTGAACTAGTCATTGTAAATGAGGCGAAACTTTTAGGCGTACATATTAATGACACTCTTTCATGGGACCAGCACGTAAGACAAATTTGCAGCAAAATAGCTTCACTTATCTATATGTTACAGAAAAATAAGAAATATATGAATGTTGATGAGCGAAACCTGTTTTACAAGGCATACATCCTTTCACACATTGATTACTGCGGTCTTGTCTATTACGCTGGCACGCCTACATTGTTAAATAAACTTGAAAAATTACAACAGCGTGCAGCTCGAATAATATTAGAAGTCCCCTTTCGAACACCGTCAAAACAAATGTATGTAGAATTAAACTGGACTACACTTACGCAAAGAATGACAATTAAAACAAATATTATGACATATAAATCATTAAACGACCTTGCACCGAAGTACATGAAAGATCTGTTCACATTTGTAGAAGACACGCATACACTGAATTTACGGTCATAAACGAACGGTCAATTAAAGCCTCCAAAAATAAGAACGGATTACGGGAAAAACAGTTTTACATACACAGCAACAAAAATGTGGAATTCTTTAACTATTAATATTAAACATTCTCCGACGCTCGGATCATTCATCGCAAATATGTGTGATTGTTTACCCGTATAGTGATGATAATAATAATGTTTTCATTTTCTTCTGTTTTGCCCCATTGCCCCGGAGATAAGGTTACCCGTCTTCACCGCGGAATCTCCTGCGATTTACAACAATCAAGGACACGCCAGGAGTGGCCATGTGTGACCACCTAAATCACCTCCACCAATAGCTTTGCTTAATTTACAGAGGACATTGAAAACGAATTGTGCACAAAACAATAACAAAAGTAACTGATAATTACAGTGCCGGACAATCCAATATTATCAAATATAAGTACTAGGAAGAACAATAACCCTGATCATTTAGCACAATAGAGATGAAACATACAAAAATTACCATTTGTTGATCAAGGGAGGCGTGTTCCCGAAAAATGAGCAGCGGAATGAATGACTCAGAAACCGAGCCAGTCATTCCGGTGTCCAATTCTCGGAAACACTTCTCCCAGACCCGCAAATGGGCATCGGAACAATAGTCCTGATAATTAGTAATAACAACCTAGTTATAACCGCAAATTAAAATCACTGAGAACAGTTATAAGGTGTATATCCCGTAAGGTTAGCAATATGTTGAACAAAATGCCCATCTGCTGGCCAGGAGTCAACTGTTTTCGAGGGCTCCTCACTGGAATCATTGACTCAGCAACTGAACCTGTCGTTGCAGTGATGAATCTTCGAGAAGAGTCTTCTCCTGGTCTACACATACAGATCTTCTATTAAATTATATTTAACAATTGTTTATTTATAATTATTTGAATTAAATTAATGTCTGCTATAAAGACAGTTAGAGCACTCTCCAGAGCATTGTCTGTTGGGAAGTGTCCATCTGCGGACCGAAAGGTCAACTGCTCTTTGTGGGGTTACCACTGGAATGACTGGTTCACTGACTGAGCCTGTCATTCGGGTGATACATTTTCAGGAGGAGTGTTCTTTTGGTCTGCATAGGATCATTTCCGAGCAATGTAATGCTAATAGTTCTTTGTGTTATCATTTATAAAGGCTCTCTCGTTTGCACTCTCTCTCTCTCTCTCCCCCCCCCCCTCTCTTCTCTCTCTCTCTCTCTCTCTCTCTCTCTCTCTCTCTCTCTCTCTCTCTCTCTCGCTCTCTCTCTCTCTCTCTCTCTCTCTCTCTCTCTCTCTCTCTCACTCTCTCCCTCTTTCGCTCGCTCGCTCACTCGCACGCTCGCTAATTTAACTACCGTTATATAATATTTCTATTTGAAAAGGATATTTGTATGTTAAACGAGCATGCCACAAGATCCTTTTCTCTAAATACATTTATTACAATAAAAAAAATATGTTTTAAAAAAAAAAGAAGAAAAACCCCCAAAAAACCCTTAAACATACAATGAAAGGACATTGGCGGCCTAGGAGAGGAGTGTTTCCGCCAATGGAGCACTGGAATGACTGGCTCGGTAACCGAGTCAATCATTCCTGTGTCCAATTGTCGTAAACACTCCTCCGGACCAGCAAATGACCATTTCACATATCGCCAATCCAAATGTTAGAGTTTCAGGATAGTACATGAATGGAAAATACTTCTCCTAATGTAAATAGTTTTGTGTATGCATTGTGAAATTGTATTTTACTCTTGTCCGTCACATTACTATGTGATTGTGCACACTTACGGGCCATATGCTTACTTTGTGATGAATATATCTATCGTATATTTTTCAACTTTCCCGATCCTTTATCATTAGAGCACGAAATGTAGACACAAAATAGGTTCCCTTGCTGTATAATTTTGATACGAATTTGACTGGATAGTGTTGCTGCCAAAGGTATCAAGACCTTTCATTCAAATTATGCTTAAGATATGCAACAGCTTAATAGCATGACTTGAGTTCTAATACTAGTGTTGAAATGGTTAGATGTTGGCGTAGACCTACTGTATTGGATGTAAACCCACGGGAGTGTATGTACATGAGTTCATGTGCGTGTGGAAGTGGGTGTGTGTGATTGGGAGTGCATGTGCTTTGGTGAGTTCTTAATTTCAGTAAACTATATATGCCTAATTAACCTTTAAGATACAAACCTTCGATTGAACCTTTTGATTTTATCCTACATTATGAAGCGCTATGTCAAATTTGGTGATTCTTCCGCTCTTTGACCCATAAATGCACAAGCCTAGAAACAAGTCCATAAAATCGGCTAGAGAAATTACCATTTGCAGTCCAGAGGACTATTTTTGAAAATTTATGACAGGAATAACAGGCGCGATAATCGAGCCAGTCTTTCCGGTGGTAAATTTCCAAGAATGGCATTGTCTTGTTCTGGAAACGGACATTTCACAATAGATAGACCTAATCGAGGTTTTCCTGATAAATTTAGTCACTAAAGGGTTAAGACATTCGACGGCGTGGGTAATGATAATAATTTTACTAAATCTATTGTTTCTGTATGTATGTATAATCGTATGTTATAATGTGCTTAGCTGTATTTGTCTACGAAATTGAGAATTAGTTTCTATATTTTAGCACATAAAAATATCGTTATTTCTATTTCTTGCATTGTTTCCAAAGCATTTCAGCAGAAAAGAAAGGAATTTACTTTACAATGCTGAATATATCAATGCTAATTTGATTGAAAGTTTGCTGCTGTTGAAAGCATCAGTTGCTTTTGTTCAAATTACTCTTAATACATTCAGAATATTATATGATTATAAGAAATAGATTCCCTAAGTTCCTTGTCTGTACATAGATGTATAAATTTGTACATACTATATATATAAAAAAAAAAATGTGTATATATGTTAATGAGGGCCTCTGCTAGATCAGGCCGTGTACTTGAAGTGCTACCCTCAATAAATAACGATTATTATTATTATTATTATTATTATTATTATTATTATTATTATTATTATTATTATTCACCCTTACAGTCCATCCATTCTCCTAAGTTGCCGCAGAGATATCTGGTTATTGTAGATCGGCTCCTTCTAAATACCTACCTGCTAGTTAACCCTCTATATATGTACACACACATAGGCACACTATTGGTGCAGATAGGGTTGATAAGACCACATCTTTCCTCGGTTTGAGCTTACTTTCTGCATCGCCATACTTTTCCATTACCATGGAGTGCATCAACGTTTGTCACAGGAGTCGTCCTGTGTAGTAGGCAGCTGAAAGCCTCTAATTGAAGAAAAGCATAGGCTGAGGTTTTTCATGACAAAATCGTTCAGTAACAGAATATGTTATTGTTAAACACTGTCTAGCGATGTCCAACAGGGTTCAGAACATAGAAGTGACATTTATGATATACGCAAAATCGCATACATGTGCGTGATGAAGGGTGGTAGTACATTAATCGTAGGCATAGGAACCGGGATGGGGGGCATCTGATGACATTAATATATGTATGATTACTGTTTTCCGCGGCTGTATTAGTAGAAACATCATACAGCTGCAATCAGTCCTTCTTCGCTTTTATCCACTGTGTTTTGTCCGTAGGCAAATTCTTTCGCTTCCTCAGATCAATTCTTGATTTGAGTGTACCGAGTCTGCTTTCTTGAGGTCACCTCGTAGCGCTCTTAATAGATTTATGTAATGACGTCCTCTCCCGGCTTTGTATTTGCTGGCTCCCAGTAGGGAAAATTACAAGACTCTGCGCGATGTATTCCACTTTCGCCTACGTTCCACGTTTGCCTACGGTAAATTTTGGGAAACTAGCGTAGGCGAAAGTGGAATGCACCTTCTAGATCTCACTAATCCCCCCCCCCCCGCCCCTCGTAGGCGAAAGTACACGTAGGAAAAAGTGGAACGTAGGCGAAAGTGGAATAAACCCTCTGTGCTGGTGTGGCACCTGGTATCCTTGGCCCATGGCCAAACATGGACCATCTTTGTTAGGCGACCTTTACGGACAACAGCGATGTATTACACATCTTGTATAGCGCATAATTAAAAATTATACTGTCTGGCCATCGGTGTCCAGTGATGGTGCGTAGAGTGGCGTAGCTTAATTTTTTTTCCAGGTGGGGGGTGGGGGGGGGCCAGGAAGCAAAAATTGCGGAGAAGCTATCGTGATCGTCAGTAGGCAAACAAAGGGGTGTGTGGATGTCCTCCCCTAAAAATTTGAAATCTTTATGTCTCAGATCGCGTCTCGTGCATTTCCAGACATAAATATGGACGCTCGGTTGTTTGTTAAATTATTCCATTTTACCAATTTCATTTTTTATTAAATAATATTTTGGTCGGTTGAGTATAGAGGATGAAGCATCAGAACATGGTCGTGATGATACTAAGAATAGACATAATGACATATAGCATTCCAAACTTGAGAACAACTTCCAACAGACAGAATATTCTTTAGACTAACTAGCTGGACAGAAAGTAAGTGCATCATGCTGCAAGTTATTGCTGCATAACTGCCTAAAGTAGCAATATACTCCAGCATAAAGCAGCAAGAACGTTTAGTCCATGCAGTCTATAAATATGAGTAACAGCTTTCAGTTCAACAAGTAATGTCAAAATATATGAGATATGAATGCGCCCTGGAATTAGAATAGTCCACCAGGTGTACAAATTGTATGATTATTATTTGTTGAATATTTTGAGACTAATTTGACTGGACGTGGTTGTTGCCTTAGGCAGCAACAGTACCCAGTCAAATTAGTTTTAAAATATTCAACAGCTTATCTGTATATTGATATTGAGTTTCTGGTAATTCAAGGTTCGATCGATCCCAACACTGGTAGAGCGCGTTTGGAGTTTGGCTAGAATTGGGCGCGGCGTAGCTAGAAACGGATCACTCTATTAAGGCTAGATTTCCCGATCAGATTAATCGCATCAGATTTATCGAATTCGATCAAATCTGACCTTGTAAACCGAAAATCTGAAGTCTGATGTCTCAATTTGATGACTGAAATCGAATCTGACGATTCTTCAGATTTGTCGAATTCGATAAAATCTGACTGTATATAAGCGAAAAATTTGAAGTCTGGTTTCTGAAGTCGAATCTGAAGAGTTGAGCAATTTCAATTTCTTTAGATTTTGTCTGAAGGTGCAGCCAATAATAATTGCATGCTTTAAATACGGCATCATTTTACGTCATCATCCAGCAGCCAAATGGATGCACCCGTCCCACTTACGGATTTTGTGTGATGTTGATGTGGCAGCGGGAGGATGCGCCTGCGTCGTAGTACCTCCAACTACACATATCCTTGATTGAACACTACGCCACATACATTCACACACACACGCACGCAAGCACGACCGCACAAACACACACACACACACACACACACACACACCACCACCACCACCACCACCACCACCACCACACACCACACACACACACACACACACACACACGCACGCACGCACGCACACACACACGCGCACACGTTCACACGCACGCTAGCATGCAGGCGCGCACGCGCACACACACGCACGCACGCACGCACGCACGCACGCACGCACGCACACATTCAATGAGATCAACTATATTGTTTTCATGGTAAATAGGTAAAACTAGAATTACCTCGAGAAATGCAGGAGGCGCCTCTGGGAGCATATACGTTTCAAAACGTTTCGGTGCGTGCGTGCGAAATTGTATCTGTAGCTAGGAAGAGCAACGTGACCGACAATCTTTGTGTTCGCTATAATAGAGGAATCCATTTCTATCCATGCCCCAAGGCCATGTATTTTAAAATTATAATTAGCTTGACAACATTTTAGAAAAATATAAAAAGAATACTGCCCCCGCCGCCGCTAATACTACTACTACCACTACTACTACTACTACTACTACTACTACTACTAATACTACTACTACTACTACTACTACTGCTGCTGCTGCTGCTGCTGCTGCTGCTGCTGCTGCTGCTGCTGCTAGTGCTTACCAACAGAATTACTTGTTGAGATATTTGATTGGCCACATAGAAAACGTGGAAAAACTAGTAATTTAACGTTGGTTCCAACAAGTTTCTGTTGGTAACTGTTTGCGTGACCTTGACACATGAGCCAGCTTGTTGGAACCACCATTCAACAATAATATACTGCTAGTAGATATTTAGGGTTACATGGAATGGATTTGCAGGACCCCCGGGAACTTGGTATCTAATCTGTTTTCGCGCATTTATTAAATCACTGTGATAGTGTTGATTATGTTTATTTGCATAGTCACTAGACGACATTCAAGTTTCTGTCTCTTCGGTTTGGAGGGCGACATGATCGGACTAATTATTAACTAATTAGTATCATTTAATATTATAAATTCGAGAGTTGCAGTGAGATCAACTACATTATTTTCATGATGGTCTCATTGGTGACTGGTCTGTTAATAGCGTGCCGATTTGATAAATACACTCTTCACTTCCCAGCGGAGCGTAGTAACTCAGAAAATATTCTATATGGTTTGACAGTTCGCCGGCCCCAGACAACATACTAGCGCCACGACGATCGAAAATATCAAAGACTTATATAATCATGGAGGACGGAAGCTGCTGAAAATTATTTCACGACATTAAACAAATAAGTTGCATAATTTTTTTTTATACAAGACTAGTGAAATGCAACCAACCGACCACTAACTAACAAAAGTACTCTGGTTTCTCTCGTTCTCTGTGAGACAAAATCCACTGTCAGATTTGCTTTTGCATTTTTAAATATTTGGTGAATTTTTAATTTGCATCTTCTTGGATATTGAATGGTCGTATATATAAGACTAGTAAGACTTGCTACTCAAATACATCTCGGTGTAAGCGGCAATTAAAACATACCAACCATGTTAAAATTAAAGTATTGACACACGTGAAGCCTGTTATGAACACACTCAACACAGTTCCTTATGTTAAATTTCTAGATCTGTCAGCAATAGCCGCTATAACAATAATATAGACGGTGGCATTGAGGGTTAAATGATCGTGACACAAGACACCAGTGTAGGAGGCTGTAGGAATAGGCCTACACAAAAACAATGTTATTATATTTAAAAACACTGTATTATAGTCTTCTAACTTGTAGTGATTCGGGCCACAGAATTGCCCCCTTGCCAACACCTCCCCCCCCCACCCCCCCCCCCCCCCCCCCCCCCCCCCCCCACCCCCCCCCCCACCCCCACCCCCACCCCCCACCCCCCACCCCTCCCCTTGCCTAAGATCTCTGTGGCCACTTTGATGTATAGCTTATGTTGCTTTGTTTGTAGGAAAATATTTGCAGAGGTGCTTGCATGATAGAGAAGTAAGATCAATATGTCTGTATCGTCAGCAACAACTATCGTTGTTCTTTCAGTTCCTGCCAATTCTAATGCTCTCCTTACAATCACCACATCAGCATCGCCTTCATCTACTGCATGTACCACCTCAACACCTGCATCTGATAAATGTTTTGCCAACAGATTTATGGTATTCTGCTTGTTGCGTTTGGTTGATAGAAATCCAGTTTTGTTTCCTGGAACAGGTGTGTTGTCTTGGACAGCTACATCAGGAGCGCCAACTTGATTAAGCCGTCGTCGCTTCTGTTCTTGATCTTTTGTGGTCTCAGTTTGATAGTTATCAAATATAACGCATACAGGCGCATCAAGCCTCTGATAATGTACTACTGATGGTACGAATGAGCTACAAACGGTCTCCATTGTTCCAACCTTAGGCCATGGTATCCGATGCAAAAGTGTGCAGCCATCAAATACTCTTGCAGCTGGCTCTGTTATCTCTTGCTGTAGCATTGATGTGTTCATTTCAATTATATACTCCGCCAGTTGTGACTTTTGCGATTTCCTCATAGTTCCTTCATCGTGGAAGAGGGCGGGACATACCGTTGCAAGCTCGTATTCAAAGATCGCTTTGTCTGGAGGTCCTGAAACAGATGCATTTGACATTAAGCGATGGTACAGCTCCTGGGAAGACATATGAACATCTTCATTTCCTACTTTAACTACCTTTCGCATGACAGCAAATGTTACAGCTTGATCTGCTTTCTTTAGCGTAATGTCGCCAAACCTTTTCTCATTTAACTTCTCATGAATTCTTCGACCAATATCAATGGCATCATCGGCAGTAACACTATGGTCTGCAATCAAACCAGTTGCGATATTTCTCAGTTGGTCGTCTTCAACTGCGAATGGATTGTGTTCTCTGAGAAACAGAGTGAATTTCTTCATGTCTTCTACATCTCGTCTCATATTTGCAGGGTGAACATCTCTGTGTTGTTCCGACCATGTCCCGGTGAACGTGTCAGTCAATGACCGCAGAGCGTGTGTGTACTGTGCTATGATGTGTGCAGTGAGAAGCCATTTTGTTCTAGCGGATTCCTTGTGCGTTATATTGATTAATCCACCCTGTGTCTTCCCAGCTCTCATTAGACTCTGTTCAATTGTCATATCAGACCAGGTACCACTCCAATACAGTTTAGCATTCCTGCGTACAGCAAAGTGCCCTTCGTGCATGGGACGATCCAGACAAGTACATAGATCATCAAAATCTTGGAGGTAAAGGCGACAACACTTTGTGTAATTGTTGTGCCCTGCAGCAGCAAAGAATGGCAACATTAGTTGTGTCGCCTTTAAATGAAGGAGCCAATTACCAGTACGCTCAGCCCTGATGAACAATCGTACAATGGCGACAAATTCCATGAACAACGACCACAATTTACCAGTTCTTGATTTCTCTACGTTTTCCTTCAAATTAGAAACTTGCTTACATAGGTCATGCAAATGGTCATTGTCACAAACATCGTCTGCTGAAATATCATGTGACATAATAGCATCGTATAAATTGCGCAGCTCTGACCACATATCATCCGTTGACATATGTGTTTGTCTTTCACAGCATGTTTCTGTTTCGGTTGTTTGCTCATCCGAAGCGTCATCGCTATCAGGATCAACATCACTTTCTTCATCTTGCAGCTCTGCAAATTCAGATTCACCATATGTACTGCTGGGTGTTGTCTGCAGCACTGCCTTGTAGAGAAATTATATCAACATCGGGTTGAATTAGCAAAAGATGCAATGCGGCATCTGTAAGGAGGCATGCTCTTAATGTCTTTTTGTAAGCTTTTCCCTCCATTATCCTAGGTAGGGAATTCCTAGCATACACGGTTGCCCACAAATCATCGATCCCACTCCCCTCTATGATCTTACAGCCCGCTCCAAGAAAGGACATTAGTTGGTGGAAGCCACCCAGCCTTATATACATGTTCCTAAACTGTGGATGAGTGTCTTGCTTAATTATGTAGCTTTTTAAGTACAATGGCTGGTCAAATGTTATGGTTGCCCAACACAGTCCTGCCTTTAGGGATTGGGACTGCACATACATCATGGTACTATATACAGCTTCATTTGTTCCTAGATTCAAAGGTACCATGGGGTTGTAAACTACTGCCGTGCAGTGGAAATTGTTGCATGTCGTTATTTCAGACATGAACCCCTGCCAGTTTGGTGGCTGACTCGTGAGAAGGCTAGAGTACAACCACAATGTGTCTAATTGACCGTGCATAGCAATAGGTAAGCTGATGGGGTTAATGGTCTTTATCCTTACATCTGCCATTAGGGATTTATTAGAAGACGTGTAGGGTAGCATGAAGCTACCAAAATCACCAGCTTCTTTGATCTCATCAGCAGTTATAGTTTTACGACATATTGCCCCAACTGGGTTAGCCCTGCTTTCGGTTGATGTCATTGTTTGACACGAAATGATCCCCATCACATGCATTGTATCGTGACCAGAAATCGTGTCCTCGTTGTAATCAAAATTGTCAGCTACCCATTGACAGAAACCCCCTCCCTCCATCCTTCTTCTCCACGAGCCCAGGACACAGGTCTTCAACGGATATGCTTCCAACCGCAGATCTCTGAAATGCAAGTACCTGGTCATAGGAAGCACTGAGTCCCAGGGATGAGAGCATATCTATGATAACACGGGAGCGGGTAGACTGGTGGATGAACAAACCAATGGACAGAAGCAGTGGTGATACAAATGATTGCTTCCCAACAGCTTGCATGATAACATGACATACAGATACCATCTTAAGTTTATTTTTCAACTTGGCAGATTCACTACGAGGTTCAGAATAGATACATGAAATAAGATGTTTCAATGCATCTGGCACCTCGATTTCAAGCTTTTCAAGGTCTAAACTGGACGGTTCTGGATACACATCTGATAGTTGATCAATATCTTTAATTGTTTGATTAATCATAGATCCCACCAGTCTAACAAGTCGCATAGTTTCATCACTCTCGTCACTGGTTGATGCTGCATATGATTCGTGTATGATAGAAGATGCTCTATCAGTCAATGTTACCACGCTTGTCTTGCCTTCAACCTGGGATATTGTCACATCTGTCCCAAATCGGCCGAGCAGACGCCGCTGGACGTGCTTTATGCTATATGCAGGTACACCATTTGGCAAGTAGGTGGTCAATTGCGTACGAAGGTCGTGTAAAGTGAACTGGCGCTGTTGCTGTTCTGGTGCTGCTAGCCAATTGCATAGATGGTTAAAGCCCACATCATTCATTTCATCAAAGTTCCGGGCATTACTTCCAGAAGCACCACACGAACTGATGTTTCTACAAGAGATGAATTCTTGCATACATTGACGATGATATTTGGCTTTAACAGCACATAGGTCACCTGCAAAAAAGTATTCTTGCTTTAACATCATTCGCTAACGAATCGTGCCTTTTGTCACACGCGTTTAACAAGGTTCCCTGGACTACATTGAGTGTACCCTTACTAACATATTCAATATTGCTTATGTGAGAATGCCGTTCATGGTGACGGCGGACAGCATCAAAGTCGAGCTCTTCAGCACATATCAAACAATGAGTATGGTATTCATAATGATTAGATTCGGAGCGCAGTGTAGGGGTAAATGGTCGCATTTCATCGTTTCTGTTTTGCTGTTGCACTTTTGCAATATTTCTAGGCAACGTGTAATTTTTGTAGCATTTATCGTGTACATAATGTTCGTTCGACGGAGATAGTTTCAAATCAATACCATCTCCACGAAGCTTTGAAGCGTCAAGCAGCGTTGAAAGCCCTTTATGACTAAGTTTTCTAGAACTGCTGCTATCATGGGAAACATTACACACAACACATGTTTTTTCTTGCGTAGGGTCAGACATAATTGTACTAAACCATTAATTAGCATGAACAATGTGATTTTGACTCTATATATTTATCGTTTTAAAATTGAATCGACTTAACTTACTTCGAGTAACATTTTCTAAATTTACCCCGGACTATATATTATTGTAATAGAAAGAATAATAGCGTTAGGAATATTCATATCATTGACTGCATAGTTGCGATCAACATGCTGTCCATATGTGTAACTCTCTCCGTCAGATCTTTAAAAAACTGGCCATACATTGATGTACCATGTTCTGGAATTCACACTCATGTATCAAATCATATATGGTTGTTATAGACAGGTTTTACTGATTAGTTTTAATTTACATTAGTATGTCTTACAGGTTATTTTACTGGGATCTGTTGTCATATACACAATTGACAATCCCGATTGTCAGTAGGTCTAATCTTATCAAATTCTCAACAGATTACCTATTTATGCTAAATATTTTTCACATTTCGTTCCCTAACTTCAAAGGATTAAAATCAGGTTTCCCCAAGTGTGAATTTGTGAGAATTTCTTATGTGGACTCTGGACAGTCATAAAGTGTTTGGAACACAAAATCGTCTGTTATACAAAATGTCCGGGTTAGCCTATATTTCTGTTGATTTCTACTGGACTAATATGCAAATAATACCATTTCAACACAAACCTCACACTTTGTCAAGTCTGCCTTTGAATGACACAGCGCTATCGATGCTGTGGGAGAAGGTAAACTGATCACACTCCCAAAGCCTAATGAACCACCCAGACCTCTTTCCAACCTGTTACCAATAGTGCTTTTGAATAGGATTCAAAAAATTCTATGAAATGTGATATCTCGTATCAGAGATAAGATTGACAAAGTTACTTGAAACTGGCAGGTCGGGTTAAGAGAGGGCGTAGCTGTGGTAACATAGACTGTGAACACCAGTTGCCATCAGTAGTACTATCAAAGCATTGCGACTTCTACAAGAAGATAATCGACATGTCACGTGCATTTAATAATATCAAGCATCCACAGATCCTTCAATTTCTCCATCAAGCTAACTGCAGTCATGACGAACCACGCCTGGTGAGACGCTTATTGGCAAACAAAACTAAATGTTCGCTTCAAATCATCACTCTCTGCAGAGTTTGAAACAAAGATATGACACTACAAAGTGATGGTTTGTGACTAGTCCTTTTCACTTATATGTGTGCCACTAGAGACAGAGTATGCCGATGGTGTTGACTTTATTGACGAGGAAAATGGTCTTCTTGATACTCTACTTCCAATTCACCTTCCCAGAGTACCCACCCATCATATGACGTCATGAGGAACCGCGTGATGTGTACAATGACATCATAATGAATAACGTCATGAATGACGTAGATAAGTACGTCACGAACGCATATTTGAAGACGGTCTATGCGGTGTTGTACAATTTGTTTGCTTTTACTATTTAATAAATATTTTGTTGAATATTTTGCAACGAATTTAACTGGGCGCTGTTGCTGCCATAGGCATAGGCATCAACAGCACCCAGTCAAATTAGTTACAAAATATTCAACAGCTTCCCTGTATAGTTTTCAGGAAATTGATAGTTAGGGAATTCGGGGATCGATCAATCCCAACACAGCGAGCTGTGGGTGGAGCTTAGCTAGTGATGAGCGGGGCATGGCTAAAAATGGAAAGGTCCATAGCTGCATAACAGCTCAAGCCTGCTAACCCTACCATGAATGAAGACAATACAGAGTTCACCCGCATATACCTATCCGACACGAATGAATGGTGGCGTTAGCCCCAATGAGGTTCCATCCTCTGCAACTCTACCGACATTGGAACTCACGGTGGAACAGGAAGTATCGCCTTCCAGTCATTTTGGAAGTTGCGGATCGTTGCTCTAAACTTCTCATGAAAGTCATGATGAAACTATATGACGCTACACGTTGATCCAATTTCCTATACAATTGCAACAGCTGGGAATCGCCAAAAGCCCTCTTGAACAAACTTCACGCATACGCGTAAACATTTGCGACCAATTACAAATCATTGCTGGTCACATAATCTAATATCAAATGCAAACCTTTACAAACTGTAACACAGAACCGCTATCTGTGAGTGTAGCGCAATAGCGATGGTATATTTTCGGACATATTCTCCGAATACGAGGAAATACGCCTGCTCAGAAGACTAGATTTGCAGTCGTAGGTGCCATATTGCATTAGGCACACAAAAGTCGCCAGACAGCAATTTGCTACATATTCTGCCATCAAACCTCCGAGAGCGTAATCCAGGACCTCTAAACACGAGAAAGGAGCTTAGGACGCTCACAGTGGACAAGACATGGTGGAGAATGTTGTTCTGCTTCTTCTTCTTCCCATTCTTCTTCTTCGTCATCGTCGTTGTCGTCGCCGTCATCGCCGTCACCCCCGCCGCCGTCATCATCGTGACCTTGACCGTTGACACCATGACCACAATATCACAAATGTGCGTGCGTGAGGTCATCGGGAAGATCAGTTTACTGACGCTGTATACCCTCTTTAAATAGAGATTATTATTATTATTTTTATTATTATCATTATTATTATTATTATGTCGTCGTCGTCTTCTTCTTCTTCTTCTTCTTCTTCTTCTTCTTCTTCTTCTTCTTCTTCTTCTTCTTCTTGAGGAAGGACATGTTTATTTCGCTGCGACTTTTTGCGAGATTTAACGTGTTTATTGAAGATAATCGTTGCTAATTTTTGTGCTATGTATATTTAAATTGTTTTTGGAAATGTGTGTAATAATATTTTTGACTGTAATTATTGGATTAGTAATAAATTCGTTGTGTTTGTGAGTGTGTATAGTTAGGTAGTAGGTTTGCGTATAGTAGCCATTACTATACCGGTATTGTTGGCTGGTCAGTATAGGCCTCCTTGATTAACCTATTGTGTGAAGACAATGTGGTCGCAGCCGGTCAGTTTTGCCGGTAAGGTCAAGATGACCAGAAGCGTGACGAATGCGGGATTGTCCTCGGAGTATGAGCCGTTCACAGGCATAGACAGAAAGAATGGTATAAGAATTGACTGTTTAGACGGTGTGGCTATAGAGGCATATGTTAAAGGGGCGGCTTATGTAGTGTCACCAGCTAATATCATTGCCGCGTCGCGAAGCAAAGGAGCTATTATGATATATCTAAAATCTGACAACGATGTAACAAAGCTATGTGTTGAAGGCGTACAAGTTGGCGGTGAGTTTCACAACGTGTACTCCCTTGAAAACGAACCAACAAAATTCATAATTTCGAACGTCCCTCCATACATACCGAACTTCGTAATTAAGTGCTCATTAGAGACATACGGGAAAGTGATTGGGAGTGCCAGGGCAATTCCACTGGGTTGTAAGTCGCCTGAACTGAGGCATGTTAAGAGTTTTCGTCGCCAAGTCCAGATTTTGATTAACAAAACTGTCGTTCCAGACTACATAGACATTGCTTTCGCTGGAAAAACGCATCGTGTTTTCATAAGTACTGATGAAATTGTATGCTTTCGGTGTCACGAAAAAGGACATTTCCAACGTAGATGCCCGCTTCGTGACGTCCTGGAACCAGTTCGTGACGTTAGTGAATCCCACTTGTCTGATAATTCAAATGTGAATAATGACACTGAATTTCCGAGGCTCGGCACAATAACGCAGACAGACAATTGCTCAAAAACAGTTACTCAATCAGTAAGTAACGGACAGCGGTCGCCTAAAAGGAAAGCTCCTAAGATTAAGTCGGACAATCGCTTTGAAGTGCTGAACTCACTCGACGATAACAGCGTTGAGGTAGTTGTTGACAGAGCGTCTACATCTGACGCTGGTGTTCCCAATAGCGTACAAGACATGACTGAGAATACGTCTCCCACAGAACGTAATACTATCGTTGCTACCGCAGAGGAACAATCTAGTGAACAAATGTCAATCAATGAACCTGCTCCCATTTCCACGCCGGAGATTATCTGTGCCATAGATAATAATATCGCGATCTTAGAGCCGAAAGACTGTTGTACCATTCAAACCCGATCATGACCCATGTAATGACGTCACAATAGCAGATCCAGAATTACCACCCATCTCGCAAGACCTGATCCTTCCTGATGACCATGATGATGACAGCTCAGATGCGGACAGTATGTCAGTTGTGTCTGAAATCTCCGACATGACTGATTTTCAAGAATCAAGGGACATAACCTTTTCTCTTGACGATGTGAAAATATTCGTAGAAAGTATAAAATATAGTAAAAAGGTTGTTGATCGTTGTAAAGAGTTGCAACCGAAACTGAAGTTACTTATGCATCAGATGTTTCGATTGAAAAAACAACACAATACTGACTCTGCATTTAGGTTACGGGTGAGTAAGATCGTAACAAAGTTACATCACAGTCTCAGAAATTAATACGTTTACTGATAACCTACTTATTGTCAAACTGATTTTGTCTCTTTTATCTAATAACTAGTTATATATTACATCACTACATTAGTATTTCTATTCATCCTGATTATGGCAGAACTCTCATTTGCAACCATTAACACGAGAGGTTGTCGTGACTCTTTTAAACGTTTTAGACTTTTTAATCAACTACGATCAGAAATAAATGCTGATATCGCATTTGTTCAAGATACGCATACAAGTATCTCAGATGAACCTATATGACGGGGAGAAATGGTGTTTTCACATTTTAGCAATAGTGCAGCTGGTGTGGCACTACTTTTTAAACCCAAACTTAATGTTCATATTATTAATACTTTCAATGTTGTCCCCGGTATAATTTTACATGTTACTGCTAAAATAAATGATAGGTTTTTTATTTGATTAATATATATATAATCCGACTGATTCATGTGAAAAAGTAAAATGTATTGATCTCCTGAATATTCACCTATCTACGTTAACAGAGATTTATCCAATAATTATCGGAGGTGATTTTAATTGTACAATCGATCATCAAATCGATAGGACCTCTGCTGCTGAGCCACACCCAATTGCTGCACGCACGCTAGAAGCACTAATTAATCGCCGCAATCTTGTAGATGTGTTTAGATTTTTACACCCCACGGCAAGGACGTTTACGTGGACCCGATCATATGGTGTTTCCTCTTGCCTCGATAGATTTTATATTTCTAACATTTTTAAGCAGTTCTTACGATCATCTACAACTGTACCATGCAGCGATTCTGACCACTCTCTTGTTGGTTTCTCAGTTCAATTCAAAGCACCTAAGCGTAAAAGTGCTTACTGGTGCTTGAATACTGATTTGTTAAATGAGAAAGACTATTGTAATCTAATTATTGATTTTGGGGGGGGAAATGGCGGGAAAGAGCTCCTCACTTTGAGAGCATCCAGGATCGGTGGGATATGGGAAAGAAACACATTTGTACATTATCTCAATATTTTTCGCGCGACCGCGCGGATATTTTAAAAGAACAACGCTTGTGCTTGCAAACTGAGATAGAACAATTGTCCAATCAGGTCCCAATGAATGGCGAATTACGTGAAAAACTAAAAGAAACGGAAAGACACTTTGCAACTCTTTTGAAGCAGCAAACGAGGGGTGCGTTGGTGAGGTCACGCTTCCAACATGTTAACGACTCGGACAGACCAACAAAATACTTTTTCGATCTTGAAAACAAACGAGCCATAAATAGAACTTTTTCTCATTTAACATTGCCTGATGGGACAATTGTAAACGAGGATTCTGATATATTGAATTATGCCTCTGAATTTTATGGAGATTTGTATAATAATATTGGAATTTGTAAGCAATCTGAAAATGTATTATTATCGGATCTTCCACAACTTAGTGCATGTTCAAAGAATGATCTAGAGAAACCCATTAGTTTGTCTGAATTATCCGCCGCAATTTACAAACTAAATAATAATAAGGCACTTGGCATAGATGGATTGCCTTCTGAATTTTATAAAACTTTTTGGGACACTATCACTAATGATTTTCTTGCTGTTTTTAATCAATCAATTCGGGAAATGAGAATGCCTACGTCATGTAAAAGGGCTGTGATCACGCTGTTGCCTAAGAAAGGCGATCTTAGCCTATTGAAAAACTGGAGACCCGTGTCACTTCTCTGCGTTGATTTAAAAATTCTTTCAAAGGTTTTATACGACCGCATGAAAACTGTTTTACCGGACATTATTCATGCAGACCAAAGTTACTGTATACCAAGACGAAAAATCGCAAATAACATTAGATTAATAATAGATGTTGTTGAATATTCTAACTGTCTTTCGCTACCACTTGGTGTTGTCTCCTTAGATCAAGAAAAGGCATTCGACCGCGTAAGCCACCATTATTTATCTGATGCTCTTTCAGCTTTTGGATTTGGTGAATATTTTTCAAAATGTGTCAGAACGTTGTATACAGATGTATACAGTCTAGTTAAAATAAACAACTCATTGTCGGCTCCTTTTTACTTCGGACGTGGTATTAGGCAAGGTTGTTCCCTGTCAGGTGCGCTGTATACTATTTGCATAGAGCCGTTATTAAACAAACTCCGTTCAAATCAAGGATTAAAGGGAATAACCTTGCCCGATACCACCAATGAAAAGGTGACAGTTTTTGCTTACGCCGATGATGTCACCGCATTCGTTGCATCTAATCAAGATTGTGTCAATCTACAAAATTGGTTGGCTATATATTCAGCCTCATCTAATGCAAAGATTAATTTAGAGAAATCTGTAGGGCTATGGGCGGGCATATGGAAGAATCGTACAGACGAGCCATTGGGAATCAAGTGGAATAACAAAGGGCTAAAAATTCTTGGGATCTTCATCGGAACCTCGGCTGAATATTTTAATCAAAATTGGATAAACATGGAATCGGATGTAATTACTAAACTAGCCAAATGGCACAATATATCTCGAGCCCTTTCCTTAAGAGGCCGTATTATTGTTACAAATCTTCGCACTGCATCTAAATTATGGCATAAATTTACTGTCATTGATCCACCAGTAGATATTGTAAATGCAATCCAGAGACATTTAATTAATTTTGCATGGATTGGAAAACATTGGCTACCAAAAGAATTATTATCGCTATCGTTGGAAGACGGTGGACAGGGATTGCTGCATCTGAATTCTAGAATTACATCTTTTCGTATTTGCTATGCACAATATTTTCTGTATTTTCGTCCATCGCACCCTTGTTTTAAGTTTACTAGCTGGTTTCTAAAGCGAGCACATGAGTTCAATTATGATGATCAGCTGTTTTATATTGACCTTGATACAGGTACTCTTGGATATGTAGCATCTTTTTATAAAAAATTGTTAACATCCTGGTTTTCTTTTACTGTCGCCCGAGAGTCATTGCCATCTTGTACAGCGGATATGCTCCACGAGCCACTGTTTCTAAATGGAATGATTAAAAACCACCGAACTGGGCTAACCTTTTATTTAAAAGATTTTATAAGTGCCAATATCATTACAGTAGCTGATATTGTTGATTGTCACCAGAAAGTGTCTGTTGATGTTTTGTCAAATAAATTGCCCAATCATTCTAAGCGGTTACCAGATACTAACCTTAATACGTTATGGAAAAGTTTGCCATTGGAATGGCAGCACAAGATTAATCGTCCAGATAATGTGCCTAGTTCCCTGCATCAAATTGACCTTTCGTTTACTAATGACCTTTTTTAATGTACTGTATCATTTCCATCTAACTGCCCGAAAGAATTGTATAGAATGTCATTGTTAAAATGGTATGCAAATAGTATACGTAACAATAGTATTAATGTATGGGCAGATGTTTTGTTGTTAGATATTTCCTCTGTGACTAATTGTCGTTGTTTTTACGAATTTCCATGTACACGCTTTGAGGGTGATTTACCATGGAAAATTCTACATGGAGCATTGGGAACAGGCATATTTCTTTACAAAGCAGTTTATCGTCCTAATGATCACTGCCCTCACTGTGGTGAACAGGAGGACATTACTCATATGTTTTTAACGTGCTCGCGTATTCAGCCATTACTTTTAGCTGTAAAAAGATCCGTGTTGTATTTATTGGAGACCGATGTTTTTGACATGGCTGATTATGTGAGAGGTTTTCCCTTTCCCCAATGCTCAGCCAAATCCAAACGAAAAATTAGACACCGTTTGTCTTAATTGGCTTTTATCCAACTGTAAAATGTCTATCTATGTTAGCAGACAACATCTGTTGGATGGCAATACACGAACTGATCCACTCCGAGAATGTCTCTCGAGATTGCACTCACGAATTTAAATAGAATTTCAGTTTTATCGAAACAAGGGGGCCCTGGATGTTTTCGAATACTTTTGGGTGTTTGACAGTTTTTTGTGCACGATTCAAAATGATAATCTTGTTTTAATGGGCTTTTATAAATTGTTATCTTTCAAGGTTTTATACCTTGCTTATTTTTGCTTATATCTTGAGGTTTGTGATACATTTTGATATGCTCATGTTTTATATTCATACACTGTATTGAGTTTTTATGTTTTATGTAATCGTATGATACTTTAAAGTTTTTGTCAACTGGAATGAGTGTAATAAAGTATTTGAAAAGTCTTCTTCTTCTTCTTCTTCTTCCTCTTCTTATTCGTCGTCGTCGTTGGCATCGTCGTGACCTTGACCTTTGACATCATGACCCCAATATGATTGTGCTGCATCTAATTGATATTTGTAACCATGTGTACAGGTTTACTCACCAATAGGCTGGGCCAATCCTGAGATATAGGACAATATGTTGAGATAAACCAAAAATTTTAACGAAAAAGATTGTTTTATACCAGTGTCACTGTGGCCTTGACTTTTCACCTCAATATCATTGTGCTCCATACCATTGAAGCATGTTTCCAAGCTCTGGGTGACCCAATCATGAGATATAGCATGAAAGATTGTGCTAACCAAAACTGTAACCATAAAAAGATAGTTTTATGCCTTGGTCATAGTGACATTGAACTTCGATCTTATGGCGTCAATATCATTGTGCTCACTCCCATTGATATAAGGCAGCATGTGTCCAAACTTTGTCCCAATGTGGTTAAGCCATGCCGAGATATAAGACGATATGTTGAGCTAAACCAAAAACTTATTGAAATTAGACGGACAGACGGACGGATGGACACCAAGACGGACGAAAGAACGAACGAACGAACGAACGAACGAACGAACGAACGAACAGACGGACGAACGAACGAACAAACGGATGGACGGTCGGGCGGACGCCTAGACGGACAGACGGACGGAGTAATCGAGGCAATCGCTATACTGGCGAAAATTCTAATTATCGGCACTAATAATACTAATTGTTTATGCGGACTGGAATGAATCACAAGCCCCCGTTAATCTTATTGGATATTGAGTGGCCGCATCTATGTATCAATCGATGCTAAATGCTATTTTTGAACCGTGAGAAGCGTTTTATGAACATGGTTAAGTGTATTAAATTTCTATATCTGTCAGCTTTTAAATCTTTAAATAAACATACATCAACCAAAGTCTCACCTACGTGCCAATCAGGAAGCAAATTATCTTAATCGAGTATCGATTATTGGGTTTTTTATATGCCAAGATGCGAAAAGTATACGAGACGTACATAAATAGGGCCACGCCGAGCTTGTGAAGCAAATGTCATGGACAAGATAAAAGATATCGCGGTTGCCTTTAATAAAGCAAATCGGGATCTAAATATTGGTAATGTGTATCACGGCCAGCGCATGGAAATCTTTCCCTTACCGGCCAAGACCACAGCTCAAAATTCACCACAAAATTCAGCTGCCTAATGTGTCATGAACACTAAATACATGGAGAAACAAAGCTTTTAGGATAAGATAAGATAAGATAAGATAAGATGATAAGATAATCTTTGTTGTGATAAACATTATCAAAAATGCATTCGACAATATAGAACATTATATATATCCTAAGTGATATAGTGCCAAAACATAACCGAATAGGCCTACTAATGGAGGAATCCAGTTTTAGCTATGCCCCGCCCATCTCTAGCTAACCTCCACCCACGCTTTGCCTATGTTGGAATTAATCGATCCCTGTACTCTCTTATCTCAATTTTCAGAAAACTATACAGGCAAGCTGTTGAATTTTTTTTAAACTAATTTGACTGGGTGCTGTTGCTGCTTACAAAATGTTTATCAAATAGTAAAGACATACAATTTGTGCAACTTAGCGGACTAGTAAGCGTTTGTAACTGACTAAATCATCTCATGCATGGTGTAATTGATTATGACGTAGGCCTACGCGTGACTTAGTTGATTTTGACGTCATGTGATTGACTGATAAACTGGATTCCTCAATTCTTATATAAACTTGTAGAATCCTAATGTATGGCCACACCCTTTCATGTGTTAACATTGGCGCCAAATCGGACCAGCAGTTTCCGAGATAACCACAGATTCAGAAATTGGGTTCTTTCATCCGGATCATGGGCAATTCGGGAACTCCTCTTTTATGGATGATACATTCGTTGTATTAAAATTTGAACCAAAGCGGATCAGCAGATTTTGAAATACAGTCGTAGCTAAAAGGCATATTAGAACGCCTGGGATATAGATATGCATGGATTGTGATATATGTATGGCCGTGTGATAGTATTACTAATGAACACATCAAATAAAACTAAACACCAACAAACATCATTTAGAAATACTAGAAGAGGGTACATTGTTTTAATTAAATATATTATCCAGTTCTTCTGAGCAGTCAGTCCTTTATCATTTGTTATTGGTGATGTGGAATTAAGTATATCATATTGATGTACATGTACTATATATAACTCCCTAAAGTATGCCAGACACTCTGTTAAATTTAATAAAAAGACAGACTCAGTAATGTATCATATATAATAGAGTATATACTACACAAACTCTCCGGTCACTTCCACCCCCATCCCCACCCACCCACACCCACCCCACCCTCCCACACCCACCCCACCCCACCCACCCCTACATCAACTCCCCACCCACCCACCCCTACCATTCCCTCCCACTCTCCAAGGCATTTTAACCCTTTGGTGGTTAAGCTAAAAGGCAGGCCTCTAGACCGGTCCTAGGAAATGTCGATTTACAGGCCAAAAGACCTTCTTCTTTTAAATTTACCACTGGCTAATGACTGGCAGGATAACAGAGACAGTGATTCCAGTGGTGAGTTTCAAAATTAATCTTAGATTTTTCTTACCAATCTTAACTCTTTAATAACAGAGTTTGGTCAAGAATATCGACATATCTTCTTATTGTATGTCCATTTACAGGCCAAGATAATCGAGCCAGACATTCCAGTGGAAAATTTGTAAAAAATAGTCTTCCCATGGCCTGCAAATGAATATTTCTCAATATCACTAGTCTACACAGGCCGGTTTGACATCATCCAGCAATCTATGCATACAGTTCCGAGTTAAATATTTTTTCATGTAGGAATTTTAGGAATTGACTTGACTAAAAAGTAGTGGGGGGGGGGGGGGTACTAGAGACTTTCTGTCAAAAATGTGTTCAAATATTCAACAGCTGTCCTGTATGACTGCTATGAAAGTTAAATTCTAATATATGGTAAAGCCCAAGAAACCACCTGGCCTCCAGCCAATCTGCAGCCGAATGTGCTCCTCAATAGCACACGGAAAATCCTATCCAATGTTACTCTATGCCACATCGGAGACAAGATCGATGGCTTCACCGGACCGTGTCAAAGTGGCTTCGAACGTGGACGCAGCTGCGCAGACAGTGTATGGGCTCACCGCATGCTTGTGTCAGTAGTCATGTCCAAACACTGGGATTTCCACAAAATGGGCATTGACATGCCACGAGACTTCGACACAATTAAGCGCTCAAAGATCCTAGATGTACTACGCCAGGCCAGTTGCGATGAAGATGAGCTACGACTAGTGAGAGTACTGCTTGCATACACCAGTCTGAGAGTACGAGTCAAGTCAGTGAAGTCTGTAGAGTTTGAGACATCAATCGGCTCCCCACAGGGAGATGGTCTATCCCCTGTGCCTTTCCCCTGTTACCTGGCTGCTGCATTGAAATCTGTGCGGGAAAATTCCACAAGACACCGCCACCCCCCCCCCCCCTTCCCACCAGTGTCAACACTTAGTATGCCGATAGAGATGGAATACGCCGACGATGAGGACCTCATAGACGAGAAAAGGAAACCCCTTGACGGACTTCTTCCAATAGCTGTAAGCAAACTAAAAGTTGAGAATTTCTTTATGAATGAGTCCAAAACAGAGTCCACCCACATATACATATCTACAACGCATGAAACTAAGGAAAATGACGATCGACTTCGTGACGGCGAACCATGTAGGAAAAGTACAATCCTGGGCTCATTGCCTTGCAGTACTGCTGAAATTGCTGCACGCTTGGTCATAGGGAACATAGCTTTCCAGTCCTTCTGGAAGCTATGGATTCGTAGATCAAGGATGCCCTTGATAAAAAAAGACTACGTTTATGCAATGCAACCTGCGTATCTGTGATGATGTATAACGGTGACAGCTGGAAAGGACCAAAGGCAGCTCTAGACAAACTCGATGTCTGTCGCGGCAAACACCTACGCACCATCACTGGACACCGATGGCCAGACAGCATAATTTCCAATGATGCACCATTTAGGATATCTAATACGTCGCCGCTGTCTGTAAAAGTCGCTAATCAAAAATGGTCCATGTTTAGCAAAGTACTAAGAATGCCAGAATACACGCCAGCACAAGGAGCATTGGAATTCGCCCTAGTCGGAGCCAGCAAATACAAAGCCAGGAGAGGACGCCATTGCATAGATCTGCTAAGCGTGCTATAAGGTGATTTCAAGAAAGTAGGACTCGGTACACTCAAGTAAAAAAATTATCTGAGAAAGCTAAGGATTTCGGCTGATGACAAGATACAGCGGGCAAACGTGAAAAGGACTGATTGCAGCCATAAGATGTTACTACTAGTACAGCCGCAGAACACAGTAATCATACATACATATATATAGTAAACGGTTAAAATAGTCACATCCAAATTTGTTCAAGAAAATTGCAATTTTCTCATACAAAATGTCCATTTGTAGACCAAGCCTATTTTTTAGAATTCATCACTGGAATGAGTGGCTCAATTACCGAGAAAGTCACTCAAATAGTAAATTTTCAAAAATTTAATACTCTCGGTTTGCAAATGGACATTTCTCAAGGCCATTGAAAAGCCGTTTTTGGTCAACTTGAGTGTTAAAGGGTTAATGTTGAAGATTGTAAAAGAAAATCACAAATTATGCCTCGTGAATGTCAATTGGCAGGTTAAGAAAAGACTAGCCTATTTTTTTTAAATTTTATCAATGCTTTGACTAGTTCATTCAAGTGGTAAATTTTGAAAAATGGGCTGCTCTTGTCTTCCAAATAGAAAGTGTTAAAGAGTTAATGGTCAAGATTGGTACAGAAAATCACAAATTGTGCCTCGTGAAGTTAAGAGAAGACTATTTTTGAAATTGTATCACTAGTTTGACTGGCTCATTCAAGTGGTAAAATGTCAAAAATGGGCTACTCTTGTCTTCCAAATAGACATTTTTCAACACCATCAGAGGCAGGGTTTGGTTGGTTTGGCCACTAATGGGTTAGTAAAAGCATACTTCATATAAAAACATTTTCACATACCCATGATACGCTCATCCTCTGCCATTGTATATTCCATGTTGTCCACCTTGACGAATTCCTGTCAACCACAGCGCTAAATGAGCGCGAATTGACAACAATAGTTTTTTAAAGTGTTCGACTGCAATGGCTGGCTCGCATGCAAATGGCCATTCGCCAAGCAAAGCTTTTTATTTTCCTGACCAATCAATGTTGTTGTCACTCTTTATATATAAAGCGTGACAACAACATTGATTGGTCAAGAAAATAGAAAAACGCTTTGCTTGGTGAATGCACATTTGCATGCGAGCCAGGCATTGCAGTGATAAACTTTCAAAAGATATTGTTGTCAATTCCAGTAGTAAATTTATTAAAATATAAACTATTCTCTTGGTCTGCAAATGGATATTAACTGAGAAAAGAAATCTTATTTTGTTGAAAAATCTTTACCAGTAAATGCTTACTTAATGTAAGTAGCATTCTGAGCCGTATGAGGCACTGTTGATACAAGCTGGGTTAATATATACACAGTACATAGGAAGAGTGAGAACGTGTTTTATAGGCCTACACATAACATATGTTGTCATGAATCATGTATGCGCTGTCAGGAAGATATACAATAATGCATTTGTAGTTTTCTCACCAGTCTAAGCGAGTAATATATAAATCCTGGCACATCAAATGGCCATTACGACACAAGCGAGCTATCAGAATGTCAGCAAGGAATTTTTTGTCGTACACAAATCCTTCCTGAGTTCTCGTCATAGCCTCGTTTTCGCGTGTTCGAGTTTCGTTTCTGGAAGATAGGAAAATTAGTACTTTTGATGGGAAATTTAATATAAATAGTAACAATATATAAAATATTATAGACCTATTCCCATGTCATTATATTGGTACATACCGCGTTATTTGCTCAGACTACCGCGGCAAATTGGTTTAGCGTATTACTAGTACTTTAAAACGGCGGAATCCATAACCGACACCGCCGTAAAAGGAAGAATACGAAATTATCACATGGCAACAGAAATAACAGTTACTAAAACAATGAATCCAATTAGGTATCACGAGACTGAAAAGAGCATGTTATATATGTACCCACTTTCTCGGGAGATAACCTACTTCAATTTGGCGTTGTCTGAATTGGAATAAATTTATGTAAGATCTCATCGAGATGGTGTTCATGGTCATGGGCATAACAATGGACCTTTCCAGTTTTTCGCTATGCCCCGCCCATCTGTAGCTAAGCTCCACCCACACCTTGCTCGTGTCGGGATCGATCGATCCCTAAACACCCTCACTACCAATTTCCAGAAAACTATACAGGTAGACTGTTAAAAATTTTGAAACTAATTTGACTGGACGCTGTTGCTGCAGCAACAGCGTCCGGTCAAGTTAGTTTCAAAATATTCAACAGAATGTTTATTAAATAGCAAATACATACAATTTGTACAACGTGTCGTTCTATTAAGCGTTAAAGACGGACTATTTCGAATCATTCAATCATGACGTCATCCCACAGGTCACGTATTTGATAATGACGTCATATGATGGATCGATAAACTTGGAAAAGGCCAATGAATAGAAAGTGGAACTCAACATCCGCTTCACCCGAGCTGCAAAGGTTGCGCAGCCATTGATCAGTTGATGCCTTAGAATAGCTACCAACCTCGATACCGAGTTTATGATTACTGACACGAAATTTACCTACGTTAATTCGATCCCGAGTATTGGTAATTTGGCTGAGATATTCTTCTAATATGAAGACGTGGCGCACTATATTTGAGATATAGGGCCTACGCGGCTGTGTCAGAATTCAAATAATTTAACAGGGAGTCATGCATGCACGTAGGTAGACAGGCAGGCAGGTTTACGCTAGTTGAGACCCGCGAGAAACATCATCGGACGGTTGAGAGACTGGATTTAACTTAACATACTGACGAATCCATTATGACCATCGAACCCTCCCACACTCCAGCATCACGCCTATGCATTGCGCCATTTTTGCACTGATTACCCTCTGCAGGTGGCCTTGAGCAAAATAGCACTTATCAGTATTCCAGGGCATGTATATTGTGAAATTAAATCCGTAATTATAAATTTCCTGAAGGTTAGCACTTCTGCCATTTTCTCTTTGATGTGATTGTCTCAGGAGATTGCCATCGCCTACGCTGTACAGAGTAGTATTCATGTATTGATTCATAGAAAATAACATGTTCATGTTCACTTTATTTACATCCAGGCTATTACAATAGCATATGGAGGTAACAATATGTAATTATACTGTTCTTGGCAGTGGAGTTTGTTATACTAATTAAATCATTAAGACTAATATTATACAACAATCAGTCTTATTAATACTATTATTAATATCACCATCATCATCACCCCAATGTTGCAGTACGTATCAGCTGCTGAGAGAAGATGTCTGGCCTTTGTCAACCTCTTTTCTTGAAAAGCTGTATGGGCCTGTGGAAGAACTGCAGAAAACCACAGATTTCATCTTTTGAACGGCTCTCCAAGTGTGATACCAGCGATCGAAAAGAAGATCACCGCAACAATATTCCTCATTATCATCAGTACTAGTTATGTCGCCTGGTAGGCGCACAGAGTGATTGGCCGAGAGCCCCGCAACGTCATCGCTTCCGCATACTAGGCCCCGCCCCCTTATGCCCATACATGGAAGTATGAATGGGCTTGTCCTAACATGCTAGTGAGCTGGCGTCACCGACCCCCCCCCCCATCCCCCCCCCCCCCCCCCGCCACCCGACCAACCACCCTGCGTACCCACATCACCATCTTCGTCATCACCATCACCATCCCCACCGGCGCCATCACTATCATTATTATCATTATTATTATCATCTTGAGACTTTATCAATTGGACTGCACTCATTGTATATAGCATCATTCAGTATTTTAGCATTATGATCCGTCAATGTGGTGATATGATTTTCGGGTTGAATAGTCAGAACTATATTTACATGTTGTGAACAAGTTGTTGTCATATTACAGCTATGTAAATTATCACCACTATCAAATATATCAGATATAAGAAGACCTTCTTTATTAATATCATGGGCTATTCCGCATTATTTCATTATCTTGAAACACATCGCGGTAAAAAATGTATTGCGTTTATAATGCAAACATGAACCATTGCTCATATAACTTTCATTGCTGGCGCGGTTTAGACTACAAGTACGCAACTCAGCACTTATATTAGGGTTGTATTAGCAGCAGAGGCAGATAGTGCTGGTACGTAGTAAGTAGTGGTAGTAGTAGCAGCAGCAGCAGTAGTAGTAGCAGTAGTAGCAGCAGTGTCAGTAGTTATTGTTGTTGTTGTTGTTGTTGTTGTTGTTGTTCTTGTTGTCGTCGTTGCTTCTGTCGTTGCTACTGTCGTTGCTGTCGTCGTTGTAATAGTAATCATGCCTCCTCGTCCCTATTACGAAAGGCGAACGCGGGACGAGGAGCCAGACGTCCATCTAGCAGTCGCAGTAGCAGTGGCAGTAGTAGCAGTAGCAGTGGCAGTAGCAGTAGTAATAGTAGCAGCAGTACTAGCAGTAGCAGCGGCAGCAGCAGCAGCTTTAGTAGTATTG
Organism: Chaetoderma sp. LZ-2023a; assembly: GCA_034401795.1. Taxonomy (NCBI): domain Eukaryota; kingdom Metazoa; phylum Mollusca; class Caudofoveata; order Chaetodermatida; family Chaetodermatidae; genus Chaetoderma; species Chaetoderma sp. LZ-2023a. The sequence goes on along the minus strand of CM067373.1, from coordinate 130,301,694 downwards.
GCAGTATTAGGAGCAGTAGTAGGAGCAGTAGTAGCAGTAGCAGTAGTAGTAGCAGCAGCAGTAGCAATAGTGGTGGTAGTTGTACTGGTATTAGAGGGAGTGGTAGTGGTATTGGTAGTGGCAGTGATAGTGCCAGTGGCCATGTCAGTCGTGGTGGCAATGTTAGTTAGTGGCAGTGGAAATAATGGCATATGTTTTGAGTGTTATTAATATGATAATATTGGAATTCTGCATATATACACTAAGTGGTTAAGCTTTCTTTGAGTATGAGATAGTTACATAGCTTTATTAATACAGGCTTGTTACATATCGATAGAAGACCTTTTGTTTTTCTGGTGAACTGTTAGTAACATAGTACTCAGGAATGTATTTCTGTCGCTCATTACTGTATTTCGAGCAAGTGTAAAGGAAGTGTGATTCATCTTCTATACAATTACAGTTTTCACACAACCGTTCATTTCGTTCAATGCTCAACGTAAATAAACAAAATAGTGTTTAACCCCTCGTGTGTCAACCGCGCCCCACGCTCAAAAGACGGCTTTCATCATGTCAATTGGAATTCTTTAAACGTATACTAAATCTAAAGAAAAGCTCACCTAATGTCATGGTGTATGGCGAACTAGGAAGAATGCCACTTGACATCCAAATACAATGTAACATGATACGATTTTGGGCCGGGTTAGTAAATGGAGGTTATGGGAAATTATCGTCTTCACGTGTCTGGATTCTATGTCAAGAACCCAAATCCAAGTTAAATGGATGAACAAAGTGAAAGCCATTTTAGAAATAACGGGACAATCAGACATATTTTTGGCAGAAACTGTAAACACAAAACAGGTAGTGCAGCGAACAAGACAAGCTTTAGAGCATCAGTATGTAGAAAAATGGACACAACTCATAAATGATTCAACACGGTTAACGTTCTATAAAGAAATAAAAACAAAATTTGAATTCGAAAACTATTTTAAAATATTTCCATATAGAGAAGCTATTATAACCTTTTGTCATTTTAGAACATTGACCCATTAACTCGCAATAGAATCTAAAAGTTGGGTGGATATTGACAGGGAGGAACGACTTTGTAATACATGTAACGTAGTAGAAACAGAAACACATTTTCTTTTCTGCTGCGAAAGATACACAAAAGAAAGAACACAATTTAAACCTGATTACTATGTAAGGCAGAACACAACAGAGAAAACTCAAGGCCTGTTTGCGATCTGTAACAAACCAATACTTAATAGGTTATGTAAATATCTGCGACTCTCAAAGAAAAAAGACAGATCCGCTTCACAATAACAACAACAACAACAACAACAACAACAACAACAACAACAACAACAGCAGCAGCAGCAGCAGCAGCTACAGCAACAACAGCAACAGCTACAACTACGATAACGACAACGACAACTACGATAACGACAACGACAACTACGACATTAGGAGCACCTCGGACACACACCTCTCTACTACGACCAACGCAACAACCATGGCTCCAGCACCAATATGCTACAATCATCACCACCACAACCACCACCACCACCACCACCACCACAACAACAACAACAACAACAACAACAACAACAATAACAACAACAACAACAACGACAATGCAATCGACAAGAACAAAGATGTTGACAACGACAAAGAAAAAGATGTCAAAACAAAATTTTTCAAATACGGCAGCAGCTAATCACAAAATAATAATAATAATAATAATAATAATAATAATAATAATAATAATAATAATAATAATAATAATAACTACCGCCATAGTATAAATAATAATAATAATAATAATAATAATAATAATAATAATAATAATAAAAATAATAATAATAATAATAATAATAATAATAATAATAATAATAATAATAATAATAAATAATAATAATAATAATAATGTCTACCCCATATGCTGTGTAAATGGGCTGGGTGAATAAAGAAAACTGAAAACTGAACTGATCAATTAAGCCTTTTATTTGTCAAGAGTTTTCAAACAAATCGAAATTTTTGCTCAGTGAATGACCATTTGCTGGTCAAGAGAAGACTGGGTTTATTGTAAGTTTATAACTAGAATTTAGGAAAATCGTTTATTAAGACGTGATTTTTATCGGTTTGACGATTATAGGATTATAATGGTCAAGAAAATCTAAATTTTTGTTTAGTCAGTGTCCATTTGCAGGCAAAGAGAAATTTTTTTTTGAAAATTTGTCACTGGAATGACTGGTTCGGTTATCGAGCCAGTAATTCCAGCGCTAAATTTCAAAAGTAGTCTTCTCTTAGCCTGAAAATAGAGATTCCTCAAGATAACTGCCGAGGAAGTATTGGCCGGTTTTACCATTATAAACTACAAGTTGACACAAGAGGGGTTAAGGAGTTAAGAGATTACAGACCCTTCATCACGCGCTGTCAATAATATTTGCCATCACCACCACCCTATCCCACCACCTCACTGTGAAGGACGTGTGATTGTTCCTTGTGGACGCATGGTCAGACTCACTAACGGACTGACGGAAAGCCGTCAGCCAGTTCTTATTGTGTGCGCGCGTGCATGTCCGCAAGCAGAATCTGTGTTGTTTCGAGATAACTTAATTCCATTTAGAATATTGTGTTATCACATAAGCTAGTTAGCCAGTTACGTGTCGTTCGCATAGCCAGGCACTCAACTACCCACCTCCGGATCTGCCATGTGCCAGTTTATGAGCGGGATTCCAGTTTTAGCTATGCCTCGCCCATCACTAGCTAAGCTCCACCCACACCTCACTCGTGTTGGGATCGATCTATCCCAGAACGCCCTGACTATCGATTTCCAGAAAACTACACGTTAAGCTGGCAATTATTGTATTAAATGGTAAAAACATACAATTCGTACAACGTGTCAGACTATTAAGCGCTAAAGACGGACTAAATCGAGTCATTCATGCTATAATTAACTATGACGTCATCCTACACGTCACTTATTGATTGTAACGTGAGATGATGGATGGATAGACTGGAAAGGCCCATTGGAATTTATTGTGTATTATAGACCATAGTTGTGACCTGAATTTATAAGTTGCGTGCGTGCGTGCGTGCGTGCGTGCGTGCGTGCGTGCGTGCGTGCGTGCGTGCGTGCGTGCGTGCGTGCGTGCGTGCGTGCGTGCGTGCGTGCGTGCGTGCGTGCGTGCGTGCGTGCGTGCGTGCGTGCGTGTATAGGAGGTGTAGACTTATTGTCACTGCGTGTCTGGAGTGGCGTATGTATGTGCGTGTGTTCGTACTTGTGCCCGTGTGTGGATGCGTACGTACGTGCGTGCGTACGTGCGTACATGTGCGCAAGTTCGTGCGTGTGTACGTACGGGGGGGGGGAGGGAGGGGGGGGGAGTTGTAGGTGCGTGCAGCTGGGTGACTGGGTAGTTTTTGGTGTGTGCTTGAATGTTTATTACAAGGTAATGGTGAGAGGTTTTCTATATTAATAAGTTTTTCGATTACATTTGTTAAAGTGTGTGGGGAAATGAAATGTATAACTCAGTTAATAATCTCTGTTATTGCATACGCGGATGGTCGTAAGATTTGGCCTCTATGGTAATCGTCTTAAGGTGTCTAATGCAATAGGAGACAAGGTGTTGTAGTCAGAAATAGGTGTATAATTTTGGACACCGTTTTGGTCGCTAGTCTGGGGCCATTCCAGTGCTTTTGTACCAGATTCTTAAGGTCCACTCTGATTTCCTAAAAAATGACAAAAGCAAAGAAGCCAGAAGTTTCATTAATGTAAATGTCAAAGCTAAAGCATCTCAAATTGTATATTTTAAAGTAGTCAGGCGCGTGGCGATCATAGATCTGGCTTAACGCGCTCAAGCCCACGGCACTGGGGGTTTTTTTGCGGATAACGTGCGCTAGATAGTGGGGTGGCTTAGCCCAATAAATCGTTACACGCCGGTTAAAAGTGCCAAATTGTGTATGGTGATCGGTATGTGTAGAGCCAATAAAAATCCTAAGCTCCTAAAATTTGTAGCCACTATGCTGTCAGATAAACAAAACACTATAAACAAGGCTAAAACGTGGTAAAAGTAATCAATTATACGACTTACTATTATGTCATATTTTGAAAATATCTAGAAACATCTATCATATAATTATACGCCTGGTCACATATATGAACGATGATTGATTTCATTGTAAATTATCAAATATGTCGCTAAGCAAATATTAAGCACATTAAACCAAATTGTATGTGCACTTACTGATAACATCCAAATTTTAAAGCAATTAGGCCAAAATCTGTGCAGGAGACCGCCTGTGTATTGGAGCCATATATGTTGGTTCATTAACAAAGGTGGTCAAAACACACCTGGCCTAAAGAATCAATCTCTTGTGCTACTAATTAGCGGTTACAACATCTGACTTATTTGATCAGTTGTATATAGTTGTTCATGTGTCTGCAAGGTATTTCATTCGCTTATATCTGGCACTCACACTGACACAGTTCCGTACATGGAAGATTCGCTCTTGAACAGTTACAGTTCACACACCCACGCTCAGATTTACAGCCACACGTATATATATATATATAATTAGTTCGCTACAGGTCTTTACAGCTTCAGGCAATATCATCCAGACAGGTTGAAAGTGGTTTTCTTGTAGGGTCTACCACCAGTCATCTGGTGTAGGAATTACATGCTGTGCTTGCTGACAGATCATCCAGATGCTGGCTTGATAAGTAGTTCTCTTGGCATGCTGAATATGGGAATCCTAAAGGGAAAATATGAATTTAGTAAACAGCAATGATTAAACAGTTTATTATCCCAACACGTTTTGAAAAAAGACGGAGGGGATATGGAAATTGTGTCCTTCCATCCGTCTGTCTGTCTATGTCCTCCAAAACTAGATACATCTCTTTCGCAAAGATGAGATTGGGACATTTAGTTTCGACTCGCAGCTAGCCACTCCAAACATTCGACTTACAAAGGGAGGTTCTTTTCTCTCTGGGATCATTTGAAAATGGGAATAAGAATTTCGGTCCTTGGCACGATATCCCAGTTCAATCATCTTAATCCTCCGGCTACCATAGGTTTGGTTGTTGTTTACGATTGTCTGCAGCGTGCTGCAGTCTGGATAGCGCCAGTGCAGTTACTTGGTGACCATGTCCAGTACGGGTTATGTGTGCCGCTTTTATAAATGAATCGGCTGTACCAGGTGATGCAAGATTTGCTTCTGCTAAAACAACTGTCCAGCCGGATCCTTCTAAGAAATCTCCCAGGGCATTCCACAAGACCTTCTCAAAATGGATTCCGCCAAACATAATGACAAATTTATCTTCTCCGTGAGCATGAGGGTGGTCCACTGGATATACTTCCAGTTTGCAAAGATGGGGCAGTCACAGGCCAAAACAGGAATCTGTCCAGGAATCAGAAATTCTGTTGTGGTCTTTAAGATGTTCATGCCATGCTTTATTATTGTCGGAGAATCCGCATATTCAAAGAAAAGTGATAATATTGCGGTGATAGCAGGGGGATCTATTAGGACCGATTGTTGTGAAGCATGATATGCAGCCCACGAACTTGCACAATCATGTAGCTCATCAGACAGGAGAAGTTGAGTTGCATGTTGGATCCATTCCTCTCCTTTGATGTTGGCGGCTATTAGGCTTTCAGTAAATTGCATTTTTGTAGCATCTGATACAGAAGTAGCTGTTGACTTTATTGCGCCTGCAGGAACTATTGCCTATGAATCAGGCAAAGAGGGTTTCATTGTTGAACTTGTAAGTTGTAAGTCGGCTGCGTCTCGGCAAATACCCGGAGTCGCCGATGTTGGATATTGAATGATGCTAATGCTATGGTTCCGTGGAACGACCCTTGTGATGTTGTGGCCGCGTTTTATGGTCCAGATTGTCCAACGTCCGACCTTTCCGTAGATTGGATGGGCATACTATATTGTCGGACTCAAATTGCTTGCACATTGAGAGAGTTAGTGAATTTTCTAATTCAAGAACACGGTCATAAGTGATACTGGTTCCGAGTGTAGCATGCTGGGCTATAATTTCTTGTTTCTGCTAACTGTGTGGATATTCATGAATGTATACAGGTAGAGGTGGTTCTCTTCCGAGCGAATGGCGCCTAAGTGGTATGCTGTCTCGTGTACGTTTCTTGAACTTATGCACAAACAACTGTGAAAGGTGAGGCAAACCTGTGAGTATTTGGCATTTTCCTTTATGGCTGGTCCGTATAGTAAGTAAGGCGATACTAGAGACAACTGATTTTTCCTGACAGGAAGGAGTGAATTTGCCAGAAAAGATACAATCTTGTTTGAAAAGTTCTTCCCTACAAATCCTTGCAACCTTAGCCAAAAGCAATGTTTCTTCTTCATAGTTCCGACAGAGGAAAGCATCCCTTATTAGTTGCTATATACCATCAGGGATTATCAGAATTGTATTTTTGCCATCGCATTGCTCTTGCAGTTCCATGTCTGCAAACTGGTCTAAGAGCTTTTCTTTCAAACAGGACTTGTTGGTGGAAATTTCCTCTCCGTGTTCACGCACACGAGCTTCATATGCATGATGAAGATCAAAAAGCCTAAACAGATAACATCCCCTCTTCTAATGAGATCTCTACATTAGATACAAGTTCAACAAATGCTCTCTCTCTCTCTCTCTCTCTCTCTCTCTCTCTCTCTCTCTCTCTCTTGATTGTCTTTTTAATTTGCGCATCTCGGAGTCGTCAAACTCATTTGTTTCCTTTTCCTATTCTTTTCGCTATCTAGTTTTGAATTGTTAAACCTGTGATGACACGATCGATGCCATGAAGCATTATTATTGATAAAAGCGTCAACCGTTCCATCCACTCCAAACTCAGCATTTGCTGGCGAATATCTAACTGTGTAAATTGTTCAACGTTTTCTAGAAAAGAACTACACATTAATGGCATCACAGCTTGTCCTATTTTGTGGGCAGCACAACTGCTCTGAAGTAACTGTTTGATCAAGTTAGGTTTTGAAAGTGTTATTGTCAATATTATGCGGTCTGGCATCATAGGAGATTACGCAATAACCCATAACACAAAAATTAGATTATAATAGCAGAGAAATAATTAATATATTCCTAACAGTTATATGTGAATGCCCATCTGTCTTTGTACGATAAAAGTATGGTGGATTAGGGACGTGATCGTTATATGCCGGAGAAGAGTGTCAGATTTGGCTGAGAGATAACTTACAGGATACTCGTTTTCGTGACCATTCTTCTTGTTAGTTTGCTCTATCCGTATAAGAATAGGTAAACCATAGTTGGAATTTAATACTTTCTTTACCAGGCAACACACAATATTTGAAATGTGTAAATTTTACAATCATTATACTAGTGGTACGCCAATCATTGCATTGTTTTTATCAGGAATAAATGACGTCATAATCATGACATACGGGTCAAATTCTTTAGAGCTTAGGAATTTCCTAAAACACACACCATAATGTGTTTGTCAGCCAAATTTGACACTTTTGTCCAGCATGTAACGATCAAGGCACTAAGCCACCCCACTAAGACTAATTATAACAGCTTGGTGATCTCAGAAAAGACACATATTTATCTAATTACTTATAACAAATTGAAGAATATTGACACGCAGACGTTCAACAATAAGCTAGGAGTATATGCCTGACTATATGGTTTTACACACAAAAGCTGGCAACGTCATTCACTGTGGGGAGCCTCGCAAGTGACAGGCGCAAGTATAAAGTATATGTACCGTCTATTAAAGTAGTGTTTTGAATAATAATGAAGTTAGCACCTCTAGCAGGGCCTCTATTTCAAATTCGCAACTTAAAATATTATATTAATTTTTATGGAATGGAATCATCATATGTTATGATTTATTTCGTTTTATTACATATAGGCCCACGGTTTAAGCTTCTAAAAGTGTATAATTTAATCAATCTTATTTTCAGAAATATTACTCTGAATATGCAACTTTAAGCAATAATCTGATTGGGCAAAAGCAACTAGACGAGTAAATTGTGGAAAATTAAATATTGATATAGATTTTAAAAGTCCGTCCCCCTCTTCAACCTCTTTGCAATGAAAAATGGAGCATGTTACTCATTGCAGCAAAACCTGTTTACATGTACGTTATTTTGCTCCAATGTTCATTTAAATAACAAACCTAGATACAATTTCAAGTCCATAATGTGTAATTGTTTCTTCTCTATTTTTCAATGTATCGCAACCTAATTAATAGACTCCCATTGGCATGATTGGAATACATGCAATTAGGTTTGATGAAATGGGTAACATATTCTTAAGGAAGAAATACTATGTTTACAAGCTGTGTTTTGACACTGAGCTAATCGATTCACTCACAGATCTCAACTACTTTAGAACGTGTGTCACACCGATGTCAATATGTTAATTCTTCTGGCAGTCATGGCAGTGTACATGTGGAGGACTGATCAATGTGTATAAGAGTTTTGTAGTAAACTGTTATTGTCTTATATAGTAATAGTTTACAGGAAGTGTGTTTGCAGATTGAACAGCAGCAGCATAAGAGGGGGAAGGAAATGCATCACCTGAATGCTCTCTCCTCATTATCATCAGATTGAGAAATAGCCATTCTTCATGAGCTGATGGCTGACTGCTGATATAATAATCATGGTAATAAGTTTAATCTAGTTTTGGCAACATTGAAAATACCTGGGCATACGGTTACTGTGCTATGATTGTGTTCATTGCTTCAGAAGATCATATCATATCTCATCTCCAGATTTGCTTAATTGTCCCCGCTACCCTATCACGGGGGCACTGTCCATGGTCAGTTTCAAAATAATATCACTAGCATTCAATGTGGTAGTTTTGAGAAAATCTGGGATCTGATAAACTTCATAATCTTTTTTGTATTGTACTGCACTTCCAGATTTTGCAGTAGCTTCCAGTTGAATTAGTTTCAAAATATTCAACAGAGCTCTTAGATCTATTAAATTGAGGTATAGAGAATTCATATATATGAAATGGTTAAATATTCACTTCTTTCCAAAGCGTTGATCATGCAATCAAGAGGCCATGGTTATGCTAATCACAGGGTTAATTCAGGAGACGGCAATACCATTCCATGATGCAAATTACATAACCGAAGCCACAATCATGATGTAATAAGTGGTGACAAGTTATTGGTTAACCATCCAACTGTTTCAACATATAGTAATCAATTCACATTAGAAGCAGTTTTGAAATAAGTGTAACGGGTACTTAATAAACGGTAAGTTTTGAGTCACAGCACTGCAGCAATCTGTACTCAGTTGTTTATTCAACAGTCATTATGGATGCAAGAAATTTAATGGAAAGTAGCAATCCATCCATATCCATGATTATGGAAACATGAACCAAATTAAACCGAACGCTCAACATTTAGACATGATTTTTTATTTTAAAAAACAACTTTATTCAAGAAGTTTGTCTCAAAAGGTAGATAAAACACTAATTTTTTATACACGCATATCAGTGACACTGTCCCTCCGCGACAATATGTCTCCTCCACGTCAGTCCGGGACAATAAGTCCACTTATACTAACAGATTTTTTTATTTATATAATTCTTTGCCACATTCCTTGTGCAACATGAACGTTCTTCATTCCTAATCATTTCCTGAAACAATTGCAAATCATGTGCTATATAATACTACCAACATAAGACTTGTTACCCATCAATAAATACAAGTTCCATCCTCCTTTGCTAAACATAGGACAGTGGCCCCTCCGCGACAAAGAAAATGAACAACATATACATGCATTTTTCAACAGGAAACGGGTGAAATACTTTGCAAATAATTATAGATATGGAAAATATAGCTATTCTGCTATATAAAAGTTAAGAAATTTGAACTAAAATGGAATTTTGAAAACTGTGTATGTTGGTGGACATTACTGTGGAATTGCCCATGTATGCCTTAATATACCTATTTCGAGTAGGCCCATGCCTTGCTCACGGATCTATAACTCTAATTGTCCATAAGTGTTGTTCAGTTCAATTCTCAAGATTGTTACAGTGGTCGGTATCATGAAGAGATCCATGGAGCTGTCGCTCAACTATATGACGTCATAATTAAACACGTCACTTGTTAGCTGACGAGATTATGATAGAGACCCCGCGCAAAAGCGGCACTAATCCGTCACGAACGCGTCTCAATTGTATGTCCTTGATGATTTTATAATATAACAAACATTTTGTTCAAAATATGCAAGAGCTCGCTTGTATAGTTTTCTGGAAATTGAGATTCAGAACGTGAAGAGATCGATTGATCCCAAGAGGGGGGAAAGCGTAGGTGGAACTTAGCCAGAGATGGGCTGGACATAATTTGTTAATTGGCTCTCAGTCAGGGTCAATTAAAGGTTTATGCTACCCTGAACATGTACTGATTGAATTCCTAATGCTAAAAAACCTTAAATACATTTTTCCCCCGCAAATACTCATTCAGTGTACCACCAATGTCTTGTTTATTACTACTGGCATATAATTTTCCAATTTGTGAGGGATAAGGAAGCCCGGATCGACCTGCGAGGACTGAGAAGGCCTACACATTTCGAGGTCTACATCCTCTATAATATGCCTAACACCTGGCTGCAGCGCTGGGCAACATAGGGCGAATCAAATAATTAAACGCCAATCTGGCGAGAATTTGCGCTGATAATATAAATAGCGTGAATAATTAATTTATTAAATATTTACTGTGGAAAATGGAATGGTTTGTACACACGCTTTGTCGACGTACCCCGCAATGGTATTTATAGGTGTGAAAACCAAGAAGGAAAATAGCATTGTATCAGTTAGGCATATATGTGTATGCGTATATTAATTAACCCTAACATTACTGGAACGGTAGCTGAAGCATTTTTAAACGGGTCTCCGGATAATAGACGAAGCCAGTCTGTCAGTCACATATATGACGTCATACTCGATTGACCTTTCCAATTTAGCGATGTTCTGCCCATCTCTAGCTAAGCTCCACCCACACCTTACTCGGGTAGGGATCGATCGATCCCTGAACTCCATGACTATAAATTTCCATAAAACTATACAGGTAAGCTGTTAAATATTTTGAAACTAAATTTGACCAGGTGCTTTATGGCAGCAACAGCACCCAGTCAAATTAGTTTAAAAATATTCAACAGAATATTTATGAAATGGTAAAGACATACTAAGCGTTAAAGAAGAACTAGGGCTATATCAAGTCATTCATGAAGTCATGATACTGATGTCATCTTATGTAGCATCCGGGGGTACGCCCTGGTCTGCTTGATTCTCTCGCACTGCGGCACAGCATGTGCACGGCGCTTTGGGGTGAGGCTACTGGTTAGCCGCGGATCTCGGGGTTGCGGATCTAGTGTTGCGTGTCTCCGGATTATACAAAGACCGACTTCGTGAGCCAGTGGAACGTGCGACCATCGTCGCAGAAGTTGAATCACGCCGTATCGTCCCGGCTGTTTGTGTCACCGGTGTGGCCGTCCATTTACTCAATTAGCGTGGGGGCATTATAAAATACACAACTAATTAATATTACACAGCCAAACAATGGTACTCGTTTGCTGCTATGAGAGAGAAATTAAGTACATAGGACTAACTTGGTGTTTTGTTTTAACATGGTTCTCGCCAGAGGTACCTCACCGATCTCTGATCTGTATAATCAGTGAGGTATCCCCGCAAGGGAGGGTTCTAACGCGGCTACCCTGCAAGTTTAATATAAACTATTATAACCCCTAGCACAAATATTATTTGTTGCGAGAGGAAAGTGGCTGGCGCGTGCCTCCGTCACAGGAAAATGCCTACAACGCCGAAGCGGAGGAAGAGAGGTGGTAAAAAGGGCCACTCTCTTCAAACTATGCTATGGTGTGTAAAGTGGGTCAACCTAGTAAAATTATAAGTTTTAGTGATGCGGTCCTTCCGCTAGATCCTATCCCAACATTTAGTTTTTAGGTCCATGTCATGTTTAAGCCGCAAGTGGCCGTGTGTTCTACCTATCTTTAATACATAAGCTTGACTGGCGAGAATGCCTGGTGCCCGTATGGTCACCCTCATGGAGCATCCCGCTCAGAGAGACAGCGTGCGGATATGCCACATGGTGGCAGCTTCAGAATCATATAACGATCCTATCACCCCTGCGTCATGACCACATATACAACAATGGACAAGTCACATTACATAAGCAATAAAAGCACATATAGGTTTATGGTAGGGAGTAAGAAACAGATATCCAACTATGGTGACCGTCCCGTGAGTGCGTGGTGAGTTCTAAGACTGCACCCAGTCACCTGTAGAGTTCGATGGAGATCTGTGTCCTGTCTGTCACCTAGCGTGTCGGGGGGAGGAACATGTGAGATCCGCACCCTGGGACTAACATGTACCTGTCTTTAGGGTTATGTAGATTGCCCAGAGATGCACTGCAGGCCAGTAAATATAAAATAATGTTTTCGCAGTGCTTCCTACATTGGCATGGTTATCTAAGCAAACAAGTATCCGCAGATACAGAAGAGATGTTTGCGGTCTTCGACACTTAGATTCTAATCACTCTGAAACCCCAATAGTTTCAAAGTCAGCTCTAACCAACATGGCGGAGGGAATCCAGACAGGCATTAAGCCCTAAGGCTGGAGGAGCGTAGACAGAGACTATTACTCATTTATTCAAAAGAATTTAGGAGGCCCTATGGTATATGGCCAATTTATACAACCTTGCCGGTGTGCGGTGTTACATATCCGCTACTTCTGGAAAAGAGACTTACACAAATGCCTTCTATAGAGTAATCATCCCTAACTACCTATACACCTATCCTATCGAGCTAAAACAGCCAAGTTTAGTTGGCCGCATGTCAGGTTTGCGCAGTGAGAACATGAGCAGTGAGCTCAGTGAGAAATTGATGCTGTTGGGGAACAAGGTGGTGCAGTTGTTGCAGTATAGTGTAGCCTAGCGAACTGCGGTTCTAGTATATTATATAAAATAAGCAAAACATATAACTAGGATGGCTACTGCCATATAGCAAACTATCACAGTACAGTCAAAATATTAGGTCACGCGACCATGATGGTGCCTGTTAGTCATCGGCACAAAAATAAGGCTAAATATATACAGTAAAAAGATATAAACTATAAAAATGCGGTACATGTTCGTCATCAGCACATTATATAAACATATTAACATGATAATACAATGACGGAGTACCTATTAGTCACCGGTACAGAAAAAGTTCTAAAGTCACTGAGGTTGAAGTGTCACATATCCGAGGCGTGAGATGGCATGATGCTGAAATTAGCTGCTAGGAGTATATCTGCAGGCGAACTGTCTGATGTGGCTCAATCTCAAGAATGGTGAAGGAGAACTGTTGCGGATGCGGATGGCTAGTATCTAGTCACGTTTATTCACAGATTTAGTAATTTAAATGGTGGTTGGAAAGTTCCGTACTGGTGCAGATTTTTTAAGCTGTCCTGTAGTTATGAAGGACTACAGTTTGAAAGTTATTTCATGCAGATGCATCCTGGCAGATCACAAGACGTGATGCACTGCATAGCTCGCGTGGTGCATCAGGCAATGTCCCAACTAGACTGCAGTCAAAATGTTCAATACTGAGCACGACACATGTGCGGAATTTTGAGTCACCACTCCTCAGCGTGGCTCGGCAGATCTAGTGAGTTATCCATCGAAACCACCACTCATCCTATATACCTGACGAGGTCTTACATTCGGGCTAAAAGGCCCATCCGCAAAAAGGTCCCTCTGCAGTGTGGTAGCAGGGGTGTCTTACTATAATTTAGTTTTTGCCCTCGGATGATATCTTTTCCAGGAGCTTCCAAAAACTAGGTGCGGATGCGGAGGCTGTGTTTCAGAGACAAGGCTGAAATCCGAATGGCTATTAGGTGCCTGATCTACAGTTAGCAGTTGCCCCACGACTCGGTCTGCTCTGACCTAACACAACCTTCCACCTTCTCTCTGCTCTGCTCTCGATTCTGATTTTTCTTCTACTTTTATACTACTCGTGACGTGATAGCTGGAGCACCACAACCAATCGGCGCGCGCTTTCTGAGGCAAGGATACACTATCCTCCCCATTCACTAAGTACATGCACGCGCCTATGGTTTTAGAGCAATATTTTGAATGGAATTAAACATGAATAACTCAGCCATTTCTGGACCGATCTTAAAATAGTAAAAGGATTTGGAGTCCTCGGTTCAATTTGATTATGAATAATACCAAGAACGACGGGAAGACTATATTTTAAAGGAATTACCAGTACTGGCTCGGTACACTACAAGATGTCATTCTCTCCAACACTAATGCGCATTGGTAGGCACTCTCTGACGCCCGTGCATGCGCGCTAGGCGATCTCACGGACTTTTTGAGAACCTATCTATTATGGCTTTATACATGCGTACTTTCCTAACCAGGGTGTGTGCTTGGAACGTACCTGGTCCAGCCATTACATACCCAGACAAGCTGGGATGGTCGTTACCTGACCGGTTGATCAGCGCTACGCCTACACCTCACGTTGTTGATTATGGCATCATATGGCGGATGGACAAATTGGAAATCTGATTTATGGCACAGGTTGGTTGATGTTACAATCAATTATGTCATGAATGACGTTTCTATGGCTGTCATAAATGCTTAAAACTGTAGCCTCCGGGCATACGCACTGGTCTGCTGGATACTCTCATTCCGCGGTACTGCCAGGGCGTGGTACATTGGGATAAGGCTGCTGGTTAGTGGATCCGGTATTGCACGTTGCCGGGTTATACAAAGACTGACTTCTAGAGCTGGTGGAACATTCACGTTCTAGTGGGGCCGTGCGACCATCGCCACAGAAGTTGAACATCACGGTCTCATTCTCGCTGTTGGTGTCATCGGTATGACGGTCCCACAGCTCCATTTAACGGCGGGACATGATTAAATACATACAATAATTAAAGATTGTAGCAGTCAAACAAGGGTACCTATTTTCCGCTACTCGGGAGAGGTTTAGTACATAGGGTTAAGTAGATGATTCATCATCATGGTCCTCGCCAGAGGTACCTCACAGAGTAGGATCCGTGACGCATCCGCGCAAAGGAGGGTCCTAACGCGTCTAGTTAGCTTGTTTAATATAAACTATATTAACGCCTAACACAAACATTATTTGTTGTGAGAGGAAAGTGTCTCGCGCGGGCCTCCATCACAGGAAAATGCCTACAACGCCGGAGTGGATGAAGCGAGATGGCAAAAAGGGCCACTGTCTTGTTCAAACCAAATTATGTAAAAGAGCCAACCTAGTGAAATTATTAGTTAAATGTGATGTACGCTGTATTACGTGAAGATGGGGCTGATGATTTCCGTAAAATTCAACACCGTCATCTTATGTAAGTTCAAAGATACTGAATTTGTAGTTGCCGCTCTATTTATGCGGCCCTTCTGCTTGACCCTATCCTATCCTAACCTTGACCCTATCCTAACATTTAGTTTTGGGGTCCAGATCTAAGTTAAGCCGCAAATGGCAGTGTAAGCTAACTATCTTTAAGATAGCCGATGGGCGAGAATGTTCGGTGACCATATGGTCCCCCACGGAACATCCCCCTCAGTTAGATGGCATATGGAAATATCAGGAGGTGAAAGCTCCGGAATCATATAATGATCCCATCACCATCGCATCATGATCATGTATAACAGCACAAGGGATAAGTCACATTACATAAGCATTGAAAAGCACATATAAGTTTAGGGTGGGGAGAAAGAGGCAGCTATCCAACTTTAGTGACGTTCTCGTGAGGACGTGGTGGGTTCTAAGACTGCAGCCAGTAGCTAAGTGACCCAGTAACTTGTAGAGTTAGATGGAGAGCTGGGTCCTGTCCATCACCATTGTGTTGGGGACGGATCATATGAGATCCGTACCCAGGGAACTAACATTTATCTGTCGTTATGGTTATGCAATTTCGCCCAAAGCTGCACTGCAGGCCAGTGACTATAATATTTTCGCAGTGCTTCCTACATTAGCGGGGTTTTCTAACTAACTAGTATCCGAAGATACAGGGGGAGGTTTATACGGTCATCGTCACTTTATTTCTAATGGCTCTGAAACCCCAGTAGTTCGAAAGTCAGCTCTAAACAACGTGGCTGAGGGAGAGCCAAACAATTAATAAGCATGGCTGCTGGAGGAGCGCTGACAGAGACATTTACTCATATAATGAAGGCCTTAAGGTATGTGGCCAATTTATACAATCTAGCCAGTGTGCGGTGTTACATATCTGCTACTCCCAGAAAAAAGACTAACACAAAATGACTCCTACAGAGTAATCGTCACTACTACTATAAACCGATCCTATTGAGCTAAAATAGTCCAGGTTTAGTCGACCGCATGTCATGTTCGCGCAATGAGAACATGATCAGTTACCTCAGTGAAAACGTGATGCTGTAGGGGAACAAGGTGGTGCGGTTGTTGTTGCTGGATTGTATAGCCTAGCGAACTGCGGTTCCAATTTTTTTATATAAAATGAGCAAAACATATAACTAGGATGGCGACTGCCACAACTTATCACACAACAGTTAAATAGAAGGTCACACGACCTTTATAGTGCTTATGGACACAAAAATAATAATAATAATATATACATCATAATAATAAACTATTAAAAAATTGCGTTCTTAAACGACCAGCAGGTACTTATTGGCCATCAGTACATGTTACATAAAAGTAATACATAAATACAATACTATGACAGTGATGGGGTACCTATCAGTGATCGGTACAGAAAAAGTTCTAGAGTCACCGTAGTTGAAGCGTAACATATTTGGAAAGCGAAATGGCACGATGTGGAAGTTAGCTGCAGGAAAAACTGCAGGCGAACTGTCTGATGCGGCTCACTCTCAGGAATAGTGAAGGAGAACGTGTGTGGAAGCGGATGGCAAGTAGTTAGTCGCGGCTACATACAAAGTTAGTAATTTAAGTGGTATGCTGAAAGTTTCGTACCGGTGCGGAAATTGAAAGCTGCCCTAAGGTTCTTGAAGGGCTATGGATGAAAAGTTAATAATGCGGATGAATTCTGGCAGATCACAAAATGAGATGCATCGAATAGCTCACACGATGTATCAGGCAATGTCCCCTAACTGCGATCAAAACGTTTAAAGTCTAACACAACACGTGCAGATTTGATTCACTACTGGTCGGCATGGTACGGCAGATCTGGTGAGTTACCATCGAGCACATCACTCATCGCACATACTGGGCGAGCTTACATTGGGGCCAACAGGCCCATCCGCACGAAATGTCCTTCTGCGGTTTTAGTGGCGTGGGTGCCCCTACGTTAATTTCTTTTATTGCCCCTGGTTGATATCTTTCCAGGGTCTTACAAAAACTTGCGATGCGGATGTGGTGGCTAGTACCGTAGAGACGACGAGTACTCAAAACCGATTGGCACCGCAGCAGATGTTAGGTAACTGCTGTGCAGTTCGCAGTACTACACAACTCGTTCTCTCAGGCCAGGTACCTCTCCACCACCAGTCTCTCCTTGACTTCTGAATCTGTGTGTGTGTTGTAATATTTGAGGCGTTTATATGCTAGTTCCCAATGCTAGGGTCTAGACTCACGCCTGGCCTTTATGGTTTCTGTTGAATTCTTGTGAATTCTTGTGACGTCGGTTTGTGCATTAGCTTGTGTCTCTCTCTGTGTGTGTGTGTGTGTTGATCGTTGTCTCTCGATTTTGTCTCATGTTGCTCCTCAGGGGATGGCCTAACCTGGACCTAACGGGGGTGGGGAAGGGATGGGGTAGGTGTTGGGTCGGGGGAGGTGCGTACGGTCTTATGACCTGATGCACCCAAGGGGGGGGGGGCTTTAGGTCAGAGACCTCCCGGCCCCTTTGGGGGGAGTGGGGAGGTTGGGGTGTGGGGTCTTACGGGTCCTGGGACCCATTTGGTCTTCTGGCCATCATCCGAGCAGGCACCAGCGCGCACTTGTTTGATTTTGATTGGTTAGGTAGCCCGTATGGTGACTGTGTCCGTCCGAGGACGAACTCGATCAGTCATCCGGGTTACATCCCTCCATAGTCCCCTCGAAAATTCCGAAAGATTCTAATTCTAGCAATTTGGTTTTGGTTTTGTAATCCGTATGTTGCCTGGTACCATCCGAGGAGGGATCCATTCAGCATCCGGTTTACTTTGACTATGCCGAAATTTCTTGCCTACCTAACCCTAGCTCACGTTCACACAGTGATGGGCACTGTATGACGGGACCTCAGTTTAAAGTCCCATCCGAGAAGACTGAGCAAGTGGGGCCAAGTACATTGCTCAAGCGTACTCCAGCAGCTTGCTGTGCCCAGAGTTGTCCGTCAGTCTGTCCATTTGTTGATTGGTTTGTCAGTCTGTTCGACAGACAAGCATACCTGCCTACGGGCCACGAATGAGATGGACACACGTCCATATCCCTCGCGGTCCGCCGCCAGGCCGGCCCATCTGTTGTTCTGTTGTCCATTCCAGTGCTCCATCTGTCTTTCTGCCCGTCTGTCATTGTTGTTTTCGTTGCTGCATTTTAGCTCCAGCTCCAGCTCTGGCTCTGCCAGAAAAGGAGGGGAACAATGCTGAAAGAAAAAGAAGGAGAAAACAGACAGTGTGGACAGGTGTTTTGGGGCATGTACTCACATACTCTGGGTCATCAATTCATGACAATGTCACGATCCTTAAGTGGAATAGTCAAGCCAGATAAAAGGTTTTCAAGAATTTAGTAACATTCATAGAATGACATCACAGATAACATACTATATAGGCCATGCAACACAGCAAATCATTTGCTTACACATATTTCCCCTCGGACCTGACACCTCATGCGCCTAGGGGAAAAAGTGTGATGCGATTCCCCTCGGACCTGACACCTCATGCGCCTAGGGGAAGTGATCTGCGTTTCTCCTCGAACCTGGCACCTCACGAGGGTGGTGAGGCAGTAAATGCTGCAGTGACCATAGGGGTCGGTGGTGGGGTGGCAGTAAATGCCACAATAGCCATAGAGGTCGATGGTGGGAAGGCACTAAATGCCGCAGTAGAGGCCGGGGATTGGAAGGCAGTAAGTGCCGCAGGACAGGCCGCAGAAGAGTGCTTCTTGCGCCGTCTCAGGTGTTTGCTTTTTTGACATCAGAGATAACATACTGTATAGGTCATGCACACAGCAAATCGTTCGCTTACACGTATTTCCCCTCGGACCTGACACCTCATGCGCCTAGGGGAAAAAGTGTGATGCGATTCCCCTCGGACCTGACACCTCATGCGCCTAGGGGAGTGATTTGCGTTTCGGACCTGACACCTCACGAGGGTTGTCTCAGTTGTTGTCTCGGTCGGTGTCTTGGGCTAATCAGAATGTGTTCTGATTATGTGATGTGTTTGTCCGATGCAAGCACGAACTTGATTAATTCGTGGTTGATCTGTCGGTCACGCATCGCTATAATGTCTTCTATAGGGTCAAGATTGCAGTGTCCCTTTCTCAGCGTATTGATGAGTTCCTTTCTAATGTCTGCATATTCAGTGCACCGTAGGAAGAAGTGGTCTAGAGTTTCAGTCTCCTTGCAGGCCTCACATTGGTCTGTGTCTGACAGGTTGAGTTTTTTTCGTGTCTGGTTAACGCTGATCCGACCCATTCTGATGTGGCGTAATACAATGTCGCCTTGGCGTCCTGGGATGTGGTTTTGGTATTTGCGTTTGACTGCAGGGACGACTCTGTACAGGGATCTGCCGGTTGTGCTTTCGTCCCATTGTCTTTGCCATTTGCTGTTGATGTGGCTTTTGACCAGGGCGTTCGCTTCGGACTTTGAGAGTCCTATGCTGGTCATAGTTCCATCTTTGAGCGCTTGCTTGGCTGCCTCGTCCGCCTGTTCATTGCCTTTAATGTCAACATGGCTTGGGACCCAGTCGATGTCCACGGTGTTGTTGTCAGTCACCACAGTTGCATACAGCTGCCGGATTTCCTTGATTAGGTTGTCCCTGCTCTTGCTGCTGCTAGATTTGAAGCTCTTCACTGAGCTTAGTGAGTCTGTGAGTATAACGTATTTGCCTGGATTTGCTGTTTTAATCCATTCTAGAGCCTTTTTAATTGCCACCAGTTCGGCTGTGAATATTGACAGGTGATTCGGAAGCTTGTACTTGAGGACTTCTTCCTGGTCGCCTATGACTACTCCTGCTCCGCATTCGCCAGAGTAGGGCATTTTGGAGGCGTCGGTATAGATTTTCCTGTGCTCCTTCCATCTGTTGTCAATGTTTTCCAGAGCGTAGCTCTTGATTAGCGCTGGTGGGTCTTTCTTGCTTATCTGTGAGGATAGGCTGTCATGCGCCTTGATCTGCGGAAGTAGCCATGGCGGGTCAGGAGCCGGCCTTGAGCTTTCTATTTCGACGTTTACCAGTTCAGTGGCACTGACGAGCTCTGTCATTAACAGGCCTGGTGGTTTGGTCTTTTTGGTCATTTTGGACGGTACCTTGTGTCTTAGGTGCTCCTTGCATGGAAGACATACCTCCCTGGTAGGGTGGGTGGGTGCAGAGCTTTGTAGGTATGTCCAGAATTTGAGAAGCCGTTCCTCTCTTCGCAGATCTAATGGGATTTCTCCACACTCTACGTTGATTGCATCTCGAGGGCTACTCTGTGAGGCACCACAGCAAATGTGCAGGCATTTTGTTTGGAGAGTGTCAATGGTTTCTAACAGTGACTTTCTCGCTGTGGCGTATGCTTCGCATCCATAGTCTATCCTTGACAGGATTAGGCCGCGGTATAGCATAAGCATGCTCGGCAGGTCTGCACCCCAGGTGTGCTTTGTTAATGAGCGAAGGAGATTTAATTGCTTGAAGCATCTCTCCCTCAGACTCTTGATGTGGGGGTTCCACGTGAGCTTTCTGTCAAATGTTAGTCCCAGGAATTTGGCTTCAGCACATGTCTTGACTTTCTGACCATTGAGGTACAGATTTGCATCATGGTTTATGTATTTAACATTGGTAAAATTGATTTGAACTGTTTTTTCCGCAGACAGTTTGAAGCCATTTTTTTTGCACCACCATGAGACTATGTCCAGAACTTTCTGCATGGTCTTACGTGCACGGTCTATCTTCGCATATTTGTTCCACAATGCTGTGTCATCAGCGAAGATAGACCCGCCTATTGCGTTGGGACCCAGTGCATGGTCTTTTTCAATGTCTTTGGGTAGATCACTCATCATGATATTGAACAGTAGGGGGCTTATTACGCCACCCTGCGGGGTGCCGTTTTCCAATGTTTGTTCCCTAGACATTTGCCCATTAACGCGGACGCTAATCCTTCTGTTATCGAGAAAATCTCGTATCCAGAATAGGATGCGGCCACGGTAGCCAAAGTCATAGAGTTTTTTTAGGACTCCGTTTCACCACATCATATCAAAGGCTTTCTCAACGTCTAGGAAAACTCCTATTGTTGTGTTTCCTCTTCCGGCATCTAGGGCTTTCTTGGCTGCCTCCGTCAGTCTGACTAGGTGGTCCATAGTGCGTCTGCCCTTTCTGAAGCCACTCTGCCAAGGGTGGAGTAGACCGTTGTGTTCGAACTCATGTTCTAGTCGGTTTTTTATCATCCTCTCCATGACTTTGCATAGACAGCTCGTCAGGGAGATTGGCCGATATGATCTTGGGTCAGTTTTGTCCTTCCCTTGTTTTGGGATAGGAACCACGATCCCCGTTTTCCAAACTGATGGCATTTTTCCAGAGCTCCATACAAGGTTGTAGAGATTGAGTAGCATTTGTTTACCCTCCTCTGGCATATTACGAAGCATGTCGTATTTCAGGCCATCCTCACCTGGTGAGGAGCTTTTGCCTCTGCCAAGGGCTTGCTCAAGCTCCATTCTGTTGAAGGTTTTGTTGATGTCTCGGTTGTTAGGATCTTCGCATTTCCCTGAGCTGAACAGGTGATTGATATGCTCATCAACCTTTGTTTTGGTAGCTACAAAGTCATGGTCATGGTTATCACTGCTACTGGTTGCAATGAAGACTGTGGCAAGCACTTCAGCTTTTTCCTTGTCGTTGGCGTGCTTTACCCCATTTGCTATGAGGGTGGGTAAGGGGTTTTTGGATTTGGTTTTTTCGCTGGCAATAGCTTTCGCTTTGCGCCATATTTGGCTCGAGGGTGTGAACCGAGTGATTTCAGAGCAGTATTGTCGCCAGTGATCGCGTTTTGCCTTTTTGATGGTTCTTGTTACCTTGGCCTGTAGTCTCTTGTGCTCGACTAGGCGTTCAATGCTGAAGTTTCTCTTTAGTCTATTCCAGGCTATTTTCTTGAGCTTAACTGCTTCTTGGCACTCCCTGTTTCACCAAGGCACGCGTTTGTGTTTGGGGTTATTGTCTGGCTTTGATTGGGGGATGGCTGAGTTGGCAGCCTTGTAGAGAGTCCCCATACACTGCTCATAATATTCCTCGGTGCTGGTACTAGTAATCGGTGTCTCCAGCTCCATGGCCATTATGTGCTTGTATTCGGTCCAGTTGGCCTTTTTCAGATTCCAATTGTTCCTGTGCAGTGGCGCCTCGTTCTTGTTCTGTAGGCTTCCTATCTGTATTTTGATATGGAGGTGGTCGCTGCCGAGGAGCTGGTCTTGGATGTCCCAGCTGGGGGTTGGTCGGAGGCCAGGTGTTATGAGGCACAGGTCCAAGACCGACCATTATCCATCACTAAAGTTATATCTGGTGGGTCTATGGTCATTTAGTAGGCACAGGTTGTAGTTGTCAATAACCTGTTCTAATACTCGGCCTTTGGAGTTCGTGGTTTTGCTCCCCCATAGGGCATGGTGGGAGTTGAAGTCGCCCAGAAGTATTGTTTCACCTTCTAGGCCTTCAAGGAGCTTGTCGTAGTCCGAGGAAGAGTGCAACCTGGGACTATAGACGTTTACAATATTAATAGTTTCGTGATTGATTTCTATTTCTATCGTAAGGTGCTCTACGCTACTCTCACGTTGTGGCAACCTTTTGTAGGAAAGATTACTTTTTATGAGGGTCGCTATGCCGCCACCGCCTTCACCCCTAGGGGTGGTTGCAGATTCTGTGGTACGGTCTTGTCTTTCGACATTGTAGTTGTACCTTTTGAAATCCTGGTTGGGTTTCAGACGGGTTTCCTGTAGACATATAATGTCTGGGTGGTCATTTTCGTTGTGGAATGTGTTCCACAATTCGTCGAGGTTGGTATTAGACCGGGTGCCTCGAACGTTCCACTGAAGAATTTTGACCCCCATGATTAGTTCGAAGAGGAGCAAAGTTCTACGAATTTCGCAACGAGGCCGTCCACATCAACCTTGTTCCTTGCTGCTTCGTTGTCAGTGCAAACTGATGATATGATCGTCTCAATGATCAATCTGAAGGTTTGTACATTTAAGACAATTTTATGCTCTCCAACCATCGGGGTGGGACTTACCTCGCTCGTTGGTGTCCCTCTGGTGGTCTCGGCCGGCAGGTCACTGCATCTGCCAGTACTGCTAGTGGGGTTCACAGGTTTGATAGCCTGTTTTTCCACTAGAGTTACCTCCAATGTGCCGATTGGTTCAGCCCTTTGGTTTCGGGCCCTGCTCCTGCCTATGACTTTGAGCCCTTTGCAGGCGGGTTTTTTAGGCGTTTTTGTTTGCCTTTTGGCCTGTTTGCCGGCTTTTCTGTCCGGACTCCCAAGCGGGAGGGTGGGCGTGGCCGTCTCTATTGTAGGTGGCTCAGTAGGAGCCTCCTCCCCTCTTTCCTGCTGTCTCGTCACTGAGCAGTCCCTCCTGGGGGTGGCCAGCTTCCTCCTTACGGATTCAGCCCTTTTCTGCCATGCTGTTCTTCCCAGAGGTATGGCTGGTCCAGGTGCTGGTATTCCAGTTGGCTGTTCAGTTCCCCTGCTTATTTGCTGGGTAACCTTCTTCTTTGCCTCCCCGTATGAGACCTGATCTGTCGATTTGACCTTGAGGATGTCCTTGGCTTTTTGCAAAGCCGGAAATCCGCGATATGCAGCACTGTGGAGCCCCTTGCAGTTTCTACAGTGGGGGGTCTGCTGGCAGTCCTCACGTTTGTGGTTTCCTCCACAGTTTACGCATGCGCTGGCTTTTGATCTACAGTGCTTTGCCACGTGACCCAGCAGGTGGCATCTAAAGCATCTGACGGGCTCTGGGATGTATGGCTTGACTTTGAAGCTCATCCATCCCAGTTTTACCTTACTTGGCAGTTCGTCTGACTTGAATACCAGTTTCACTGCATAGGTCGGTCTGGCTGTTCCGCCAATCCGACCCACCCACTCCACTTTGCGTTCCCCATGAGCGTTCAATTCTTCCTTTATATCGTCATTCGTGAAGTCCCTTGGGACTCCCGATATGACACCTACCGCTTTTTTTGGTTCAGTGTTTTTTGTGGTGTGCTCTTCGATAGACACCACGTGGCTGCCTATATTTGTGATTTTGAGCAGCTTCTGAAACTGCCCTTCACTGGTGGTGGTTACCAAAACCTCCCCGTCCCTTTTGTCTAGGCCTGCCAGCATGCCCACCATGGCATACAGCAACCTATATATTACCATACGGGTTAACCCCGCAAAATCATTTCCCGCGAGTCCCTTGACCCTGACCCTCCTTCCCTGGGTACCATCTCTCTGCCCCCCCCCCCTTATGTCCCACTTCCCTCCCTTCCCTACTGGACGCACCCCCCGGGGAACCCCCGCTCTGCGTGGTGGTTTGGTCTCTCCCTCCCACTGGGGAGGCCCCCTTGTCCCGAGACCTCTTGCTGGGAGTGCCTTCCCTTCCTCCCACTTCCTCCCCCTCCTCTAACACCCCGACCATCCTCTTCCTTTTGGGGCCTGATGTATCACCGCCCTTCTTAGGGGTGCTTTGTGGTGTGTTCTGGAGATTGCTCTCCAGGATCACCACTTGCTGGGCCACCTGTTCGTGGGTGAACTCATCCATTGCCACTTCGTCGTTTTCTTTG
Organism: Chaetoderma sp. LZ-2023a; assembly: GCA_034401795.1. Taxonomy (NCBI): domain Eukaryota; kingdom Metazoa; phylum Mollusca; class Caudofoveata; order Chaetodermatida; family Chaetodermatidae; genus Chaetoderma; species Chaetoderma sp. LZ-2023a. The sequence continues at coordinate 130,276,804 of CM067373.1, read as the reverse complement.
ACACCATTTGGCGCCGCGTTGGCTGTGTCCAGTTGACCACCGCCAGTATCATGCGCCACTACAGGCAGCTGCTTGAGGAAGTCAGCTTCCTCCATGTTGCTTACCCAACGGTGTGGATTATTTAGAATGTATTGTGTAGTAGGAAAATTTAGTAGGTACAGTATGAGAGATAGGATAGAATGCAGTAGGAGTAATGTGTTAAGGAGATGAGTAGAGTAGGCTGTGAAAGGCGGAAGTGTAGAGAGAAGAGGTAGAATATGCCTAGTAACCGTTACCAATATATCAGTGCTGTGTCATCCCCTTCGGTAAAATTCGCGAAAATTCCAACTAAGCACTGAAAGGAAGATTTAAAAAAAAAAAAATTGGTGTCGAAGTCGATCAAGACTAGCACTAATGGCCGACAAATGCGGCTGTTTGAATGGCGAAAAATCTAGTGTTCTAACGCACGCAGACGAACATCCAAAAGAAAATTGATCAAAATGGTTTAAACAGATTTTAAGGTTACGAAATTTATTAAAATAATTTAATAACAATACCTTGTAGTTACGACTCGGGGAGCACAGCAAATAAACGTAAAAATAAAAAGCTTTGTTTTCGAAAAATGGCGCCAAATACAAACGAGCAAGACAACCCTAATGGCCGACAAGAACAACGATTTTACTGGCGGAAAAGCTAGTGCTTGATGCACGCGAACGAGCCTCAAACGGAAAATGTTTAAAATAGCTTAAAGAAAAGAATTATCAAATAACACTGTTCTTTAAACTCTAGTCTCACTAAGCACTATAATTTTTTCGCAAACGCAATAATGGACGCAAATTACACTAATCTAAAACACGTCTATCATCAACGAAAGCAAATTTCCTGGGATCAATATATGACTTCTGAATCTAATTTTCTAGCGCCTTTTATACTGCTCGCGACGTCGCAACTGATGCGCCACAGCCAATCAGCGAGCGAGCTTCAGAGGCAGGCAAACGGTTCACGTAAAGCGCGATGGTACCCATGAGCTGAGAGTATGCATGCGCTAAGCCTATGCGGTTCACTATTTTGAAAGGGATTTGCTGGTTCAATTAGCTATAACTCAGCCATTTCTGGACCGATTTTAAAATACTAAAACGATTTGGAATCCTCGCTTCATTCCGGACATGATCGAGACCGAGAACGACGAGCAAGTTGTAATTTAACGTAATTACATGTACCAACTCGGTACAAAATACGATGCTTTTTCTCTCCAACTCTAACACACGTTGGCAAGCAATCGCTGACGCCCGCGCATGTGCTCTAGGTGATCTCGCGGACTTAGTCGTTTTACGAACGTTTCATATATATGGCTTTATACACGCGTACTGTCCTAAAAAGGGGACGGGAGGGGCATGATCGGATCATACCTGGTCAGGCCGTTCCACACCCAGACGTACTGGGACGGTCCGTACCCGACCGGTCGATCCGTGCTACAAAACTAGTCCATCAAGCTGTACGAATTGTATGTTTTTACTATTTAATAAAATTTATGTTGAAAATTTTGAAAATAATTTGACTTGGCGCTGCGTTGGTAGGCAGCAAAACCACCCAGTTAAATTAGTTAGTTTCAAAATATTCAGCAGCTTACCTGTAGGCTATAGTTTTCTGGAAATTGAGCATGGGCGGAGCTTGGCTAAGAATGGGCAGGGAATAGCTAACATGGGTTTCATCCATTGGTGTGCATTTTAACCCTTTTACCTATTAAATACCAGTGACTCAATCTCAAGAAAAATATACTTGAAAGCTGTTGAATATTTTGAAACTAATTTGACTGGAATCTGTTTTTAAGCTGTTGTTGTCACGTTAAATTAGTTCCAAATCGGCCAACAGAACATAAGACTCATTCCTTAAGTTAGAAATTATGTATCGTTTATCGTTTCTGGCTTGTACGGTTTAAAGAGTTAATGTGTTCAGTCACACCGATTAAATACAACAGAATGCCCTGCGTAATATCCTTAGAAATATTTTTTTCGAATATGTGAAGCCGATTTTATAGCGTAGCGGATAAAAGAAGCCAATTGCAGCTTAGTGCATCTGAGGCAGCTTGATGTGTGATATCGTCATTTATTTCCCCTCAAAAAATGGACTAACACCTTGACGGCCGAGGTATCAGAATCTCAATTTTAAGACAATCATACAGATAAACTGTTGGATATTTTGAAACTAATTTGACGGGAACCTGTCGTTGCATCTCTAGACATTACCAACTTGCGTGCACATAGTTTCAAAAAATGCTATTCCTAGCATTGTTAGCCCATGTGATGTTTAGTTTTTATTCTGTTGGGTTCAAAGGCTTATTTGAACCAGAGCCAGATTAACGCAAGAGCTAAAGAGGCGACAACACTGCCACACATCCCCCCACCCCACCCCAAAATTAGGGCCCCCCCCCCAAATCAAACAGTTTTATCGCATCTACCAATATGAACTTGTAATCTCACTAATAATATATGTAAGATGTTGAATATTTTGAAACTAATTTGACTAGAAACTGGTGCTGCCTAGGCACCGCCTACCGCAGGTGGCGGTAGTAGTAGTAGTAGTAGTAGTAGTAGTAGTAGTAGTAGTAGTAGTAGTAGTAGTAGTAGTAGTAGCAGCAGCAGCAGCAGTAGTAGTAGTAGTAGTAGTAGTAGTAGTCGTCGTCGTCGTCGTCGTCGGCGGCGGCGGCGGCGGCGGCGGCGGCGGCGGCGTCGTCGTCGTCGTCGTAGTAGTAGTAGTAGTAGTAGTAGTAGTAGTAGTAGTAGTAGTAGTAGTAGCAGTAGCAGTAGCAGTAGCAGTAGCAGTAGTAGCAGCAGCAGCAGCAGCAGCAGCAGCAGCAGCAGCAGCAGTAACAGCAGCAGCAGTAGTAGGACTAAGTAGTAGCCATTTCCTCCTTGACCACCCGATAAGGCGGCCCCTCCCCCACCACAAATAATTTATAATTGTAACAAGATTATACGGGCTTCCAAAAATCCATAAGCCAAACGGAACCTTCTTAGACCATCATCTCCAGCGTTCGGTGCATTAGCTAATCAAACTACCTCACGCAAACGCTAGAATCACTATCTCGCGACTCAGAAAGCCACAACAAAAACAGCAAGGACTTCGCTAGCAAAATACATTCGCTTGAAGTAGCACCCACATACAAATTGTTATCATTCGACGTGTCTTCACTTTTCCACAGCATTCCGTTCCAGTGGATAACATGACTCCGATTTAGGTGTGGCCACTCTCCCGCTCATAGCCCTCAACTGTTCATATCAGGTGCTCAAGTATCTGACGCCATAATTAAATACGTCAATAGTTAGCTGACGTCACAATCAAAATGATGTAGCTCCGTTAAGAAACTCGAAAAGTTGATCAATTTGATGAATTTGCAATTTAACCCTTTAACACTTATATCAGCCAAAATGGTGGTCTGATGTGGTCTTGTGAAATATCAATTTAGTGCTGCAGATATAACGTCAAAAAATCATCCTACCCAAAGTGATGTTACAACATTCTGTGACATATATTAAATTAACAAGCAGACTCTCTGGTGTCTGAATATGCATGATGCAATTGCCAACTCCCATGGCGAGCTGAGGAAATGGAGATTGAATATGGGTGGTGCAAAAGAAAATTGGATGAAAAATTCCTCAATGACAAATGTGCTCTCTCTAATGTATATATAAGGCTGCCATACACCATGCATTTTCTGCATCATGGTATAATTTGCTTAAGGCAGAGATGTATATAATGTATAAATAAACTGTTGTCAGCTTCATGTTATCTATGGAGGATGGTTGTCTTCTATTGAGGAGGGGGGGGGGGTCTCAACACACATTTAGGGGTGGGGTGAGTTTCTTTTATTATTTTATGCATGCCTTTATGTATAAGTTTGAAATTTAATGTTCATGCAATTTCGTATTACATATTGTGATTGCCTTTATTTATTTGGCTTTAAATTGTATGGTTGCTGTTAAACCGTTGCAATTGTTAAACAATGATCTGAATTTGCATCAAAATGTAATTATTAAAACATCGTGTATTTATTTGTAATTTCAAGAGTGCGGTAGTTAATACTGCAAGAAAATGGCAGAAGTGAGTCCATGTTCAGAGAAAAAGTGCAGGATTACAAGATATTACAAGACTTTGACGCACGTGGTTTCTGTTTAAATGGGTTACCAAAGGTTCCCAAGACTTAGCTCCAGATCTGTTACGAACAGACTCACAAATAGGCTCGGTTTTAGCAGAAATGTCATGTGAGATAGGATGAAGTTGGTGACAAACTCTTACAAAAAGAGCAAGACATTCGCAATGGTGCTGTCAGAATTAGATATCATAGAAACTGTCTAGCAACGTACATGCGTAAGAATATTATTATGGCTGCCAAAAGAAATGTTACAGAAAGTGCTTACAGAAATGCTCTATTTAAACTTTTAACTGAATATAAAACACGCATTTTGGATGAGAAAGAGGTGTTTCAGATTTTTGTACTTATAACTCGGTACTGTCAGTTTCTGGATGAATATGAGATTGATCATTCAACCTACATATCACAGAGCTTAAAGATTCAACTACAACAGTCATGTCTTGACCTGACGTTCGTTTCTCAGAAAGGACTATCAGACCTCATCTGCTCAATAAATTTCTCAGATGGCGAGGTACTGATTAAAACTCAGAAATTTCGTCAAGTATTGAGTGATATATCAAGCACACTAGATCATTATATGGAAAGTGACGCAGGTACAATACACAGAACCGTGGCTATCATCAGAAAGCATATCAGTAAATCTATATGTGCAACTAAGGATCTCGCTAATTAGTACTATTCCTTAAGAGAAATGACAATGCAATTCCAAAAGGAATTTTTTAGTTAGGTGTGTATGATGGTTGGGTGATGACAAACATTTTGAACATGGCACCGATACTACTGATCCCAAGCATGTGACAGTATGACACTGGCTACATCCACCCATCACCCAAGCATGTAGAATTAGCTGTGCATCCTCATCATGAATTCGACAGCAGGAAACTTATAGACGGCATGCATATTCTTGGCTATTGTATGTTATATGCTGAACTACGGAGATTCTTAGCATCAGCAGCTGTTCACATGTGTTCCAGTCAAGAATCCACACCATCTTGAGCACTGGTACCCGTTAAACTACTATCAAAGGAAGCTGGAGGTAAGCAGGTTGTATGCAGAGCCGACAACTGTGACCATAATGAACGTACAGTTGACAGAAAGAGGCCAGCACATTCCATGACCAGCATACTCGCTTCTCCTATAGTTGATATGGTGGAAGCTAACAATACCTCTATTGGCATTCCATGACTAAATAATCGCACAATCAATCAGCAGACCTTACCAAGTGATAGATTAAGTCATATATTCGTTTACAAAAAGCGTTCTCAAAGACCAAACCAATGCCAGACAATACGGCTTTGGAGAGAGCTGAGTCAAAAGAAATCATATACAATCTAGCCATATATGGTACTTTTCATGAAAAGGTTAATGATGATTCCTCAGTTCCTCCATGGGGAATGCAAAATGGAGTTGTCACTTATAACCAAATACCTATGGCCCCACCATCAGATTATTCGACAATATACACCATTCTTAAGCGAGCAAAGGAGTCTATCAACGCACTAGGACGCCAATATGCGCCAGTTTTCTTTGACATGGATCTCCTTTCAAAGTCATTAGAAATAGTGTGGGCATGCCCACATAATCTTGCTGGAGTAATACCATGTGAAGGTGGTATGCATTTACTGATGTCTATAATTTCAGGTATTTGCCATCTTTATGGTAATGCTGGTCTCAAGCCGCTGCTGCATGAGCCAGATGTGTTTGCTCCTGAATGTGAACCTAGCGTTGGCTGGAAAAGACTTTGATCGTCCTTTGTATGGTCGCATGCTCGTTGATGAATCATTGCAGTAAATACCACAAGCCATTTCACAACTTCTAACATCCTAGATCTGGCATTTCTGTAAAATGGCGAGGCCGTTGATACTGAGACAATCATATAGGGACTAACCAAATATGTTCTTGAAAAACCTGTTCCTCTTCCAAATGAATTCTGGAAAGACTGATGTGAATTATCTCCCACATTCAAATCTTCGGATGATTTCTTGTCATGTGTTACCGCCATTCAAGCTTTTTCTTAATGCCACCCAGATCGGTGATTGGAACATCTACCAGATCGCTAAAATTATTTTCATGTTGGACAGATTACCAACTTGTGTTCATAAATCATTCAGTGATAGTCATTTTGTAGCAGAGCTCGGTGACGACACATTCAATAAGGTTTGGATGGGCTATTGTTTGGACCCGCTCTTGCTAGATGGTTTCTGGCCAGGCCAGTGACTGTAAAATTCTCGAATATATTTCATTTACAGATCTGCAAACACAGCCGAGACAGTGATAACAAATCAAAGGGGAAGGCTGCTAAGAACAGATGGAATTCTGGCATCCGTAAAATGGAGGAAATGTTTGATGGCACATTTGTAGACCCATTTAATTTGTCTGACTCTCGGAGTAATATGGTAAACTATGCTACTAGAGCAGTTACACCTACGCATATTTAGGCTAACCTTCTATCTGCACTAGATAAAGGAAATCCAACGGCTGAAACATTTCTACAGAGCGTCTTGCCATATGATGACAACAAATTCCAGCAAAGAGCCCACGAAGTACGATAAAAAACAATGGCAGAAGTGGAAAAGACTGTTACTGCTCGTTCCATGGTCATACCTATGAATTGCGAGATCATGTACTTAAGACTGCTAGCTGTGAATGCCAGAAAGAAGATACCTCTCATCAGGGTAATGCCATTCGAAAATGCTCCTACGCCCCTTATTATGTTTACTGATGATGATGTTACGCTCTCTTATACGAAATCAGACTCTATGCATAAACTAGAAGATCTACTCACTGGAGATAACATTACACACGTTCAGCCAGCCAATGCAATTATATATGATGGACACGCTATAATTCAGTCCCTTCCTGTTCCAGGCATAGCGATAGAGCAACTTTCAGAGAAATGGCCAAAGCATTGATTAACCATATAATGCACAACAGTAGTGTTGTCACGCGGCACTTCACAAATACATGTAATCTTCGACCACTATAATCCGCAAAGCATCAAAAGTCAAACACGAGAGCTGAAAATAATGCTCCGGTTTACCATGTGCACTTTGATGGCATAATTCCAAGAAATTGGAAAGCATTTCTTAGTGTTTCGGAAAACAAGGAAAATCTGCAGCGTTGTTATGTACTCTATACGAAAACAAATGTAACTCAACTTGCTAAATGACGGTAGTTATTCGCTAGTGGCAGTCCAGACTTCATCACTTACGCAAAAGGAGGCAGACACGCGTAGTATCTCACATGCTATTGCAGCAGCAAATCAAAGAGCAAAGCGAATAATTGTATCTTCTTATACAGATGTTCTCGTGCTATAAATCCATCAGCGACCTTTGATTTCATCAAGTGAAATTTATTTCCTGACAGGTAGAATGAAAAAGCACACTTCGTTGACACGGTATATCCCAGTGCACAGCTTGTATGAATGCCTTTCCAAAGATCAGCAAAATATCCTCTTGTCGGTCTACTGTTCAACGGGATACGATTCTTTGGACATGGTAATCGTTCTGTATTCAAAACATTTCAAGACAAATCAGATGTATTCCAAGGTCTGTCTACTAAGGGCAGAGATCTTGATATCAGTAGCACAGAGAAAGAGACTGCAACACAATTTGTTGGCAAGCTTTATGGAAAGACAGGTTGCAAATCGCGTAACTCTCTGATGTGTGAGAAGGCACATACATGGCAAGTTAGCACCTAGAAAGCTACATCCTACCACCAACAGCTTCTTGTGTCATTTGCTACGTGTGCATGGTCAGCTCTGGCGGCAAGCCATCACTCTGCATCCTATTGTTCCAGCCCCTACTGACTCAAGCTATGAAATTGACACTGAAAGTGGTACGTTTATTCCAGTAATGGTGAAACAACCTCCAGCAGCACCAGAACTGATGAGTGACTGTGAATCTGGCTTATGTAACGATGACTGTACAGTTTCATTAATGAACAGGCATGCAACTGTAGAGCAGTATTGTCTGGACAGGATTCGAAGGACATTTGTACACATGTTTACACCTTGAATGCCCTATACGTCAGTGATTCTGATAGTGATTCTGATTAATCATCATATGCCATTTGTGTAGGAATTATCTAGTCTAAATGCCAGTCTCAACAGACTATATAAGCCGTTACATGAATGTTGTTTTCCAAATAATCACCCCTTGCTGAATTATCTCTGTTTCACCATAAAGTCATTTCACTAGCGTTGTGCATAATGCTCTGGTTAGCCCCTCCAAATGTCTGGATTGACACCCAGTGGGTTACACCCCTGCGCCACGTTGAGGCCGAGCATATAGTCTTAAACAGGGGTATCATAAAGTAATTAACGTGAAATTACATACTCCTGTATAACTACAGTCAAACCTGGCAAAAACGACCACATGCTTTTGGGGCCGAAAGATGGCGGTTCTTTAAGAAAACGCTATATACCAGGTGAAAACAGGCAGGCAGTCAGGCAGGCAGGCGGGTGGGCGGACGGACGGCAAGACGGACGGACACACAGAGAAAGACAGACAGGCAGATCTAGATAGATGTTGACGTGCATTTACAAATGTATACCAGTTGTCACGTTGACACTGCACTATAGAGCTTATAGTATTTCGGTTGTGTCTAAAATAACCATAGCATAGGACATAACTGAAAATTAATTAATATTTTCTTAATATTCCATGTGTAATATGTACAAAATAAACACCATTTTGATGACAGAATAAGTATTACTATGTTCCTTAATCAGACACGTTTTTATGATGTGGGGTTGTCGAACGTCTAGCTATCACTCGTCTCCCCAACCACCAAACTATCATCCTCCATAAATGGTTTGTTGAAGCTGAATGCAGTTTACCTATACATATTATGCATCTGTACTTCGAACAACTTATACCATGATACAAAAGATGCATGCTTTATCGCTACCACAAATACGCATTTAGAAGAACACAATGGACATTTAGGAATTTTCGTCAAAGTTTTCGGCCTCAACACCCGTGTATAATCTCAATTTTGTCAGCCCGTCATAGGACTTTGCAATTGCATCATGCAGATTTAATGCGTGTTAATGTGATAATGATGCAAAATATGGGTGGGTTGCCCAAGATCTGGGCGACTTCTGACACATCTGCAGCACAAATTTGCAGAACAAGAGTATTTTTGAAATTTTACCACTGGAATGAATAGCTCGATAACCGGCAGACAGCATGCAGCTGTGGTAAATTCTCAAAAATACTCTTCTCTTGGTCTGCAACTTTGAGAAGATTTTCTTGAACAAATTCGAGGGTTAAAGGGTTAATTTTAGCATCCTGTCGAACCGTTTGAAACTGATTTGACTTTGAGCCCTTGCTGGCATAGGCAGAAACAGGTCCCAGTCAAATTAGCTTCAAAATATTCACCACCTTACATGTACAATTACCTTCAAATTGGAAGGGAATTTAGTTTAAGTTCAGCGCACGTGTTGAAATTTTGAAACATGAATTCCCAGAATCTAAATTTCAAGGTAAAAATTTTAATTTTCTGCTTCCAAATATATATCACGTAGGTTACAGTTATTATTTCACAGATTGTCATTTGGGTATTTTCATAATTGCCTTGCAATTGGTATCCAGTGTCCAAGGTTGAACCGGTTATTTAAATGCAAGAGCCAATAAAAGCCACGCTGGCCCATATTTGTCGTTCATGGGAGAGCACGCTTAGCGGATAGTGCCAATAGCCAGTCTCAAATAGTGCTCTCCCTTGAATTGTAAATTGTCCATCTTTTGATAGTTGTGACATAGGCAATTTAACCTAAGCTTTCATAAATTTGGCAGACTGGCGTGGCCCACGCCCAACTCTTTCAAAATAGTTTACGGTTGACACCTTGTGTCGCACTAAATAAACGGTGAAATCCAGATTTTACATTAAAACTTAAATGTTCGCCCAAATTTATAAGTAAGCAAGCAGTATGAAATGGATTCTCAGATAAGCTGATTTTAGAGATTCATCCGTGGGAAGATCCCTCGAGACCCTCATTATAGGAGTGGGAGACGCCCAACACAGCCAATCAAATGGTGAACCATACCCTCTGGCGTAGCCAGGAATTTCTGGAAGGGGGGAGGGCTAGCACCAAACGGGGAGTCGGGAGGTCCTACCCCCCGGAAAATTTTGAAATCTCGATGCGCTCAGAGGACATCTCCTGCATTTTGAGTGGTGAATATGCACTAGTGGAATATCCAGTGGGCTGGAAATTTTTCTCATTTTACGCAATTTATTCAGAAAAATCAGGTTCTACACACGTTATGCCTAAGTTATGACTGTTTGTAAGATCGTATGTGAAGAGTTTGACTTCAGAGGAAATTTATTTTAAAAAGAGGATATTATTCTCTCTTTAAGCATAGTTTGATACTGTCTTTAAAAAAAAAACTGGTAACACAACGATAGCTCCTTAATTAATTAAATAAATATAACTTAAATGTAATGCAAAACATTCAAAGTGAATACTTACCTCTGGTAGATCACATTCATAAGATTCTGATTGCTTCGAAAATAGATTAGTCTGCTTTTGTTTTGATGTCAACTATTAATCTACAGCAGACGACAACTGCTGTTGAAGAGGTTATTTAAAAGGGAGATAACTCTAACCTTGGTATAAAAAGGAATAATACCATCAGCATCTGTTACATGGGGACGATAAAAATCAGATTTTAATAGCGACCTTGAATGAATTTGAGTATTTTGTTTCTAGCAGAACGATTGGTGTCAAACGGAGTATAAACCTAATCATGCTATAGGCCTATAGGTAAACTTGTAACTATTGTTAAACATTCATGTAAGGCTTTCTTAAAATTGAAGTTTCTTTCCCTCTTTCTTTTTCTCCTTTTTTCCTTTCTTTTCTTTTTTTCACTTTTTTATCTCGGTAAGGGGGACCTAGGCCCCCTAGGCCCCCCCCTCTGTTTACGCCAGTGCATACCCACCCCTCCCCAATCCTCGAGTTGAAACTGTCCCACCGCCTGCCGTTTCATGATTGCCACCAAAATATGGAATGGAGAAATACAATTTTAGCTATGCCCTGCCCATCTCTGGCCAGGCTCCACCCACGCGTTGCCTGTGTTGGGTTCGATCGATCTCTGAGCTCTCTAAATCTCAATTTCCAGAAAATTATACAGGTAAGATGTTGAATATTTTGAAACTAATTTGACTGGTGTTGTTGCTGCTGTCTATGACAACAACAGAAGACAGTCAAATTAATTTCAAATTATTCTACATGTTTGCTAAAGGGGCATATTCACACTAAAATGATTGAAAATAAAATTGTTGAAAGTATATACTTTCAGAGGCTTAAATTGTGTACCTCAATGTAATGAAACGAAATAAATCTTAACATATGATGATTTCATTCCATATAAATAAAAAAAACGCGTTCAGGAGTAAGTCCAAGTTACCGCGCCGTTATCTGTGTAGTGACCGGCGCTCTTTTAGTCTAGTCGTATGAGCCAGTTTTGGTGGGTCAACCTGGACAAAATTCCTACAAGTCTTTTTGTGTCATTCGGTTTGTAAGGTCACCCAGAATTACATACTAAAATCCCCATCGATCCCTTTTGGGCGGAATTTTTGGAGAGGGTTTGAATTTGAGCATATTTTTATTATCTCAAACCGCTTTTATAGCTATCTTAAATCTATGTTCTTTAAAATCATATCTAACATCTCATTTGTCGTATTACCCTTAATAATACATAGATTTAATTTGAATTTGAATATCTGGTTGTTTATAATTTTAATATTTGTTTCAAGGCAAATTTAGAAAACTCGTTATAAAGTAAATCAAACGTCATTTATGCGAAGTGAAATGGAATGTGGAGAGCAAGATACAGATTTTGAATCAAATGAGTCTTTCTTTGTTGAGCCAAGTTTCAGCTGTACTGAACGCATGGATATGGATAGGCCAATTGATATAATAGTAGAAAAAGTCAAAGAACTTGAAGAAGCTACTGAATGGTGTCCGTGACCTTAGCATTAATCCAGACAGGCTCGCTGACTACAAAGAACTCGTCACACTGGATGAAGAAATGGAAAATATAGACATCATTGAGTGATCAATCCAAGACTGCCAAATTATGGATACAGTTTCTAGAATGCATCAAACACATAAAGGACTTTGTCAGCTTTGAGAGGCTCGGGATGTGGGAAAATCATATTGCTGCTGTGAGCAAGTTTCTCAACCTCTTTGCTAAGAATACTCGTCTGTATCTTCACGAAATGCAGAAACTACCTAGGCTACTTCTCACCCATGGATGTATAAGAAATTCGTAGAGGAATGCTACCATACGGTACGAAGAATTGATCGTCTATGATCTGGACTGTGGACTGATCTCGTTATAGAACAGGTACTGATGAGGTCACTGAAAAGCTGTAGTGGACTGACTCGAGGAGGTGGTATGACGGAAAGCATGAGGCATCAGTGGGTTTGCACTATGCACGTGTGTGCTACTGTGCATGATGTCATGTCAAGTCTGACTGGGAAGCGACACCTTACGAGCGATCAACATGTGGACATGGGACGAACTAGACGTGAGCACAATTTGCGAGACATGAGGAAAATAAGGAGTGGTTTCAAGTGCATGACCCCTTTGATGCCAATATCACATAACTGCGATCGCTGGGCAGTGGTCTGAGTGGGCGGAAAGAAGATGGCATCAACTGTTATGAGATCGAGAAAGTTGGCAAAGTGTTACAATAGAGCGTGGATGGTAAATTTGTAAATGAAGCATCCATGAAGAGGTCTCAGATGGTACGAACATTAGAAGATCTTAAACCGGGAATCAAGATTGATAAACAAACTGTGCGAATTGATCCATCGGTTTTGTTCATGCGATGTACAGCACAAGCGCAAAGAGAAGGTGAAGATATTCTTCCTTACTTTAGACACGAACTTACTGCACTCCCTACCTCCTTATTCAAAGATTGTTCCATGGGGAATGTGGATAAAACAGAACTGGCAAGAAAAATAAAGATTGATCTGACAAACATCGACGAAACTAAGTCCCCATTAACAAAGCATAACATGCCTGTGGTAGATGGGGGCTGGCTTCTACATTATAGAAGATGGCCAAAAAATATAACATATGCTCAGGTGCTTGAACGGTACAGTTCATATCTTGAACACAAGTACAGAATGAGTTGCATTGTGTTTGATCGACAGGAGGATGTTCTTTCAACCAAGGACCATGAACAAGGTCAACGTCAAATAGGCAAGATCTCTGCTGATATATTGGTGAACGTCACAGCGAAGGCTCATGCTGACCAGGAAGCATTCCTCTCGAATAAACGAAACAAGACCCAGTTAATTAGCCTTCTGTCAAGTCATCTCCAATCACTGGGCCATGCCACGAAGAGAAGTACGGGAGATGCAGATACACTGATAGTATCAACGGCACTTTACTATGCTAGAGATGGTCAGCCAGTCATAGTTGTTGCTGAGGACACAGACATCTTCACAATGTTGCTGTACCACTGGAACGATAGACGCCTATGATAGCTCCCAGTCAAATTAGTTTTAACATATTCAACAGAATATTTAGTAAATTGTAAATCTGTCAGAGAAATATAATTCTTACACTTGGCATTGTGTCCACGGCTGTGATTGGCTGAATCGCTTTTTATGACAACAAGTTCCTTGTCATGGCAATAATACGATGCCTGTTGTATAGCTATGATTGGCTGATGTCTTATGAGAATAGAGGAATCCAGTTCTAGCTATACCCAGCCCATCTCTTGCTAAGCTCCACCCACGCCTTGCCCGTGTTGGTATCGATCGATCCCTCACTGAATCTCAATTTCCAGAAAACTATACAGGTAAGCTGTTGAATATTTCGAACCTAATTTAACAGCGTCCAGTCAAATTAGTTTCAAATTATTTAATATCTTTACTAGATAGTAGACATACAATTCGTACAACTTGACAGAGTATTAACCGTGCATTAGGTAATTTATTATGACGCCAGCCTACACGTGACGTCATATGATTGACTGAGACTGGATTCCTCTATTGTCAAGTTGATCAAGCTCTTCATTATGAAGCATAAGATATGTATGGGACTTATTCAGCATTGCCGTTAGCTATTTTATCCGCCTGTGTTTCATTCCTCAACTCACCACTGAAGAAAAAGAAAACATCCGCAATCCGCTTCTATTTGGCGCAGGTAAAGCCTTGTTGTTAAATGTTTGCCTAGTTTATGGAGGCCCAAGGGGCCTGTATCGCTCACCTGGACCATAGGCTTTTCAACTAGAATGGTCATTAACAATAAGTAGAACTCTAATGAGTTGAGCAGAGCTGTAACAAGAAAACAGAGGCGATGTTTCTTTATGTATCAACCCCACTTGAACAAACTTTATTGGCCCTTAGTCATCGATATTATTTCTCCCAAATCTCGGCCCAATCTGACCAGTGGCTCTGGAGACGAAGTTGCTTTCATGAAAACCAGGCAATCCAAGATGGCCGCTCAATCATTTGGCAAATCAAGTTCCCTTGAACAAACTTGGTTCAACTCGTGGCCTAAATGATATTTTATGACTTTTGAATCACTCATTCAAACAGTTTCTGCGAAGATTTTTAAAGACATTTCCTCAAATCGGCCGAAATCCAAGATGGCCACCGGCCGAAATTGGCTCCATTTGAACAAACTTCGATCCCTATGCCCTTAGGATGCTTCCTGCCAAATATAATTGAAATCGGCCTAGTATTTCTCGAGAAGACATTTTTAATTTCCCATTGCTTTAGTATGGGCGCCTTTGGCGGGAAAATTATCCAAGATGGCCACCAAACCGGTTATCCGACAATTTCGAAAATGGCAAATAAAAAAATCCAAAATGGCCGCCAAACATGCTACATTTTGACTGGCCCACGGCGCCCAGGTTTTTTGACGGATCAACTTCCCTTGAACAAACTTTAATACCACTTAGTCCCTAATCATATCTCCCAAATTTCGGTCTGATACCTTTAGCGGTTCTGGAGAAAAGGTTGTTTTCAGGAAAGCTAGGTCATCCAACATGGCCGCCGAACCATTCGGTCAATCAAGTACTCTTGAACAAACTTGGCGTACGTCTTTCCCTAGATGAGGTTTCACAGGTTTTGAATCGATTCCACAAGAGGTTTCAGAGATTTTTATAGACGTTTCCTAAAATCGACTGAAATCCAAGATGGCCACTGGTCAAATTGGCCTATCGGCCTCCTTTGAACAAACTTGGATTCCTATGGCATAAGGATGCTTCCTGCTAAATATAATTGAAATCGGCCTAGCAGTTCTCGAGAAGACATTTTAAATTTCTTATTGCTTTAGTATGGGCACCTTTGGCGGGAAAATAATCCAAAATGGCCGCCAAACCGTTTATCTGACAGTTTCGAAAATAGCAAATTTGAGCTCAGAATACCCAAAAACATATATAGAACCAATTTTGGCCTCAAAATCCATCAAAAAAAACCCCCAATATGGCCGCTGAACTATTTGGTCAATCAAGTCCTCTTGAACAAACTTGGCTTACGTCTTTCCCTAGATGAGGTTTCACGAGTTTCGAATCGATTCCCCAAGCGGTTTTGGAGCAGATTTTTAAAGATGTTTCCTAAAATCGGCCGATATCCAAGATGGCCGTCGGCCAAATTGGCCGATCGGCTTCATTTGAATAAACTTAGATCCCTATGTAGTAAGGATGCCTCCTGCCAAATATAATTGAAATCGGCCCTGTGGTTCTTGCGAAGTCATTTAAAAGAAAAGTTGACAGACACCGGACGGATACAAGACGGACGGTCGCCACAGCATAAGCTCACTTGGCCTTCCAGGTCAGGTGAGCTAATAAATGGTCCAAGGGTTACAGTGCTCACCTAACTGGTAAGGATTTGTAAACATGTTTATATTAATTAATACACAACAAGCACCATTGGTCAATCAGCCAAGCATAACTGTTGCCATAGACCAATGGCCCTTATCAGTATTGACCAATGAGGCAATCATCCTGACTAACAACGCCAGTGTCACTGACATTATTAACCAATGGCACAAGCTCTATTTCTCAATGGGACAAGTGTAACTGATGCCACGGTCCAAATGGAACCATGGTCCGCTGCTTTATTAAGCAATGAGCCAAGTATCATTGACACAACTTACCAAACGGATAAAAATAACTGATGCCACTGACCATAGAGGGAGAACGGGTTCCTGACAGTATTGACCAATGACGCAAGTATTACAGACATAATTTACCAATGGATAAAGCATCATTGGTCAATTTGGCAAGCGTAACTGATACAAATGGGGCAAGGATCAGTGGCATTATTGACAAATGAGAGACTGTTCTTCGACGCTAATGACAAACTAATCAAGTGTCATTTACACTATTGACTAATGGGACAAGCAGCGGTTGTCAATGAGGAGAGCGTAGCTGATGTCAATGATCAATGGATCATGGGTCCCTGGAAAACAAAAAGGGCAGGAAATATGAAAATGTGTGAGGTAAAAACAGTCTGTGTCTGCCCGACTCTAATGGCCACTAGAGAAAGATTCATTGGTTCATGGAGCACACACAATAAATTGTCACAGGCAAAGACTTGGAGCGGAAATGCAAGAATATTGGCGTCCTTGACATTATCGACCAACGGGAAAGTACCATTGATCAATGGGGCAGCCATCCCTGACACTACTGTCTTTTACTAATGGGGCAATGGTCACTGCAAAAAAATTTGGACAGGGTTTACAGCACTTTACCAAAGCAAAATTCCCTGAGTTTCCCTGATATGTCCCTGAGAAATGTCCGAAATATCATGAGACATATTTGCACTTTGCCGAGGTTTCTGCGATGTCCAGATGTGGTTGCAGCAAACCAACTAGGATACTGATAATATATACAACAGAGTGGTAGGCCTACACTCTGCATACAATAATTTTAATTTATTTCCATTTTCAGTGAATAGACACAACTTGGGCAAATTGACATACATCTGACAAACTAGCAAAATGTGAAACCCTTCCCTTCTCCATGGTCTCTGTCAAATTCCCCGAGTTTTCCCTGATTTTCGATGTTTTTCCAAATTCCCTGAGTTTTCCCTGACTGGAAAATGGAAATTCATTTTCAAGGTTTTCCCTGATTTCCAGAGTAACCGGGAACCCTGTTGGATGAAGAAATGCAAGAATATTGGCATCCTTGACCAACACGAAAACTACCATTCATCAATGGCTCAGCCATCAATCATCCCTCACACTAACCTCAAATAGCTCAAGTGCACAAACAGATGACATTTACCAATGGGGCAATGACCACAAGCAAATATCTGAGCAGTAAATACAAAAATATTAGTGTCTTGACACTATTGACCAATGGAAACGTACCATTGACCAATAGGGCAGACATCCTTGACATTATTGATACGGTAGATGCCATTAACAAAGGGACAATGGTCACAGTAAAAAATTTGAACGCGGAAATGCAAGAATATTGACATTATTCACCAACGGGAAAACTACCATTGATCAATGGGAAGCGGCATCACTCACACTACTAATAACAGATAGATGCATAGCCTCTAGTGGTCTATAACAACAACTGGCATTGATGACTAGGTCGTGTATCCTGAGCGATACCAATCAGCTTCAAATTGAACAATCTTGGATCTCTAAGGCCCAATCGTGTTTCCTGACAAACTTTGTTGAAATTATCTTAATCATTCATGAGAAGTTGTTTGAATCTTCCGCTTCTTTTCCTATACGAGTTTTTGCGGGAAAATAATCCAAGATTGACGTTGATCAAATTGACCAAACGGTTTTACAATTTTGTATCTCTAATTATATAATGCTAATGATGATTCTTGTCAAATCTCAAGCCATGGGGGTGATGTGAGCTAATTACAACAGCTGAGACTGTAAGATTTTATTGAAATTTGTTTATTATTCATTAATTTTAAAGTAGCTATATCCAGCTACATTCCTTTATTAAGAGTTTCGATGAAACAAAGGCAGCAGCTTTTGACGTAATAAGCACAGCTTTTTCACCATCAAGAAGAATTCTTATTATTTATATTATTATTATTATTATTATTATTATCATTATTATTAATCTATCAGCTTCCTAATCAATTAACACTAGTAGTAATTCATTTATAAGTTAATTACTTATTATTAACAACTTATTTCCTAATAAAACAAGTTATAATTTACAATCAGCTGTCTTTGTACATATTATTCAGCATTATATACAACATGTACGTGATCTGACAAATTATGATTGTCATTTGGTATTAATTCCAAGTAACATAAATTTGTACCGTGTTACCCTTTAATGGACAAATATGGTCAACAAAATACAATGGACCTTTCCAGTGTTAGCTATGTCCCGGCCATCTCTAGCTAAGCTCCACCCACACCTCACTCATATTGGGATCGATCGATCCTTCAACTCATATCAATTTCAAGAAAACTACACAGGTAAGCTGTTAAATATTTTGGAACTAATTTGACACGCACTGTTGCTGCCTATGGCCACAACAGCACCCACTCAAATTAGTTTCAAAATATTCAACAGCATGTTTATTAAATACTAGAGACATACAGATATACAATTCGTACAACGTGTCGGACTATTAAGAGCTAGACGGGCCAAATAGAATCATTTATGACGTAATGATTATGACGTCATAATACACCTCATGTAGTTGATTATGGCGTCATATGATGGATGGATAAAGTGGAAATGTTCAATGTTTTCATTAAAGTCCTTGTGTCCCAATAATAATGAACCATCTGTAAAACTGCATTCGCGCAAATTACGTTGTTGGTGGCGTAGACATCAAAAAACCTTCAGTGATATTGTAGCGAGTCACGAGCTTTCGTTTATTGAAATTATTGTCTTGTGGTTTGTAGCAGCAAGACACTTAGTGTTGAATCCATTCTTCCGATGCTATATAATGAAAACATAGTGGGATTCAGCTCAGCCAACCTTTTGTGTGTTGGAATTGAGCTGAAACTTTGAAGCCTGAATTGTCAGAATCTAAATTTCAAGGTAACTATACGCGTAAGCCGTTGAATATTCTGAAACTAACTTGATTCGTTGCAGTTGCCGTCTATAGCAGCAACAGCTCCTAGTCAAATTAGTTTCAAAATATATAACAGAATGTTTATTAAACTTAAAATTCATCAAATACATACAGATTTTTGTGGGTTACTTAATTTTGATTCTGACATCAGCTAATGTGGCGTATTTGATTATGACGTCATATAATTGAGTGACAGTTCGGATCCATTCATTGTCTCGCTCGGCAAACACTGTCTGATATAAAAGGACATGGGCAGCCTCTTGCGCAAGAAGTCATTGTTCTACTCTCATGTAAATGTGTCTATAATAATTCCTAGCACGAGAGTGACTGTTCTGTTATTTTAGACAGGGTTTATCGAGCGAAGCAATTCACCTCTCCAGTTTATCCATCCATCATATGACATCATAATCAACTTTAGAGACGTGTAGAATGACATCATAATCATGATATCATGAATGATTCGAAATAGTTCGTCTTTAGCGCTTAACAGTACACGTTGTACGAATTGTATGCCGTTGTTATTTAATAAACATGCTGTTGAATATTTTGACACTAATTTGACTGGGCGCTGTTGCTGCAACAGCATCCAGTCGAATTTGTTTCAAAAAATTCAACAGCTTACCTGCATAGTTTCTGGAAATTGATAGCCAGAGATCGATCGACCGCAACAAGAACGTGGTGTGGGAGGAGCTTAGATAGAGATGGGCCGGGTCTAGCTAAAACTGGAAAGGTCCATTGTATTACAGTTGTTTTAAAGGAATAGTCTCAAATTTCAAATCTGGTAAAATTGTGTCAATGCTATTTTAGTGTGCGGTTTATTTGTATTGCAACACGAGAACTTTAAGGATGCCAATTATAGCAGGGAAGGAGACTAATACCTTTGCAAACTTATCATTGGAATGGGCATGCTTATAGGTTAACCATTCCAGCGTTAAGTTTTCAAATATATCACCATTCTGACCGTTAAAGGGGCAATGTGATGAATGAGCAAGATTTACACATGACAAGATACATGTTCTCTATACCAAGAAATGCATTTAATAATAGTATAATCAGTCAAAAAATCATTCCCTTTTTATCATTTTAAAATGTAATTATAATATTCAATAGTCCCCTAGATGTACTAGATGTGCATTTTATTAGCCATTTTTATAGAAATGGTTGATGAATTGCTATGAAGTCAATTAAACCTGTATTAAATAACCACTTAGACCGGTCAATTTGTTTTCAAAATATTCAGCATATCCAGCGTTAAAGCCACTGGAAGATGTAGTCATCAAAAAGTCAGCAGGAAGATAGTTAAAAAGAATGGTTTGTGATAAAACGTAGATGCTCTGCGAATACAGGGCAGTTGACTCAGTTCCCACAATTGATTTTGACCATATGAATGGACATTTCAGAACATTGTTTGAAATGTAAACCCATACCAGGAATACATGGTTGCATGTTTAGGGCATCCCAAACGGAACTAACAGACTATTGTAGCTTATTAGGAAAGTGGTCACTTAATCACAGGATTTAAAGGAACGTCATTGTCTCATTTGTCAGAGACGAAAATCTAGGTTATGAAGCAGCTATACAGTCTTGACGATTCAAAATTAGTGATATTAAATCTAAATATTATCTATAGACAACTCGAGCTTGAATCCAAATAAATTATTATCTATAATCACGCACGTACGTACGCACGCACGTACGCACGCACGCACGCACGCACGCACACATCTTTGGAGATAATGGTGGGTCATCAACATAGTCCAGACTGCGCAAGAAAATTTAAATATTTAATGTGGTAAATGTTCATTTTCAGTCTAAGGCAAATTTTTAAAAATCTCCCACTGGACTGCATGGCTCATTTAGCGAGCCTGTTATTCCAGCTGTAAATCTTTAAAGTCGTCACCAGGCTTGCAAATGGGTATTTCCCAAGAACACTACAGAAGCGATATTTGTGCCAGCTTGCCCATTCAAGTTTACGGTTAGGCTACAATTGCTAAAATGACATTTGAGAGCCCAGTTGATTAAAACTTCAGCTGCTATTCGTGTACCGCGTATGCGTCGTTAGAAAGCACATCCTGCTGATACTTAAGGTGAGCAGCTCTGTGTGGTTCCAATGAGAAAAACGTGAATTATAAGTATATTATTATAGTTTAACCCTTTAACCCTCGAATTTATTCACGAAAATCTCAATTTTCTTATAGAAAATGTTCATTTGCAGACCAAGAGAAGACTATTTTGAAAATTTACCACTGGAATGACTGGCTCGATAAGCGAGCCAGTCATTCCAGTGGTAAATTTTCAAAAGGTCTTCTCTTGGTCTGTAAATGGACGTTTCTAAAGACCACTGTAGAAGCCGTTTGTGGCTGATATGTTGGTTAAAGGGTTAAAAGGTTAACCCTTCAACCCCAAAGCTGTCCATGTGCCTTCAGCAGTGACTGTGGGGAATGTTCATTTGCAGACCAAAAAGAAGTATATTTTTCATAATTTATCACTGGAATTACTGGCTCGATACCAGAGGCAGTCATTCCAGTCGTAAATTTTAAAACTAACCTTTTAATCTCCAAATGGACATTTTCTAAGGGAAAATTTAAAATTATTTTGACAAATTTGAAGGTTAAAGAGCTATGGATAAAAACGTAGTACCTTCAGGAGCATAAATTATTATCAGTCGTGTCAAGAATATAAATATATCGGGCTAAACCTCAGAAACGCTAACCCTTAATGTCCAACCCGACAAAAAATCGCTTCTGCAATGGTCTTGAGAAGTTTGTAGAACAAGGGAAACCTATTTATTAAAATTGGCCACTGGAATGACTGGTTTGATAACAGTTTGATAACAGTTTGATAACAGAGCCAGTCATTCTATTGGTACAAGTTCAAAAATAGTTTCTTGCTCTGCAAATGAATATTTTCTATGAGAAAATTGCAGCTTTCTAGACCACTAAAGGGTTAATTAAACTTAACCCTTTTACTACTAAAAGCCAGAAACAGGGAATTCTAAAACACACACGCACGCACGTACGTACGTACGCACGCACGCACGCACGCGCGCACGCACACACGCACGCACGCACGCACGCACGCACACGGAGTTAGATATTGGCATGTTAATATGGCCTGTCAGTCATTAATCCGTGTTCAAACGCTGATTAATGTTTTCTTACAGGATCTTTCTTCTTACTCTCAGTAATAATCTTTGGACAGTATCTTCTACCGTCTTTATCCGATCAGCTTCCAACTTTGTCAACTTCGTCCTCATTGAGGCATCATACCCTACTGACAGATCTTGAATTTGCCCAAGGATTTGCGAGATACCCACATTTTCCATGAGTGAGCAAGTCTTTTAACGAAAATCTATCAGAATTTGCAGTATTGATATTTGAACTGTGACTATGATTAGTTTTCTTATCCAGTCACCACCATACTTGGCTAAGATGGTATCTGTTAATTTGGTTAAAGGTCGGATTACCCCCATCAAGCAGTGTCACCCCTTATGTGTAAGTTATAGGCAGCAACAGCTGCAGTCAAATTAGTTTCAAAATAGTTAACAGATTACATGGACAGAAAACTTGAAAATTAGATTCTGGGAATTCAGATGTTAAAGTTTCAAACTGATTTTAATACGTATTCGGAGCTTTTCTATAAATGGGCGGGCAGAGTTAGAAACTGATCTACTATGGCATATGAATTCATATTAACCCTGTCAAAATTGTGTATTTTTAAATTAAATTAAAAGATGAACTGGTGTTTATTTTTCAACAAATTTCGTTGAAGACGTTGAAAACATTTCTTTGCTATTGACACAGTCACAGATAAATAACTGACATCAGAGTGGCAAAGCGTTAAATCCTCATTTTAATCCATACTATTGTTTAGCCGCATTGATGGCACTAACAGAACAATTGTTGTACCTTCAGAAACACGGTCAAGCAATAGTTTGCTTTATGATTGAATGATAAACTGTTAGATTGCCCGAGATTGATACCACATCCTGACAATAGACAATGGTAGAAGTCAACAGGTCGAAATTTGATGAAACGTTCCACCCTAATACTTATCCATTAGCTCCAATAACTTAGAAACTGTCACGGGTATAACTCTTACATTTGACATCCAATAAACTTTATTTCCTCATTGCAGATGCCGATATTAGGTCCTAATAAAGATAGTTTTTGAACAGATTTAGTATAAATCGATCAAAATATGACAAAACATGCGAGCTGAATACTTTACTATTAGTTCCAATGTGAAAGTTGACCTTTGATACCCAGAATCTGCCAGGCTGACCTTACGTTTTTACATCAGTGGTAGTTTATAGCCACGGGGTAAAAAGGAACAAATTAGAAATCAGTAGCTTCAACCATGAAACATTGTTTGGCCTTTGCGTTAATCTATTAACCCTTTAACTCTCATATCAGCCCAAAAACGGCTTCTGCAGTGGTATTAAGATATGTTCATTTACAAACCAAGAGGCTATTTTTTTTTGAAAATTTACCACTGGAATGACTGGCTCGATAACCGAGCCAGTCATTCCAGTGATAAATTTTCAAAAATAGTCTTCTCTTGGTCTGCAAGTGCAGATTTTCTATGAGAATATTTAAATTTTCTTGATTAAATTCGAGGGTTAAAGATAGTAAGTGTCTAACTGTTGCAAGCCACCAGACAATAATTTCAAACGGTCAATAACTTTTGACTTGCTGAATATTTTGAAAACAATTTGATTTCAGTCAAATTGTTTTCAAAATATATTCAGCAAATCCAGAGTTAAAACCCAGGAAAATGTAGTTTATAGAAATTCAGCAGACAGATAGTTAACAAAATATGTGAGCATTGTTAACAATGACGACGCCAGGTGGGATGTTGGGTTATCTCAATACCTCAGAGGATGGATACGAACTGTCACGTCAGTATTGTACGTATTTAAATCTCTTTGATGAATTTACAATTTAATAAAAACTAGGCAGCAACAGCCCCCCCCCCCCCCCCCCCCGTCAAATTAGTTTTAAAATATTCAACTGCTTATATGTATAATTACGTTGAAATTGGGATTCTGTGACTTAACAGTTCAAAGTATATAAATCGATTTCAACACGCGTAAAAAGTGGCTGGAACTACCTACAAATTATCTGGCGACGCTAGGAGATCCCTCCAATGACTGAGCGTAGGACTGTACAATAATGATTTAGTGCTGGTAGATAATGACTATGGATTAAGCGTCTGACTATTGAGTTTTTGTAGATGAATGTGACAAGGTATGTGGCAGAAATAGAACAGCGTACTCAAAAGATTTTCCACCTGTATGTCAATTAACCGTGCCTCGTACACGTGAAATGTTCAAGCCGCCAAAAATGGCTTCTACAGTGGTCATGATAAATATCCATTTGCGGGATAAGTGAAGACTAGTTTTGAAAGTTTTAACCACCAGAACGACTGGCTCATTAACCGAGCCAGCCATTCCAGAAGTAAACTTTCAAAAATAGTTTTCTCATGACCTGGAGCAGGACTAACTCTCGGCCTGCTGAATTTCGGCAGACTACATTTTCCATGGGGGTTTTAACTATGGATATGCTGAATATTTTGAAAACAATTTGACTGAAAGTTGTTGGTGGTTAAGCCACCACCAAGTTTCAGTCAAATTGTTTTCAAAATATACTGCAGGTCCCGAGTTATTGCCCATTGAATAAAAGAGCCTTTTAATATCCATCAAATTAGCTGTAAAAAAACGTACCGTTTTCTTCCCCATAGTAACGAAGCTAATTTCCACATCATATTATACCCTTAAAGGTTATTTCTGTTTCGGATGTAAAGTGCCATCGACCATTTACTTGCTGCGTTAGAATGCCCAAAACTGATATTCAGCTGCAGACTAATAGTTAATTAATTATTACTTAACAAACGTAACAAATTACTTAATTATTACTTAACAATTGTTAAAAATTAGCATAACAATTCAATATCTATAACATGTTTAAAAAATGATTTGCACCACCTCTGCAAGGGAATCTTCCGTTTATTAAATTAAATACAATACTACTGACAACAACAACAATACTGATCACAAAAGACATATATAATTACTAATATTGGTAAATAAAAAGTTTGAACATATTTGTAATATTATCACAATGGCTTATTTAAAAACAGTATAAAACTGTGGCTGGTACAGTATAGCTCATAAATAACTTAACAAGTTTGGAAACCTAAATAAAACGTACTGTTGAATATGTTTGACTTAATTTGATTGGACGCCATTGCTGCCTTAGGCAGCAATGGCGTCCAATCAAATTAAGTAAAAAATATCCAACAGAATATTTCTTACATTATGTTAAAAATTGTCCCGACGCTAGCTTGGTCTAAGCTCGAGTCTGGATGCCAAAGCAAAGTTTGGGCGTTACTTTTATACTTTTTCAGGCCGGCTATAATACCTTTGGAAGTAAAACAATTTATGTTTCTATTTTTGTTTTGCAAATATTTTAACTTATTTATGAGCCGTACTGTATGTCATGGAAAACTGATTTGTAAATACAATTGCAATAAATGGGTGGATGGCAGCTGGTACTGTTGACTAATATCATCAGGACCACAGAGTTAGAATCCATAGATCATCGATCTCTGCGTACACCAGCTATAGCAACACAACACAAGCTATATTATATATATATATATATATATATATATATATATATATATATATATATATATATATATATATATATATATATATATATATATATATATATATATTGTATTATTCAGAATTTTCTATGCCAAAATCAATCAAAATATTTCCAAGAGAAGATTGGCAAAGCGTTAAATTTACAACTGAAATAACTGGCTAGATTATCCCGCCGGTCCTTCCACTGGTAAATCTTTAAAAATATTCTCCCCTTGGCTTGCAAAGAATATATCCCAAGAAATCCCATGTTACCATGGAATCTCAAGGTCATCATCCCTTTGCATGACGCCTAAATGGCATCAAAGTTACCAGTTTCCGGGGTTTTCGCTGAAATACAAAGCTCTTAATTATACAATGAGCATATTAACCATAAATGATACCCTATGGTCTATCTTGGTGCCCAAGGCACCATATATAAATTGGTCAAAATATACTGGATTTCGGGTTTGGCAGCAACATGGGTCCTTTTAAGGAAGAGTGGAAATCAGCTCCAATTTCTTTTTAAATGGCTGCCAAAATATTCTTTGCTCCAATCGGCTTGAAATTTGATGGGCTTAGGCATATAGGGTGTATATTGGTTTGTTTTGTTGCCAATTACAAAGGGGATTCATCCAATAATCTTCGAGAAATCAACTTTTCCGTGCCCATTCTATGGGAGAATTATTTGAAGTGTGTTTTCTTTGTTAACTGAATGACGTGAAACGTGGGCGATATCTGGCACCGTTTAGCACCCAGCGACACTTCAATGCAGGTGGTGACCTCAAGAATTTTCGAGATACCAAGTTAGCAATTTTTAGGGTCGTAAAAGATGGGAAATTTATTCCTTCAATAGCTATTATCTAATTCAGTAAATTTCTGAAATAAAATCTATAGTAGGAGTAACAGCTGTCTGTACTTCCAGAAAAAGAGTAACTTTGTGATCTCATTCCGTGATTCATCAATATGCGGTACAAATGAAGAGATCCAGTTTTAGCTAAGCCACACCCATCTCCAGCTAAGCTCCGCCCACGCTGTGTCCGTGTTGGGATCGATCGATCAATCCCCGCACTCTGAATCTCAATTTCCAGAAAACTATACAGGTAAGCTGTTGAATAACTTTTAAACTAACAATTTACCAACAGCTTGTTTATTAAATAGTAGATATACAATTCATACAACCTGACATACTATTACGCGTTTAAGATAGACTAAATTGAGCCATTCATGACGCAATTGCGTATGACGTCAGCCTACAGTCACGTAGTTGATTATGTTATATGATTGACTAAGAAACTGGATTCTACCATTCTGAACAAATCAGAGAAATCTAGTCCTAGCAAAGTATCATACTCCATAAGGTGTCATTTACAGAATTAACATCAGTCCACTCATTCTCCAGGTATTATCTTTTTGTAATAGATTAAAGGTGCATATTTCACAGCAAAATGTTTGAAAATAAAATTGTCAAAATTGTATGCTTTGAGAGGCTTAAATTAAGGGCATAAATGTAATGAAACTAAATCAATCTTAATATATGATGATTTCATTACTTATAAATTAATATATTTTGTTAAGTTGTGAATTTGAATAAAAGACACGAGTTCCTAATTTAAATTCGCAATGAAAACAATTTAATAATTTGTATGGAATTAAATCATCAAGATTTATTGCGTTTCATTTACATTGAGGTACACAAATTAAACCCATAAAAGTATACAAATTAAACAATTTTATTTTCACACATTCTGGTGTGAATGTGCGGATTTAAACCTACCCAGATTAT
The DNA here is from genome assembly GCA_034401795.1 of Chaetoderma sp. LZ-2023a. NCBI lineage: Eukaryota > Metazoa > Mollusca > Caudofoveata > Chaetodermatida > Chaetodermatidae > Chaetoderma > Chaetoderma sp. LZ-2023a. Next base: position 130,249,194 of record CM067373.1, on the reverse strand, counting down.
TATTATTATTATTATTATTATTATTATTATTATTATTATTATTATTATTATTATTATTCATCAAACAAGCTTTGAATTGTCACGTAAATGACCACCAAACAGCGGTCATTAACCATTTAACACTCGTGTGATCCCAAAACGGCTTCTACAGTAGTCTTGAGAAATGTCCATTTGCAGACCAAGAGATTTTTTTGAAAATTTACAACTGGAATGACTGGCTCGATAATCGATCCAGTCATTCCAGTGGTACATTTTCAAAAATGGTCTTCTCTTGATATGCAAATGGACATTTTTTATGGGAAAATTGAGATTTTCTTGAACAAATTCGAGGGTTAAAAAGCGTCCGTCTCTTAACCCTTAATGATGCACAAACTCGCTAAAATTAGCTTTTGAAGCGGTCTTGAAAAATGTCCTTTTGGAGGCTTAAGGGCACTTAATGTTTACAAATTTAACACTAAAATGGCTGGATTGATAATTGAGCCAGTCATACCAGTGGTAAAATTTCAAAAATAGTCTCTTAGTTTATAAATGGGCATCAAATGAACAAAAATGAACACAGATCAGCTACCATAGTAGTCATTGGTGTGACATTCATTGTTGAGGATGGTTTTAGGGTATGTCTGATTCAAACATGCTCGCATCACAAATACAAAGTGAACAATGCAACTTAATCCTATAATCATCAAATTTCTTCAAGAAAAGTTACGTTTTCTCATAGAAAATGGCTATTTAAGATTATTTTTGAAACTTTATCAATGGAATGACTGGTTCGGTTATCGAGCACACGTCATTCGAGGAGTACATTTTCAGGAATAGTCTCTTGGTCTACAAATAGACATTTCTCAAGACCACTACAGACTCCATTTTGACAAGCTTGGGTGCTAAAGGGTTAGAAACTGAAATAATAGAAATCAAGGAAGGAAGAATAAATGGTCTTGAAAATCATAAAATAGAAATACAAAATTATTTCTCTGAATCACTAAATGATTTTTGTTCAATTGACTTTCCTAGTTATGACTAATGCGAATAAATTAATTAACCCTTTTACAGAATAATTCCACATACCTCATTTTCAATGCTGCCATACAGGAAAACGGTTGAATATTTTGAAATTACTTTGACCGGAAGGTTTCAGTCAAATTTATGTCAATCTATTCAGCAGAATAGGTTTTATCTCGTAAAGAATATACTTTTTCAATTATTTATCCGTGAATGGGTCAACAAAATAAATAAATTAAATTAAATAAATAAATAAATAAAACACTGAAAAACACATCAAGCACCATGCTGCAAAGGCAATTTTTTCTTAAAATTCAGGGCTTGGAACGTAGAAAGGCTATGTCGAGCGATAGTCGAAATCATTATCTAGTGCTATTTCAGTATTGACAGTCCAGTGGCCGACTAAGAATGTGTCTACTAATCGCTACTGTGACGAACACAAAGTAATAATTAACCACAGCAGTCAAACTCAGCAGAATCTGGTTAACAATACAACTTGTGGAGAAATTTTGAAAACTTTCAGCAAGCAGTTGATACAAAATATTCTCAAAATTATACCTAAGTTCTCTTACACAGGGAATCGTATATTATAAGCTGATAATTCAAAACATGTATATCAAGGTTAAAATCATTTACTGCAATCAAGGTTACGTGGACATTTTGAACAATGAGTATTTAAGTGGTAAGTTTGGGGGTGCAATAGGAATACTAGTCCTATAGCACTAACAGCTCCCAGTAAAATTAGTTTCAAAATGTTTAACAGAACGATTATTAAATTATAAATTCAGATACATTTATGACAGACCATAGCAACTTTGTGGCAGACCTTTTGATTGTGACGTCAGTAAATAACAAGAGACGTATTTGATTATGACATCAGGTATTTGAGTGACAGATCGGATCCGAACATTGCTAAATCTAAGTACCATACAGGTATCCCCTAAAATGCTGGTGCCGTTTTAAAATGGCATGGAACTCACCAGACACATGTTAGCAATAAATTGGCTGGAGTATGATGAAGGGTGTTTATTAACTTAGACTGCATATGGGAGTTAACATGAATAGTTTTTTTGTTATTTCTTGTGAAATAATGAACGTGACACATGAAAACCCACATACCCCTCAGAATGATGGTCAACAATTTGACTAATACTGTTGAGGAAACATAATAAATCAACCAAACATTTGGGCATGGCGCAATATTTTGAAACGATCTTAAGTTAAATTACAAATGATTCCGTTTCTGTAACTATTTCCCTTGATGTTCCCAAAATGCAAGTGCGCTGCCCCTCAGAATGATGGTTTCTTCCAACTTAACATATCAAGACAATACATATTTCTTTACAAAAATCATGTCTGTTGTCTCATTCCATAGCCCATTGGCAGCCAGTTTATGCAAAGGTTTGTATCAGAAAGAGAGTAAAAGCGCAATATGAACCAACAAACAATAAAATGCCTAATTTTTCTTTTACAGGTAAGTCTTAACAGCGATCGTTGTATTATTTTCAGGTAAATTCAAAATGAAGCCAACATTTAACATGCTAATTATGCCGAGAATAAGTTGCCATCGCTCAATAGCGTTAATTACAGAATGCCTTAGGATCATGTATACATGAAAAAGTACAGTAGATAAGTGACGCAGTGAAATATTGCATTTGAGACCAATTCACCATTCCAGAGTATGCGCCCATCATATGACGTCATAATTATTTACGTGATGTGTAGAATGACATCATAATGGATGACGTCATTAATGACGTCGATAAGGACGTGACGAACGCATATTTGAAGACGGTCTATGCGTTGCTGTACAAATTGTTTGCGTTTACTATTTAATAAATATTCTGTTGAATATTTTGAAACTAATTTGACTGGGCGCTGTTGTTGCCATAGGCAGCTACAGTACCTACCCAAATTAGTTACAAAATATTCAACAGCTTCCCTGTATAGTTTTCAGGAAATTGATAGCTAGGGCATTCGGGGATCGATCAATCCCAACACGGCGAGGTGTGGGTGGAGCTTAGCTAGTGATGGGCGGGGCATAACATGACATTTAGATACTAATTAAATCAGATCCATCTCCAAGACAAAAAGTATGACCTTATTAGAAGAATGTTAGATTATGATAATGAGTTAAATTTGCTTGAAATTGAGACTAGTTATGCTGGAAAAATATTCCGTTCAAAATTCGGAAAATAATTTGACTGGAACACGCCTTATATTAAAAAAAAATTTCAAAATCTTTTTTGTACGAGTTCCATGACATTGATAATAGCGATGACTTCAAGAGTGAAATGGTTAGAAACAAAGGACAACTAGCTTTGTAAAAGATGAGAAGTAATACGATCAACTCTATTTCTAAAAGGATTCTCTTTTCAAATGAAGAGTAGGATAGACCCTTAACTTGGTGTGACATTATTAGTTACGATTTAGGCGGCTTTGTCAGGATTATAATAAATATGACATACAAACCGACCGACGGGCTGATTTATACTAGTTCCTTAATCGCCAGAATGAGGCGCCTCTGTGTCCTGTTAGATATTTTGAAACTAATTTGACTGGAAATCAAAATATTAAAAAGCTTACCCGTATACCACACCGGAAAACTAGATTGAAAGGTACAACTGAGCGCATATACCGAGACAGTCGATGTTTCTTCTGATTGGTTGAAAAGTAAATGATGTTAATGGGCCAGCCAATAGGAAAAAAGCAACAATACTCGACAGTATCACTGGCAATACTGTAATTGTTACCGGGGATAATTACATTCATGAAATCTATATCACTTAATTATTCAATTGTCAATATTGGTCAGGAAAGGCAATATTTTTGTAGAGTCATTGTCCAATTGCATTGCCAAGAGAAGACATTTTGTGATCAATTTCGTGCTGGAATCACTGCAGGCTATTGAGTAACCGAGCCATTCAGCCATTCCAGTGATAAATTTACAAAGATAGTCTGCTCAAGGCCGATAAATGGGCATTGGCAAAGGAAACGTTATTTTCTTGCACATGGATATTTCTCAAGGGGACTGGAGAAAAATTCTCGTCAATGGAGCCAACCCCGTCCTTTACAATGATATTGAGAAATGTGCATGCAAGCGATCAGAATACATCTGTTGGCCTGCAAATGGACGTTTAATAACGTAGTTTTAATTTTATTGACAACTTTTGGCAATTAATTCTTTAAATTCCAGTGTCTCAATTTCGTCACAACTACTGTATACGCCTGGAAGACTATTGAAAATATATTAATAGAGGTAACAACACAATTTTCAAAAATAGCCTTCTCTTGGTCTGCACACGGACAATGTCCATGAGAAAATTTGAATTTTCTTGAACCAGTTCGAGGGTTAAAGGGATAATATGTAGTCCATTCCATGTACGCATTAATGGTTAATAACTCTGACCTATACCTTAAAAGGTTATGTAAAGGCACACAATATTATCTGCCGTGATTGGAACCATGTAACTAAAGACCTTAAATGTATTAATATGTGATGTCATATATTATATAGGGATCTATTTCTAATTATGTCCCGCCCATGTCTAGCTACGCTCTGTCCACTTTTCACGCGTGTTGGAATCGATTTTAAACCTTAATTGGCAGAACCTAAATTTCAAGGTAACTAACTCTACAGGTAGTAAGGTGTTGAATTAGTTTCAAAATATTCAGCAGAATGTCTATTAAATTGTAAATTCATCAGACATACAATTCATACATTTACGCGACAGACTTTTAGATTGTCATTACGGAGCTAGGTCACTTTGATTGTGACGTCAACTAACATGACCTATTTGATTCTGATGTCAGATAGCTGAGTGACAGATCAGATCACTCCATTATGCTACAAAAAAAGATATGAAGTTGTGTATTAATTACAAATACGATATGTCATAATAATTATGTTAAGTTACTCACCTGCGATGACCTAGTTCATGGGGGAGGAGTAGGCAGACCAGTACTTGATACGCTCTGTGAAACAGTCTAACTACAATACCACCTGCCCAAGTTTCTGCCACCAAATTAGGAAGTGCCACCAAATTAGGAAGTGCCACCAAATTAGGAAGTGGGGGTGTCTTGCATTAACATATTGACATCAGGAGCTCCAAGGACATTAGTTTTAAACTCTTAACAGCATACTATCTATGGCATAACTGTTTATTGTATCTTGTTAAAAGACAAAAACCGATTGTAAATATATATTTTCTGTGTACCTAATCCGTGTATCTTTTATGTAAATCCCCATATACCATTGTCATATGGTCTGAGTGTAAATGAAATAATTTCATTTCATTTCTATATGCTAAAAAGCAAATGTCGTGAGGTGATAGTATTTCAAAATTATATTGGGTTCCTGAACAATCTGCTTTATTTAATTACAATTCTTGCTCGTTCCGGCCACTCTGATTATTGCGCGTTGTATATTTAACTCTTAAATTAGTCAAGGCGGCCGAAAAGGTGTTCTGCAGAGGCTTTGTGAAAGGTCCATTAAAGTCCTTTAACACTCATATCAGCCAGTCGTTCCAGTTGAAAATTTCCAAAAATATTCTTTTGATCTGCAAATGGACATTTTCTATGAGAAAATTGAAGTTTTCTTGAACAAATTCAAGGGTTAACTACATATCGCAGGTTAAGAGGCTATTTTTACAAATTTAACATTGGAATGACTGGCTCGATGAGAGCCATTTTTTCCACTGGTGAAGTTTCTTGGGCTGCAAACGAATCTTTTCTATTAGGAAATTGAAATTTCCGTGACCAAATTAGACAAATAAATGGGTACATTAACATGCCTGAAACAAAGTGTACAGGAGATAGGTCGTAAAAGTCTCTCTATGATCTGCAATCCTGGATCCTAAATGGCATGCCGCAGAATCAGCTGAAGGTCGCACAGAGTTAACTTTTATCACTTTGTCAAATTTTGTTAAGAAAATCAAAATATTTGCTTATTGAATGTCCATTTGCAGACCAACCACCAATTTGTTTTAATTAACCCCTAGAAAGAACCGGCTCGATTACCGAACCTAGCGTCTCAGTGGTAAATTTTCAAATATAGTCTTCTCATGGCCTGCATTCCTCAAAACTACTGTAGAAGCTCGATTTGGCTGGCTTGACCATTAAAGGGTTAACACTGCAGAGCTCATATAGAATTGAAACTGTGATTTTGGACACCCATGCCCAAGTGTCTCTGATGGTTAATGTGTGATTTTGATGTCTAGTCATGAAATGTGTGAGAAAAACTCAATGACTACACCTGTTTAGAAAATTAAATTTTTCTCAGAAAATGTCTATTTGCAGACCAAGAGAAGACTATTCTTGAAAATTTACAACTGGAATGACTGGCTCGATAACTGAGCCAGTCATTCCAGTGGTAAATTTTCAAGAATAGTCTCCTCTTGGTCTGCAAATAAACATTTCTCAAGACGACTGCAGAAGACGTTTAAAGGGTGAAAGAGCATTGCAGAAGCCAGGGTTGTGACAATCTCGACGTGTTATATACATCGATCAGAATATATAACATACTTACAGTGAAACCAATTTATTTCTGTGTTGACTGTTGACCGATAACAATAATTATTGCCATGACCATATTAATACTGAACAAGAAGGTTTAAACCTTAGCGCAGTCTAAATCATCAGCTAAACCTAGTAATAATGCGGTTATTACCGGGTTTAACGCTAACATTAGTGTGCATTCAGATATGAAATTTATTACATCGCTAATGTGCATGAGATATATTTGTGTTTGTATAGATCTACTGAATCAATGGGATTGCCAAACATACACCATTAGTGACAGTTTAACTGGTGACAAGACTTAACCCCTTCTGTTAAAACGTGACAAATATAAAAGCTATCAATGGCTTCTTTATAACTTCAAACCTCGAAATTCGTCACATTAAAAATGTCCATGCGCTGCCTATTTTGAAAATTTACCACTGGAATGCCTGGCTCGGTTACCGAGCCAGGCATTCCAGTGGTGAATTTTCAAAAATCGTCTTCTTTTGGTCTGCAAACTGACCACTGCAAAATCGATTTTTGGCTGTCTTGAGCGTTAGGCGGTTAAATGGAATGGACTTGTTGTCGGTGCACGAGCACTACAGTATGTGGACTTCCACAACTATACATGTATGTATATTAACAACTGTACAAATGAACCTATTAAACTATATTCCCCGGATTTTCTATGTTCCTTGATGGTAGTAACTTCATGACTTCTTAGCTCCAGCTAATCTCCAACTTTTTGCCACTACTCTGAAAGCAGTAAAACAGCAAGCTGATAGGTTATTTAGTTAACCTATTAATGGTCAAATTTGGTTTTAAAAATTTTTAGTTTAAAAAAAAAAAATTTCCATATATGCAGACCAAGAGATTATTTTTGAAAATTTACAAAAGGAATGACTGGCATCTGTATCGAGCCACTCATTCATTCACTCCAGTGGTAAATATTCAGATAGTCTCCTCTTAGTCTTGAAATGAATATTTCTCAAGCTAACAGCGGAAGCCATTAGTGGCCAGCTTGACCATTAAAGGATTAAGCGCTTAGTGGTCAGTATTTGACACTTTCACCGACAAATCTCTGAAAATTTGAGACATAACACTTATTCTGTTGATATTTTGAAATTAATTTGACTGGAAGACATTGCTGCCTAACACAGCAATGCCTTCCAATCAAATTAATATCAAAATGTTCAACTGTGACTAGTATGGCTGGCTCATAAAATGAGATATTGGGAATTCATCTGTGAAAGTGTTCACGAGCAGTTAGTGAGTGAATAATATTCCTAACCCTTTGCAATCTCACAAGCCAGAACTGAAACATGTGATAAAACTCTAATTTATGATGCATTCCATGTACAGTTAAACCTGTCTATAAAGACCACCTGTATTTTATAGATCACAATATGGATGGGCACAACATGGCCGCTTAGCATTTCATGTTCTTTATACATATATATATATATATATATATATATATATATATATATATATATATATATATATATATATATATATATATATATATATATATATATATACATATATATATATATATATATGTGTGTACTTATCATGTTTTACTCAATGCACATTTCCACCATTCACTGCTCAACTTCATAGGCTCGTTTGACCATTAACCATTTAGTGACTAAATTTGGTCCACAAAATCAACATATTTGCTTATTGAATGTCCATTTGCAGGACCAAGAGAATTCAATTTTTGAAAATTTACCACTGGTTATCGACCCAGTCATTCTAGTGGAAAATTTTCAAATAGTATTCTCTGTGATGGCAAATGACCTGCTTCAAGACCACTACAGAAGCAGGTTTTGGGCGGTTTGCTCGTTAAAGGGTTTAATATCTGATACTCTCAGGCCTCACAGGACATTCAAGAAAAAATGTAGAAAATTATTAGATAAAAGTAAAACTCTGATAATGAGTGAAACTGCTCAAAAAGAAAGGCCGTGATCCATATGTAGAGCACTTTAGATTATTTTTGTTAGAAATTCAAAAGTTCCGAACATGCAGAAACAGAAATTTGTTTTAACAGTATGTGCCTGGTATTTTAGGAGTAATATCTATAATGCACCGCACCACCCACTCGCAGTATCAAATTCCTTAACCCTTTCATGCAGAAGCCAGCCAAAACCGGCCTCTGCAGTGGGTTTTAGGAATGTCCATTTTATCACTTACCACTATTTCTACAAGCATTTTAAAGAGTTCCAGAAAACTTTCTGGAAAATCCAAGATGGCTGTCCAAGAAATCGTCCAATCAAAATTCTGAATAGAAGTTCTAGAGTCAACAACCAAAGGATTTGTCCAGCCAAATTTGATGAAAATCCACCAAATGATTTAGGGGATACGTTTTAAAGGATTTCCGCAGCAACAGTGCGCCGTCAAATTAGTTCCAAAATATTCAATAGAATGTTTATTAAATAGTAAAGACATACCTGTACAATTCATACAACTTGATGGACTATTAAGCGTTTATGCCAAACTAAATTACGTCATTCATGAAGCTGTTAATTATGATGTCATATGATTGATTGATAAACTGGATTCCTCTATTAAGATTTTGCTTAGTGAATACCGATTTACAGGCCAAGAGAAGACTATTTTGGGAAATGTACCACTGGAAGACAGGCTCAGGCACCTTGTCACACCTAGTATTACTTTTACAGATATAGCATATTTTCTACTCAGTCCACATGTACACAGAATTGGTCCATAAGAACTGATGTGTATAGAAATATAGCATTACTTACTACCATTCTACTCCAGATAAGACCCACTGTCAAAAACTCTTTCTAACCTTGTCCAAGGATGTTCATGCAATGCTGTCTGCTCAGAAATCTGACATGCCACAAATTGAAATAGATATCAGATGCAGATGGCAAAACATTGCAACACCTGCAATTTCAGCGTCTGAATTACAACACAATTATACGGCTAAGCTACCGAATACTTTCCAAATAATTTGAATGGAACCTGTTAATCCATATGCAGCAACAACTTCCACTCAAATTAGATTCAAAATATTCAACAGACTTTATAGTTTGTGGTCTGTAAAAGCTTAAAGGGTGAACCTGCCATTGTTCTGTGCCTTGTTTTTGTTAATTGGAAAAAGACGAGTAATATCCACTACAAACTCAGCATGCAGGTCTGCACGCTGCCCATGGGAAGGCATTAAGAGCAGGCAATGGAGGAATCCGATCTATTACGCAAGTATCTGACATCATAATCTATAGACCCTTCCAATTTATCCATACATCATATGACATCATAATCAACTACACGACGTGTCATAATCATTGACGTCATGAATGACGTAGATAAGTACGTCACAAGGGCATAATTGAAGACGGACTTAGCGTTGTTGTATGAATTATATGTCTTTACTATTTAATAAACATTGTTGAATATTTTGAAACCAATTTGACTAGGCGATGTTGCTGCCATAGGCAGCAACAGCACCCAGTAAATTTAGTTTCGAAATATTCAACAGCTTACCTGTATTTCCGAAATAGTTCGTCCCGATCCCAGGACGATTCATAATAAGGAAGAATTAGTTACCTCCCGGAGAGGTAACTAATTTTTCCTTATTATAAGCTTACCTGTAGTTTTCTGGAAATTGAGTCAGGGCATTCGCGGATCGATCGATCCCAAAATGGGCGATTTAAGTAGGGATGGGAAAAGCATAGCTAAAACTGTTAAGGTCTATTATATCACTTGTTAGCTGATATCAAACTCATAATGACATAGCTCTGTCACGAAAACCAAATTTACAATTTAATAATGATTTTGTTGAACGTTTTGAAACTTATCTGGACATGTCATCTGCCACGTAGTTCAGTTTGCTTGGAATGTTGGCTACGATCAACATGACAACCTACTCTCTTTACGGTAGAAGCCACAGTAATTTCATGCAAAGTTACAAAACATATCACCTAGTCTATCATATGTTACAATCATAGCATTTCAGTGAGCGAATGGCAAAGGAAAAAGAAGAAAAAAAGTTAATCGACGGATGAATGTACCTTAACTGGAACAAGGTGAGCTAATAAAATTAGCGCTCTGATTAAAGGGGAGCGATGGCGAGGTGCAATGAGTAAAACATCCGCTACTTAGCTCTGTGTAAAAGTAATGGTGATTCCTTAAGACACACGAAAACACAATACATTTTACCACAAGTTGTTTCCTATTGCCATGCATTAACTGTTTAACACCTTCACCGATGAATTCTGCATATATCATTTTCAAGGCAACCCTAAAACTGTTAAATATTTTGAAATTAATTTGACTGCTTCCAGTCAAAATATATTTAACAGAAAGTGGTATACATCGTAAAGAATTTCCTTTTTCAGGGATTTGTCGTTGAAATGGTTAATGAATAAGATGGCCAAAAATGGATTCTGCAATGGACTTGCGGAATGTACAGTCGCAGAGCAAACTATTTTTTTTAAATTTATCATTAGAATAACACGATCGATAACCGAGCCAGTCATTCCAATGGTAAATTTTCAACAATCGATTGCAAATGGATATTTTCTGAGGATAAATTTAGATTTTTTAAAACGTTATTGATGCTTAAAAGGGTTAAATAACCACGTTTTGTCTTTTATGGTTACTCTTCCATTCTCCACGAGGTGGTCTGTTAACCCTTTAACTCTCAAATCTTTTTTTTAATTTCAATTTTCTCGAAGAAAATGTCAATTTGCAGACTAAGAGAAGACTATTTTTGAAAATTTGCCACTGGAATGACTGGCTTGGTTATCGAGCCGACATTCCAATGGTAAATCTTTTGTCTTGGTCTGCAAATGGACACTTTTCAAGACCACTGCAAAAGCTGTTTTTGGCCGTTTTGAGTGTAAAAGGTTAAAATCAGGTTTAACTGCACATTAGAATTATATTCTGTACATATCTATTTGACCATAATGCCTCTGTCGAAGACAGAAGCCATTTTCAAGCGAATTATCTTTTTAATATTCCAATATGGCCTACCATTATTAAAGCTGAACTGCCATGTTAAAATGTACAATAGTAAAATTAACGGTACCAGTAATCTAATAGACCCAGAGTCTATTTGTGGAAGATGGTTAAAAGGAGAAAATAACTAGGAGCATGATGGTGGTGTCTGCATGGGGAATTTTCATAATCGGCTTGACAAATCTTTCCCAACCCAATTCGACCCTTCAGGTTCAAAGAAGTAAAGCAGTCTCCACAAGTCAGATTAGTTTCCAAATATTCACCAGCTTTTCAGCATAAATTACAATTGAGCTACTACGATGTCAGTGCTGAAAGGTTTAACGCTTTAGCTCTGACAGGCAGGAAATGACAAACTCTTTACAAATAATAATGAGTATTCTTTAAAGATTTAGAAATTAATTTGACTGGAATCTGTTCAACAGCTTTCTTGTATGGTTGTCTTGAAATTGAGACATGGGTTAAAGCTAAAAAAAATGTAAATTCTCTAAAAAAGAATTGATTTTAAGTAAGATGGAATTTAACAAGAGTTCCAAGGGACCTGTATCGCTCATCTGGAACATAGTTATTGCGGGTAGAACGATCATCAGCCTTTAAGTAGAACCCTGCGGTTGTGGCCAGATTTGCAACAAGAACAAGGATGCATCTTACCAAATTTGGATAAAATGTGTCCGATGATTTGACAAGACATTTTAAATTTCCAATTGCTTTACTATGGGAGTTTTTGGCCGGAAAAAAATCCAAGATGGGCGCCAACTAGGAACCTGTTTATCCAGCTGTCTTTAAAGTAGCAAATTACAAATTAGCATACCCTAAACCTTAAAGCTTTCCTGAAGCGATAACATTAGGAAAGTATTTGAAAATTTCTGTGACGACCATCTTCTTTCTGATGAATATTTTGCAAATGATTTGAAGCAAGGTTGTCAAATTGCTACAAAAAAATATCTAGCTTAGCACGTTTCACGTTTACAATAGGAAATACACATTTAGAATCAAACTACTATAAGCTTAGTACACGCTATACAGGTAAATCAGCTCAACTCTGAGGTCAACAGTAAAGTGGTCTTTCCCTAGATGAGGTTTCATGAGTTTTGAATCGATTTCCAAAGCGGTTTGAGATTTTTAAAAACGTTTCCTAAATTCGGACGAAATCCAAGATGGCCACCTGCCAAATTGGTCGATTGGCTTCATTTTGATTGGCCCATGCTGGCCATGTTTTTTGATGGATCAACTTCCCTTGAAAAAACTTTAATGGCCCTTAGTCCCTAATCATATCTCCCAAATTTTGGCCCGATCCCTTCAGCGGCTCTGCAGAAGTAATTTTCGGGAAAACTAGGTCATCCAAGATGGCCGCCAAACCTTTTGGTTAATCAAGTCTTCTTGAAAGTCATCTAAAGGAAAAGTTGACGGACGAACGACGGACACACGGTCGTCACGGCATAAGCTCACTTAGCCTTTCAGGCCAGGTGAGCTAATCAAAGTAAAATGGCGGCTCAGAAGAAGACGATAGTCACTGTAATTTTCAAATATCTTCTTAGTGTTATTGCTTCAGGATAACCTTAACAAAACTAATTTCAGAAAAAATCCAATACGGCTGCCAAACAAGCTACATTTTGATTGGTCCATGGCGGTCATATAATTTCAGCCTGATCTGTTCAGCGAAATCGTTTTCGCAAAAACTCAGTCATCCAAGATGGCTGCCGACACATTTGGCCAATCGTTTGAACATACTTGGTTGAGCTCTTGCCCTAGATGATATTTCATGAGTTTTAAACCAATCCCACAAGTGGTTTCGCAGATTTTTAGACGTTTCTAAAAATCAGCCAAAATCCAAGATGTCCGCTGGCCAAATCGAATGATCTGCTTCAACTGAACAAACGTATCGCCATGCTCTAAGGATGCTTCCTACCAAATATAATTTAAATCGGCCCAGTGGTTCATGAGAAGACGTCATCTAAGGAGAGTTGATGGACAGATGACAAATGGAGGACAGTTGCCATGGCATAAGCTCACTTGGACTTTTAGGCCAGGTGAGCTAAAAATGTCAAGGGCAACAGTCAGAAAAAGCTTCAGAATTGGTTATCTTGGATCATTTAAGATTCAGGGGAGTATTAATGACTTCACAAGGGATAAAACAAAAACAAAGCCTATCACTTAATACAGTGAGCTTGGCATGAACATATGGTAGCTAACCAAACACTATTACTGCATGTATTTCAAAATACTTTAAGAATGTTCTATATCTGATGTGTGCGGTAAAGTTTGAATGTGTGCGTTAAAGAAGCGAGAAATGCATCCATATCAGTGTGGATTCAGATGTGAGAGAATAGACAATGTTCTATAACTCATGCTGTATGTCACTTAGTTTGCCGTTTGCCACAAAGTTAAAGCATAACACAACACCCTCCATTCAGATATAAAGCTGTACTGTGTGTCATCTGCCAACCAAATCATACCAGTATGACGGGAAAGTACACAGTGAAGGTGATCCAGGATATATCAGACGCATTGCATGAAAACAAGCTTCTCCCAGGTGGCCATAAATGGAATGATAAACATATTTGATTTCACATCAGAAACAACTGTGCCATCCGCCCGAGTGGATATGGGCGTGCCACTACCACAGAATAAACAGTCCATAATAAGTTTTATGACACTGAGAGGTTCAAGGGGATCACCAGTTAGTGTGATTAATGAATGAACCTGGTTTTAGCTATGGCCTGCCCATCTCTAGCTAAGCTCCGCCCATGTTTTGCCCATATTGAGATCGATCGATCTCTGCACTATCTGGAACTCAATTTCCCGAAAACTACACAGGTAAGCTTTCTGAACATATTGTAACTAATTTGACTGGGTGCTGTTAGCAACAGCGCTAAGTTAAATTAGTTTCAAAATATTCAACAGAATATTTATTAAATAGTAAAGCCATACAATTCGTACAACGCTTAGTCCGTCATCAATTAAGCGTTCGTGATGAACTTAGCTGCCTCATTCATGACATAATTGATTATGATGTCAGCCTAAATGTGACATAATTGATTATGACGTCATATGACTGACTGAGAAACTGTTTTCCTCAATTAGTGTGATTACTTCCTATAGGCATGTTAGTTGGGGGAGTCTAGAAAAATTATTGTTTGGGTCAAGAGGTCAAACATCGAGGTCACATGATCACTTAGTGTATACCAGAACACACATTTTCGTCGATAACTCTGCAATACAAGCAGATATCATCACCAAATTGGTAACAAACATTTATCTTGCGGTTCGCTAGAATCATTTGTTCCGGTAAAAATATTAAGGGGTCACTGAGTGCACATTTTTATCCATAAATCAGAAACGTATATGTATGAAGCATCTGCAAATTTGTCGTATCCATTCATATTACAGGTGATTAGAAGTTAACTGAGGTTTATGATAAAGCACCAAATATCTATGTCACAGGATCACGAAGTGAATACCAGAACACACTTTTGGTCATAACTCTGGAGTACAAGAAGGCAGGATCACCAGATTTAGAACACACTTTCATATTATGGGGGTGGGGGTGGGGTGGGTGGGTGGGTGATAACTACGTCATGCCGGAGGTCCGGCATTAAAAACGTCCCCTATCCTGCATTGTTGATGCTTTGCGGTTCCATACAGTGTAGTTGATGCATCCAGTGTGATTCTTTGGATCTTTTCCAAGGAGTGCTGTTGTCATCATCAGGCTCTAATGATAGGACCTGGATGACGCGATAATGCATGTCATTTCTAGTATGTCCCTGGAGGTTGAAATGTCTTGACACTGGTGTGTCATAAGACACGTGCCTGTGATCATTGGTTCCACATATGGTACTGGTCTGGTGGTGTCTATGTGCGTGGTCCAGTCTTCTGAACTATTGTGCAGGCATCTTTTCTTGTTTACTGGTCTCTGCGAGTGTGGCTCAGGCCATTCAGACTTTTGAGTCACACCAGCACTCAGTGTAAAGGTTGCCTGATATAATTCAATTGAGGACAATCCTGTACGTTTGAAGACGTAGTTATTAATCACACTTTCATATTATGACCATTTATGATTGTTTTGAGCTCAAGGTCAACTATCTAGGTCACAAGGGTCGCTAAGTGCATTGCTAACAGAGTGCATTCTAATTTGTTCTGTATTTCATGCAGGAGTACCACTGAGTGGTAATGGTCGACTTTGCAATTATTTAGAATGAGCATTATCCTTTCTAAAAAGCAGAAAAAACCACTGCCAGCGAACAACAACTAGGATTTAAAGACAGATACCATTCTCCAGGTTGACATATGACTGAAGTGTTCATCACATGTAACTCAACAACAGCTCAACCTTTAAAAAACATTCTGAGTAAAGGGAATATAGGTTTCTCATCAATAGTACAGGCATGGCGAGGTGAGGGTAGTTAAATAAACAAACGGATAAACATCGACAACAATGCTGTTGCGCGTAATGTCAGATACCGTTGATCGGTTAAGTGCTCATGTCAAGCTCACCGTGTTACATGTGAAACGTAGTGTACAACTATCTTGTTGGCCAAGTTGGTTTGAAAGCGGAAGTCGTAATGGTCATGTAATGAATACGAGCAAAGCTGCAATGGACGCATCCGATCTGTCACTCAAGTAACTGACGTCACAATCAAAATAATGTATAACTCTGTCATGAAAATCAAGGTCTTTGACAAATTTTCAATTTAATAAACATTCTGTTGAATATTTTGAAACCAATTTGCCTGGGAACCGTTCCTGCCATAGTCATAATTTTGTAAATTTACCACTGGAATGACTGGCTCGGTTATCGAGCCAGTCATTCCAGTGGTAAATTTTCAAAACTAGTCTTTTCTGGGTCTGCAAATAGACATTTCTCAAGACCACTGCAGAAGCCATTTTTAGCTGATATGAGTGTTAAAGGGTTGTTTTAAAATTGATTTAACGCACGCAAAATGTGGTCAAAGCTGAACTAAAAATGTGAGTGGCATAGCCAGAAAGGGATCTGTCTATTACATTACTGGTATCGGTTAGGATTGAATATTTTACATGACAACTCAGCTTTAAATTAAGGTGCTTAACGATTGCAAGGAGTTGAGAAGCTAACTATGGCATTATCTGTTAATTAATTAAATATTCAGCAGTACTTATCGTTATCACAATAATTTCAATAATTAGTATTCTAAGTATAATATCAAGCAAGCATTGGGTAAATTTTAATAAAGGTATTTCTAAAACATCTATTCTATTAGATTAGGTTGAATTAAAAGCTTTCAGGAATTAATTTGAAATTCTCAAACTATTCTGTTGTATAATTACTACTGAGATCTAATCACGCAAGTGAGCAGAACATGTATATTACCTAATTAATTACTAATGCATTATTAATTAATTAACTTAGAATAATGTTAATAAATAAATTAGTAATTAGATGTCATTATGCAATTAGTCAGAACTAAATGCAGTTAAACCTGCCCAAAGGAGCACCTGAAATTTGGGGCCAATTGAAGGTGGTTTTATAACCACTTGTCTTTTAAAAACAGCATCTTTTGACGTCATAAGGTATTTCCTAAGGTAGTTGGCTTAACCCTTTAATGGTCAAGATTGGCTAAGAAAAGGTAGATAATTTTTGGTGTAGTGAATGTCCCTTTACAGGCCAAGTGCATTATTGAAAACATATCACTGGGATGAACCACTCATTCCGGTGGTAGTTTTTCAAAAATATTCTTCTCTTGGCGTGTAAATTGACATTCCTCAACCCCAATCCAGAGGCCGGTTTTGGCCACCTCACCAATAAAGCCTTAACTGCCTCACTGCTGCAAGCAGGCAGACAGTAGTTTCAGTGAGCAAGAATGCTTGCATTACTGAATATTAAGACAACAGTTTGACCAAAAGTTGGTAGTGGATTACCCACCAACAACTTTCATTCAAATTATTTTCAAACTATTTAGCAGCTCCAGAAATATAACCCTTGGAATATGTTGTCTGCAAAAACTCAGGCGTCAGATGGTTAAGCTAGCTCATCTACTGCAGCGCTCATTAGGGTGGTCCTTCTAGGCAGGTTTGTCTGCATCTAAATATTTATGTATATATTATATACATATAACAATACTTAGATTGTTAATGATCTAGCGTGAACACCACATGACATAAGTATAAATTTAAGTTTTGAGCAATCAGATTAATTAATTTATATGCACAGTGCGACTAACGAACTGAGCAAAAGGAGTAGTGGTGCGATTGTAGGTGGTGGGGGTGGTGATGATTGGTGCTGACGTGCTGGTGGTGGCAACAAGCGTGTCACAGGACATCATAATAACTCGTAGAACGACGAAGCATATGTCACATGACAGGAGGACTCAAACGAGATGCCGACGAATGAAGACGAAGAAGACGGTGACAACGGTGAAGATGACGTACACACGGAGGCAATGTTAGCGGAGCCGATCACTGCCCTCCGAGGTTGAGACTAGGCAGCTTGGGGATAATGGACCGGAGAAGCTGCGATGAGAAAGAAGAAACAGAAACACAAACAGTGCTATTGTGACGAGTCAAGCACAAACTGCTGGAGCTGTCATGCCATCACCTCTTATAGTGGTATCAGAATTTCACACATTTTCATTATAATCGCAAGAAAGCTTGTCTCAAATTATACAATTTCAACCGTGAACTCAATAGTAACTATTTAATCGCAAAGCTGGCCAAAACTTACCTCTGCAGTAGTCTTCAGAAATGTAGGCGAAGTCTATTTTTGGAATTTTACTACTGAAATTATTGGCTCGATAAGCAACAGAGTCACTAGGAAGGTAGGTAAATTTTCAAAAAATACTTTTCTCTTCATCTTCAGATAGACTGGCACCAATCAAATATTTTCATAATGAATCTTGATCAGCAGAGGGTAAAGCAATCAGTCAGGTTAGACGCTAAATAGTTTTAAAAGTTTTTTGACTGAATGCTGTTACCGCCCTGCTGGCATAATGGATCTTTCCATTTTTAGCTCTGCCCCGCCCATCACTAGCTAAGCTCCACCCACACCTCGCTGTGTTGGGATTGATCGATCTCCAAATGTCCTAACTATCAATTTCCCGAAAACTATACAGGGAAGTTGTTGAATATTTTGTAAATAATTTGACTGGGTGCTGTTGCTTCTACACTGTCTTGTGGAATAGCCATTTCAGCACAATGGGGTGGGGGTGGGGTTTTTTAAAAAGATTTACCACTGAAATGTCTGGCTCAATAACCACACCAGTCATTCCAATGGTAAATTTTCAAAAATAGTATTCTCTTGGTCTGCAATTGGACATTTAATAGGCATATATTTTGATTTTTGTGACCAAATTTGACCAGTACTGCGTTAATCTAACCATTTCCAGGAAGGAGAGAGACAGTAAATTGCATCTGCTTGTTTGTTTGTGGTCATTTAATCTCGGAAACTACGATTTGACTCAAACACAAGAAAATGGTTTTAAATTTGGTCTTAATACGAAATAAATTAATATATTAACAAGTGTCAATTGGTCAAGAAAAGTTAATGTCCATTTAGAGGTCAAGAGAAGAGTAAGAGGAAATGTACAACTGGAATGACTCGTTTATTCCTTTAGTGACGATACTGGCCAAAACCAGCCTCCTTAGTGGTCTACAGGAATGCCCATTTGCAGACCAAGAGAAGACTAATTTTTAAAAATTTACAACTAGAATGACTGGCATGATAACTGGGCCAGTCATTCCAGTTGTAAATGTTCAGAATTAATCTTCTCTTGGCCTGCAAATGGACATTCAAAAAGCAAATATTTAAAACTTCAGGAATAAATTTCATCACTAAAGGGTTATGGAGCCAATCATTCTAGAGGTAAATTTTCAAAAACATTGTTCTTTTGACCTGTAAATCGACCTTACTCAAGGTCACTGCAGAGGCAGGTTTAAAGTGCTAAATGAAAATCAAAATATCCCACAGATGACCAGCCTTCAACTGACGCATTGCTATGACAATTCCACTTTTGAAAGTGTTAATTATTACAGCCACTTCATATTTAATGAATATTGAATTTAATATTACAGCTACAGATGCATACAATTTCACTCTGATATAAATTTACGGTTGAAAGAAATAGTTATGGGTTATGTTTCTTAAACCCTGATACAACTCTAAGTGGTGATGGCTTGTGGCACAGTGTGACAAAATAACAAGATTCATGTGACTGGTAACATTGTCGAAAGAGTCACGTCTGATCATAAAAACCCAGCTTATTAGAAAGCACGAAAAGTTTGTCACTGAAAATAGGCGGTCTCTTAATACAGGTTATTTGACACAGAAAAGGGTGAGTCAAAAGATGGTGGTTTATTAACTGTCTGCCTGTTGAATTTCTGCAGATGTCATTTCCAATGGTGTTTGACTCTGGATATGCTGGAGTTTGAAAATGATTTGACTGAAAATTGTTGATGGCCACGCAACCAACAACTTTCAGTCAAATTGTTTTCAAAGTATTCAGCAGGTCCAGAGTTATTGCCCATTGAAATTATAGTCTTGTGGCTTGCAGCGGTCACAGAGTTAATGTAGTCATTCTATTGCCAATCTTAATCGTGGTTAAAATTGGTCAATAAATTAAAATATTTACTTTTTAAATATCCATTTGCAAGTCAAGAAGACTAATTTTGAAAATTTAACACTGTAATGACTGGCTAGTTAATTGATCGAGGCATTCCAGTGGAAAGTTTTCAGAATATTGTCTTGGCGTGTAACTAAACATTCCTCAAGATCACTGCAGAGGCCGGTTTGACCACTAATGAGTTACTTAACCATCATCTTGTGGCACAATAGGGTAGGTAATACGCACACATATTTGACCATATTATCAGCCCTTGCTCTGTCAACTGTGAAATTGCATATTCATTTTTTTTTTTGCTCACTCCATAAGCTATAGTATATTTTTAAATGCTAGGATTATTTTTATTTTCTGTAGGGGTTAAATGTTTAACTCAAATCTGCTGTGACTATTCTTACCAACAAAAGCAAACTGAATATTAGAAATTAAAGAAAAAAATTTGAGAACTAGAAACAGATATAAAGAAAGAATATTTTTCAGTATAAAAATGTGTTTGCTATCAGATCTCTATTACTGCAACCAAGGCTATGATATGTACGAGAAAGCGCATTCTTAATAAGTTGCAAAAATTTCCTTAGCATTTTAGAGGCCTATTAGATGTCACTGGTACTAAAGGTAGAATTATGGTATACTTGAAGCAGCAATTTCACAGAGACAGTGCCAGAAATTGAGACTGCGGGGCCAGGAAGGACACAACCATTTGCACAGATAATGGAGAAACAAGCCAACTCTACGTTATGCTGAGATAATTCATAAAGACAGACGTGCAAAAAAACAAAGATCAACTAACTCTATGTGCAATTGCAAACTAAATTTTCAAAATGCATAGCACGATGCATGGAAATCATGCGCATGCAGAGTTGATGGAGAATCTGAAGCTCAAAACTTGATAGAGCAAACTCTGCCCGCACAAGTATAACATTGCGCTGTGTTGGGAACACGAAAATTGTGTTTATCGCAGGATTAAGTAAACTTCCACAAAATTTAGTCCAAACATTTGGCAAAATTTAATTCATTCAGGTAAAGAGTGATGTCGAAACTCAATATTTTCAAATGCTGTTATTCTAAGATTGTAAACAGTAACATGTTTTTGTGATAATCTAAATTTACAACAAATGTATTTTCAGAATATTCGTATAGATTTTTAAAATAATCTGTAAACCAAGTGATTCAATCAGAAATGAAATGTCAAAATTAACAAAATATGTCTAAATTATGAATGAAAGCTCTACATAAATCTTGTTCATTTCAATGCAGCAATGTTATAGGCATAGATGTAAGCAGCATTTGCAGTCAATCAATATACTGTTAATAATTGCAATGAGGTCATAATTATAATTACGAAACAGCGACAGTGAGACAGCATGCCAAATGTGAGAAACGAAATGATGAAACAAATGGACAAGTCAAAAACAACGGAAACAAAGAGGACAAGACCTGACATGCTGCACCAATCAACCACCCCCGCACATCACAAGCACAGGTCACCTATCTGGACGCACACGAGGTTAGTGTCAGATTAGAAACTCGCTCGATACTGTTTAACCATAATGCTCAATTCGGCCAAAACAGGATTCTGCTGCTATCTTCTTAAATGCCCATTTGCCGATCAAGAAGAATATTTTCGAAAATTTACAACTGCAATGACTGGTTCGATAATCGAACCAATCGTTCCAGTTGTAAATTTTCGAATATATTCTTCTCTTGGCCTGTAAATGGACACATAATATGCAAAGATTTCAATTTGTGGATCAAACTTGAAAAGTAAATGGTTTAATTTCAGTGTGTATTGTTAGATATAATGGACCTTTCCAGTTTTAGCTATGCCCCGCCCATCCCTAGTTAAGCTCCACCCACGATTTGCCCGTGTTGGGATCAATCAGTCTCTGAACTCCCTGACTATCAATTTTCAGAAAACTATACAGATAAGCTGTTGAATACTTTGAAACTAATTTGATTGGGTGTTGTTACTGCCAATGGCAACAACAGTGCCCAGTCATATTAGTTTCAAAACATTTAACATGTTTATTAAATAATAGACATACAATTCGTACAGCATGTCGGACTATTAAGGATTTAAGATGGACTAATTTAAGTCATTCATGCTGTAATTGATTATGACATCATCCTACATGTTACATATTTGGTTATGACATCATATGATGGATGAATAAACTGGAAAGGTCCATTCTTTCACTAAAATAACTTTATAAAATATTCATTTACTAGCATACTAGCGAGACATACATAATATTGAAAACCGACAGTAGACTTGTCTGGCTCATTAAGTGGACCAAACACATCTGCACTAGGTTTTCAAAATTATAATTCATCGCTGCGCAAAACTACCAAAAAGGGGTAAAAGTTTTTGTCTGTAAATTAAAAGATTTTTGTGATGAAGTCAAGTTATTTCAACATTCTCTGTGAAATAACGATGTACGATCATGTTCAGTAGCAATCCTATATCATCAGGGCCTACTATGGCCAGTTATTCTATGTTGTAATTCTAAATTTAGCTGTAGTTTTTAACAGAATTTTTATATATACTTCTATACACATAGCGGCTGTGAGAGAACAGAGGTATCCATTCCTAGCTATGCCACACCCTTTTCTAGTTAAGCTCCGCCTACTTTTTTATGCGTGTTAGAATCGATTTGAAACATGAATTCCCTGCATCTAAATTTCAAAGTAACTACAGGTAAGCTGTTGAGTATTTTGAAAATAATTTGACTGGGTGCTGTTGCTGCATATGGCAGCAACCGCGCCTGCCCTGTCAAATTAGTTTCAAAATATTCAACATAATGTGTATTAAATTGTAAAATCATCAAAGATATAAAACGTACACTTGTGAAGGAATTTGAAATTTGTGTAACGGAGCTATACGTCATTATGATTATGACGTGTCATTATGATTGTGATGTCCGATAATTAGTAGCGAAATTGATTATCATGTCAGATACTTGAGTGACAGATTGGAGAGCTCCATTATGGTGCTGGAGTTAGCGATGTATGTTTTGTTACATATTTTTGAAAAGCAATAAGCAAACGTGTTATGTGCACTACTTTCAGATGTTGAAACAACTTTAAATCGAAGCTGGCATATGTCTGTGTATTCTAAGAATCTAACACCTACCTTGCTACATTGTCAGTAATGCTTAGACTGCAATTCTCAGCCATAGGAATGAGTTAATTTGAAAGTCTGGACAAATGTAACATTTTAAAGTCTGGACAAATGTAATTTATTGTCCCAGATGAAAAATGACTATGAGAAAGACACCAACACTTCCAGTTTAAATTAATTTCCAAAAAAGATACATGTAAGCTGTTGAATATCTTTAAGCTAATTTATCAGGAAGTTGTAGCTGCCACCTTCCAGTCAAATTAACTTCACACTATTCACTAGAATATTTCTTACATCATTGGTATTATATTTGGTCATTCGAATTCAAGGCTTTCTCTTTGTTGTAAGCCCAGTTGATGGATTGGACTTTTCAATCAATATCCATCTATTCAACTGGTTTTAGAATCATATGACGCCACTGTTTAGACATTGGATGGAGCTTTTATGCATATATGCACTTTGTAAAAAAATGTGTAAGAAGTAGTTGACAATAATTTATTATCAATCAGTTTTGTGTCTGAATTAGATATTTTGACTTGCCGTACTCCGTTAACAGGCACTGGTTCAAAATTCAGACATGAACGTTGGTTTTACAATTTAATAAACACGTTGAATATTGGGAAACTAATTTGATTCACGGCTGTTGCTGCCATAGCCAGCAACAGTTTAAAGTCAAATTAGTTTCAAAATATTCAACAGCTTAATTAGATATATATAGCTGCCTCACAATTAGGATTCTGAAAATTCAGGGGATGAGTGTTACAATTGATTCAAATATGCGTACAAAGTGGGCGGAGCTTAGCTAGAAATGAATGCCTCTATTGTCAGACTGGTAGTTCACGGTGATATATCAAAGCACATCAATGTGCCTAGTATAATGATATCAAACTATAAATAACGTAATCTGAATAGCAGTCTAAGCATTAACTGGTGCATAGATGGATGCAACATATACACAGTATCTAGACCCTATGATCAGTCCTTTGTCTGCATTCTAACGCATCAACAAGATGCTTCCAATTAGACGATGACGATGCACGGACGGAGAGACGAACGGATTGCACGCGGTGACCAACCAACCAACTGACTGACATGTAGTGTCGTTACTTCACCAAGCACACACAAATACTGGCTGCAGTGTATAAGGATGTGACTGAATGACTGATTGACTGACTGACGGATGACTGACGGACAGACAGACAGCTCCTGTCTAATACGGACATAGAAATATTTAGTACATTTATGAATATTTAGACTGGTGATTGAGATCATGTTGCTGCACAAATAATACGAGACAGTGCGCTTATATAATGGAGTACGTAGTAGCGGAGTACGTAATGATAGTATTAATATTGTCGTTGTCATCCGTAGGCTATTAATAACTCACTCATGCACAACAGCTCGCCTGACTAGATTCCATGCCTACGATGAGTGGGAACAAAAACAGAGCACCAGTAAAATAACCAGAGATAATAATAATAATAATAATAATAATAATAATAATAATAATAATAATAATAATAATGGTAGCATGTAATCTCTCCATATCAGTCTTTAATAGAGGACATTTGAAAACCAATATTTTAAATATTTACAGTTATTTGATTAACCGTATAATGGTCAAGAAAATTTATACTATTGAATATTCATTTGCATTTGCAAGACTATTTTTGAAAATTGATTACGAAAATGACTGGCTCGATCATCGAGCCAGGCATTCCGGTGATAAATTTTCAAAAATAGTCTTCTATTCACCTGCAAATTGAAGCTTGATTATTAAAGGGTTAACAAAATAAAAAAAGGCGATTTAATTTCTAGTGACTTTATACCAGGAACCAGTCTCTTCTTATCATGGTATCAGACTATAGATAAGAAAATATGCTAAATGTTTTAATATAACAAGGCGGGAGGGGAGGTGGGGGGGGGGGGCGATGGAGAGAAATGGAGAGCAAATATTTCAGAATAACAATTTCCTGTCTTGATAAATTGTTTAATATTACATAATTATCAGTATCTGTAATTTAACAAAGGCCAGTGAAGTGGTCATGTTGTTGAAACAAATATTTTGAAATTCTGTGTCATGGAGTTTTTTTAATACATACAACATAAAAAAGATTCCTATTTTTAAACTTCTTTGGCCAATTCTGCCGTATACTCTGGAGAGATCACAGATAGATTAATATAATAATAATCCTAGTTAAGAAACAGTGTGAACACTTGTACTGCGAAATGTCAGATCGTAATTTCCCGGTTTCCATTTTACATAACAAATATATGTACTTTGAAAATAGTGGTGCTGTAAGCTATCAATGACACTAACTCGATTTCAGCACCAGCGTTTTCAAACCGCACATCAGCTTTCCTTCAGTTAGCTTGAAACAATCTTGATTTACAAATATAGCAGGACAAGAGTCACAAACAGAGATCCAGCAGTACTAGTATGTATCATCGTATACCCATCATTAACAACTAAATATGAATTAAAATATAAATATAAACAAAGAAATATAAAAAATTTGATTAGATATATATTATTATATATATTCAATTTATTGCAATGAATTTTTAATGATTTGGCTCTTGAAATATTGTTCAACAAAGTTTTAATATTTATAAATAAATAATATTTATTTTGGACTTCTGTTGAAAATGAGGATTTTAAAATAAAAGATAAACAATTAGCTACTGTATAAAGACTTGTAAGCATTTAGTGAGACTAGCCATTCTGCAGATCATGTGATGCACCAGTAATACTAGTATCTATAATAATAATTTAATTTAAAACTCGTTGCCGCCCGATAAAAACTTAACACTAACACAGTATAGTTGCTAACACAGTGTCATTAACCATTTAATGGTCAAGTCGACCAAAACAATACTCTGTATTCATCTTGGGCAATGTCTATTTGCAGGTCAAGAAGACAATTTAAAAGAAATTTACTACTGAAATGACTGGCTCAATAATTGAGTCAGTTATTCTAGTGGTAAAATTTTCAAAAATCATCTTTCTTTGGCATGCAAATGAACATTAACTAATCCAAACTTTAGATTTTCTTGTTCAATATTGGCCATTAAATGGTTAAACTCTCATAAACATTCACTTATCAGTATGATAATAATATTAACAATTATTTAGTACATTTTCTTATCAACAAACATGAGCAAAATTTGGTGAAAGATGATAATGACAATGACAATGATGATGATAAAAATTATGATAATTAAAACTATGTCAAGAATGTTGCTGTTGATGATGATAAAGATGATGATAATGATGATCGTATTAAGGCTGAAAAGTCTTGCAATGATATTAATGATGATAAAGATATACAGGTACACATATGAATGAATGACATTGAATAGACGCCACTATTATATATTTCAAAACATGTAACGCACTCACACAGCAGTTTCACCCATTTTGGATAACACAAATTAAAAAAAATCAGAGGCAAAACATAAATATGATTAGTTAAAAAAATGTTTTCAAATTTAATCCTCTCACAGCACCGAAATACCAGTATCTCAATTTTAAAGCACTCAACTATGTAGGAAATCTGTTTGAATATAATGAAATAAATTTAGCTGGAGGCAGTAACAGCTTCCAGATAAATTTGTTTTTAAATATTTACTTTGCGCAGTAACATTTGTTGTATACAGCCTGTATGATTGAACGTGCTAATATGGCAAATTAACCATTTACTGGTCATACCTGCCAAAAATGCCCATTGGAAGTGGTTTTGCGGAATGGATATTTGCAGGGTAAGAGAAGTCTATTTTTGAAAATTTACTACTGGAATGACTGGCTCTGTAACTGAGCCAGTTGTTGCAGTGGTAAATTTTTTTAAAGCTGTGCCCTGTAAATGGGCATTCAAAAGGGGAAATAGTTAGATTTGCTCGACCAAATTTGACCATTAAAGGGTGAAACTATAAATCTGTTTGGAATACAACCATAGAGGTTGACATTATGACTTTCCAATAAACTAGGAAGCTTGACTTCAAAGATAAAACAAGAGTTACAAGGGCCTGTGATGCTCACCTGGACCATTAGCATTTGAACCATTTGCATGTAAATAGACATGATAATGTTCGAAAAATTCAAGATAGCCAGCCACTAAAGAAAATAGCCAATCCAAATTTGTGTTTGATATGTTGAAGCATACCGCCGATCATTCCACCCAAGTTTCGTTCAGATTGGGCCATTAATTAAGGAGTAGCATTTTAAATGCTTCAGTAAAATTAAAAAAGAATCTGTCTTCCAAATAAGTGACTAAACAAATTTCTGAATAGAAGTTCTGGCATGTCTAGAACCTACCACTATAGAATACTTCCAGGCAAATTTGTATAAAATCCACTAAGTGGAGGAGATACATTTTGGCAACTTCTGGTAAATCTTTCATAACATCTATGATTTTCAACCCAAAACTTGACCAAACAAGATTCTGAATAGAAATTCCGGAGCCTACCATGATAGGGTCATTCTAGCCCAATTCTGCTGAAATCTGTCAAGTGCCTAACGACGTTTTGAAAATTTCCAGTAAAATCTAAGGTTTTCACCCAAAAAATTGACCAACCAAAATTTTGAATACCGGTAGATTAATTCTGGACTCAGGAGCCAAGCAGGATAGGGCGCATCCAGCCAACTTAAGTGTTGAAATCCGTCAAGTGGTTAATGATGTATCATAAATCGCCTATTAGTAACCGCATCCCTAATATGAGTCGCATTTTTTAGGTTGAGCCATTTCAATTTCTTAGCAGTTTTAAAATAGCAAGTGTATCTAATAGAAGTTACATCCAAATTTCAGTGGTTTGTGTAAAGAAAATTTTTTTGGTGAGTTAAATAACTTATAACCGTCAAATAAAAAGAAATTTTGCAAAAACTCCACGGAAACAGCATCAAAATTATGGCACTTCCTTATATGAAACAACTATCAAAGAAAAAAATTGTTATCAAATGTCAAATGGGTACCCGTTAAGTGGAGGTAATCGGATCGAATGTATAATACTTAGTCACCATCACGTAACGATTATTATATGTACATGTATATAGTAATTTCAGAGTTCCCAAGTCCAGTGTATTCGGTCTGTAAATCGGAGACGAATCTACCGAGTACTTTCTCTTAGTTTGATGAGTTTAAGCCGTCACTCTCATAGCTACTCATATAGGTACTCGAGGCTACCCTCCTATTTACATGTATTGAGCAAGTCTCTACCCGGGTACAAATATTAGCATTTTTGCTATGGTGGGGATACGTTTTGACAACTTGGTAATAACCTAAACTCATCTTATTATGGAAACGGATTTATCACATTATTTGTATTTTTCACGGCATTTTATTTCAAAATTAGTGTTAATTTTGCTGAAATAAATGATGTTTAGGCGGTCCCATTTAACAATTTCACTCCTGCGATGATGGATATAAGCTATAGATTAAGCATAGGCATAAGACGGTAAGAATTTGTGCCATGAATTTGTGGTCTATTTTCATGCTTTTTTTTTTACCATTTTAGAGAATCGATTTCAATTTTTTCTTGAAATATACCTAATAGAAGTCGACCCCCTTCTCGGAGATTTGGATTTAAAGAAGTTACAGCCCTTGTCCTATTAGAAGCAGCGGCTACTAATAGGTGATTTACGGTAGTGTATTGACAATTTTTGGTTGACCAATCAAAATTCTGTATACAAGTTCTGAAGCCATGCTCATAAGGTCCTTCCAGCCAAATTAAGTTGAAATCCACCAACGTTTAATGAGTAGCACTTTGACAGTTTCCTGTACATTTTTCATAAAATCTAAGATTTTCACCCAGAAGATTTAATCAGTCAAAATTCTGAATAAATCATCTGAAGTCGAAATTCATCCAGCCAATAATGAGGGGTAGCATTATGACAATATCCAGTAAATTTTTCATAAAATCTACGATTTTCACACAAAAGATTGACCAATCGAAATTCTCTATACATGTTTTGAAGCCTACACCCATAGTATCTTTCCAGCAAAATTAAGTTGAAATCCGCCAAGTGGTTAATGAGTAACATTTTAAAACAAAAGTTGATGCACGGATGGAGGAATGGACGGACAGATGGTCACCATGGCATAAGCTAACTTGGCCACTCTGGCCAGGTAGGCCAATAACATAGAATGCTTGTAAATGCACTTATCAGTGACCATGACCTTTTGACACTCAGTCATTGTGCCATCCCCTCTCATTGCAAGGAAGCATGTGTCCAAGTTTGGGTGCACCCAACATGACATACTAAGTTCTAAGTTGGGCCAAACACAAAATGTTATTTTCAAAAACAAAACATTTTGTCATTACACTGACCTTGATCCCTTGATCTTATGGTGATCGCATCATGCCCTTTACGATAAGGAAGCATGTGTCCAAATTTGGGCCTTGTATGCTTAACCAAACATGACATATAAAAAAAATAAGTTTTACCAACGATACCGTAACCATTGATCTTTTGATCCAATATGTTATGTGTTATGCCCTCTCATTATAAAGAAGTAGGTGTCCAAGTTTGGGTCCAGTATGATTAAGCAAACACGAGATATAAATGGCAAAGTTGAGCTAAACATAAAATGTTAATGCTGAAAGAGTTTACCAAAATCATAATGACCTTAACCTTTGACCTTTTGAACCCAAAGGACATTGTATCATGCTCTCTCATTATAAGGCAGCGTGTGTCCAAGTTTGGATCCATTATGATAAACCAAACATGAGTGATGAACTGATAAGTTCAGCAAAATGCAAATAGGATGCCCCCACCACCATCGCAAATGCTGGTGACAGACGACGCAGAGGGTATCACAATATCTTGTTTTACTTCGCAGTCTACTTAAAAATGTTTAGCACAGGTATCCATCTATCATCTGACATGATATGACATCATAATCAGCTAAGCAGCGTGAACGATGACATCATAATCATTAGGTCATAAATCATTTTATTTGGCCTGTCTTTAACTCTTAATAGTATGACACGTTGTACGAATTGTATGTCTCTACTATTTAATAAACATTCTGTTGAATAGTTTGAAACTAATTTGACTGGGCGAAGCCCCTGCCATAGGTAGCAACAGCACCCAGTCAAATTACTTTCAAAATATTTAACAGCTTACCTGTATAGTTTTCTGGAAATTGATAGTCAGGGAGTTCAGGGATCGAATGATCCCAAAACAAGCGAGATGTGGGTGGAGTTTTCTAGAGGTGGGCGGGGCTTAGCAAAAACTGGAAAGGTCCATTTAACTTAACAGGTTCCAAAGACCCCTTACTGCCCAGAAATGACAAATTCTGTTTGATGTCAGGAATATTCTGTTGACTATTTTGAAACTTAGTTCATTCAGTTGGTTTAATATTGGCCACTCACAGAGTTGCTTCCCTGAGGGGTTGATTTGACTGGAAGCTGTTTCAACATCTTTCTTGTATAGGTTTCTTGAAATTGATACACTGGTAATTCAGTTGTTAGAGGTAAAGACTATAAACCCAACTACCAATGAGGAACACGTTGTTCTGAAAGGATTATTAGTACAGAGCTTTTCAAGAGTTTATAAACCCGCAAGTGACTGCTAAATATACCATAACAGTGAGTTATCTCCCTTGAAACCAGCGACGCTAAGCGATGAGTTTGTATTTTTACATTAGGGTGCAAGGAGATAATTTATTAAATAACTTTGCGGTTTCCATTGACGAAGCATTATGTAAATATATTTCTTATAACAAATTATGAATATTTCTCGATGTATGCCAGGTAACCATTGTAATTGTTTTTTATATGATATATTTTTAATTGGAAAATGCAAAAATGTGGTCACTTAAATAAGATATAGTGATTCAGTAACTTGACTCTATTTCAATTGTACTGGCTGTATAAGGTATATGCAGGATTGATGCATTTCTGCACTGGATAGATCCAGTAACAGCTGATGAATTTTCTCGAGGCCTGCAAATGGACATTAACTATGGTAAGCAAAATAAATTATTACTTTTGACAAATATTGACCAGTAACCCTTTAACTCTCATATCAGCCAAAAATAGCATCTACAGTGGTCTTGAAAAATGTAAATTTACAAATCAAGAAAAGAGTATTTTAAAAACCTTACCACTTGAATGACAGGCTCGATAACCAAGGCAGTCATTCCAGTGGTAACCTTTCAAAAATACTCTTCTCTTGGTCTGAAAATTAGCATTGTCTTTGAGAAAATTGAAACTTTCTTGAATAAATTTAAAGCTTAAATGGCTAACATGATTAAAGTGGTGAAAACCCACCCTCACTTGGCTACGAAAGATATTTGCTTCCTACTCAAATGAACAGAGTAATGGTCTGATTGCTGCAAGCTACCAGAGAATAATTCCAATGGGCAATAACTCTGGAACTGCTGAATATTTTGAAAACAATTTGACTGAAAGTTGTTGGTGGATTAGCCACCAACAATGTTCAGTCAAATTGTCTTCGAAATATTCAGCATATCCAGTTAAACACCAAGGAATAAGCAAGTAGCCAGATGAGACAGTTAATACCTGATTTTTTTTTAATGTGTAAAGTTTTTTGGTTCTCACCAACCAAACATTCCAAATTGGATGAATCAGTAAATCATTTTTAAAATAAGCAGTGTTATGTGGCCATAATAACAATAATAATAATAATATATATCAAAGATTGATTTGCAAATTATTTTAGTTTCCACTAAAGATGGCCTTGTAGATTCAGGCTTACACGATTAACACAAAATGGCCTTGTAAATTTATGTGAATTTTCATTTAAAAAGAAATAACTAAGTGTATTTCGGAAAAATATAATGTGTATTTAATAAAAATGTGTGGGATTGGTCAAGTTGTTAGTGTCACGTAAACTAAATATCAGCCTATATACAATGCCCAAAGCAAGATTAATAACAAATTATGTGATGTAAGAAATATTTTGTTAAATATTTTGAAATTAATTTGACTGGAAGATGTTGTAGTCAAATACTTTTGCTTACAGTTAGATTAGTCTCAAAATCATCACCAACTTTCCTTATGGTGACCTAGAAATGGTGATTTCATACTGACAGAATTGGGTAGACTACATCGTCTTTTAAGTGATCCATTTAAGTGAACATGTACTAAGTAAATCACAAGTGAAGATCATCACAAGAGTTTTCAAAAGTGTATGATATTTTTTACTAAATTGAGGAAGACAATATTGAATTAAAATTTTAGCACAGACTTATCAAAGCTTCCTATGGCAGCTAACTGGTTTCATTTCATATGTCTGATGATAATATCTAATTGTATATTCTATTATCCCGCAGATTATTTTTGAAGTTATTTTAAAAATATTCAACTTGTGTCATGGATTTAACCATCATCTCCTCAACCCACATTAACCGGCACAGACCAGAAACACCAAATTCATTCGGATGCGTGGAATACTCTGTTGAATATTTTTAATCTAATTTGTCTGGAAGCTGTTGCTGTACAGCAACAGCTTCCAGTCAAACTAGTTTCAAAATATTCAACAGTTTTCCTGCATAGCTGTCTTGAATTTGAGACACTTGAACCTCAATGCACAAAAAACCCTAGAATATTACATTAAAATAAAAATCATGTATTAATTTGGCAAATATCCTTTTTACTGTCTAAAAAGTTTTAAAAGATTTTGACTGGAAATACTATTAAATTCACCGAACATGCTGAATATGATGCATGATTTTATGATACCCAAATTCCTATTGTATGTAATTCAACTTTCTTAGTCACTTTCTTAATATTGATTATATATACTATAACTGTTAGAAACATTTATCAATAAAATTTAATTTTAAAAATTGTTTTAAATTTGAACTACCCCCAAAATTAAGATCAAATAGCTAATCAACGTTAAACTATAAAACATGAACTATCTAAAATAAAGAAATATTAGTTACCTTTCCTGGGATCGGGACAAACATTTTATTAATCATCCTGTGATCGGGACAAAAATTTTCTGAAATATGAACTATCTTATTTTTAATAATCATGTTGCTGAAAAGTGTTGCTGTGTATGATATAAACATCTTTCAGCCAGAGATAATTTCAGAGATCTGGGCATTTTGAGACTTACTACATGCTAAAGGAATGCCCATAGCAACACATTGTTTACATTTTCCACAAAGCCCAAATCATAAAATTTAACGGCCTATTGCTCATAACGTTAAATTAGCCCTTCCAAAAATGGTGTTGCTCGCAGAGTATTATGGGAAATGTGATTATGATGACATCATAACAGTTTGACGAAAATTATACTTACAATGAATGCCTGATATCGTGTTAACAGTGATTGAAAAAAGTGCATGGTGACAATTCACGTTATAAATTAGGGTGCGTAAATTTCAAACATTAACTTGTCACCTAATCCTGAGAGCTATTAATATTAGTGCACTTAAAAATAACTGATGAAAAGTTAAAAGGTCAAAATAGATGAAATGCACTGCTTCTGCATACACATGCTTGTGTGTATGTGAAAATGCATGCTTGTCAAATATTCTTTATATTTTAACAGCAGTTTAGGATTTCATACCATCCACTCCCATTCATCATTCGATCACAATAAATTACTAACTAATATAATACAGTACGGCACACAAGACCGTATAAACATACTAGATACAGATATTGCACATGATATGATAGCACAAGTGTGATGCTTAGTAGTATGCCTAGAGACAACGCATCGTCACATAAAATATCCCTAGCAGCGAATCTATCTGTCAGCGAGTTTCTGATGACAAAAGAGCAGTCACCAGTTAAAACTGGCCACTGCTATAATGATCAAGAGGTGACTAATAATAATTAAGGAATCTAACAAGACGAACAAAAACGAGGACGATCATGAGCTACGTATGCTTCAACACAAAGTTGCCGGTTATTGACGGAAGAAATCTTACTTTTTTCCGCGTGCCACTAAGGAATTCTTTATACATATCGGAACGGATATATCGGTTATAACTGTCACACCTCATCAGCTGGAATATATGGTCCTGCGAAGACAGAATAAAACAAAGACAATTTCTAAATAAACCCTTTAAACCTCATATCAGCCTATAACGCCTTCTGCAGTGGCCTTGAGAAATGTCCATTCACAGACCAAGAAGACTATTTTTGAAAATTTACCACTGGAATGACCGGCTCGAAAACCGAGCCAGTCATTCCAGTGGTAAATTTTCAGAAATACCCTTCTTGTGTCCTGTAAATGGACATGCACTAAGCAAATATTTTGATATTCAATACCAAATTTCGCCAATAAAGTGTTAAGCTGCGCCACTAGTGAGCCACGATCTGATTTACACAGAGCTATATAAACTATATATATATATATATACAAACACATCCTCTTACCTCTGATTCCTCAAAACAGAATCTTCCAGGTTGCGCAGCCACCTGCGCTCGAACTGCCTCTGCCACTCGACTATCTACATTAATAGGGTTGTGGCAACCAGGTGCTAAAAATTCACTGCAATGTTAAACACAAGAAGTATATAACATTAGTCCTCTTTTCCACACTGAAATCACAGTACTTATCTCAATTAGGTCGATTGACCTAGCTTTTGATTATTTTGAGAATAATTTAACTCAGGTAGCAATGGCTCCCAGACAAGTTAATTTCATTATGTTCAAAAGATTATTCTCTTATACCTTCAAGGAATTTATCTTATTTGATTTGTAGAGTGGAAAGACAGTCAGATGCTACGATAACAAAAATGATAGAGACTGTTTAACCCTTACAACACTGATGTCAGAATTTTAAATTTTCAAATTAAATTAAAAGATGAACTGGTGCACACTTTTGTGCTCTGTCATAGACAGCAACATCATCCACAAAAATTGTTGAAAAATGTACACCAGTTTCTTTGCTATTGACAGGGTAAAAGATAGAATATTAACATCAGACTGCTACGGTTAAATCAATCCCACACACCCACCATCCATCCACAGCATCGATTTCAAAACCGGCCTCTACAGTGGTCATGAGGAATGTACATTTGCAGGTCAAGACTATTTTTTGGAAATTTAACACTGGAATGGCTGACTCGATAACTGAGCCAGTCATTCCAGTGATCAATTTCCCAAAATAGTCTTCTCTCGGCCCCCAAATGGACATTCAAAACGCAAATATTTTAATTTTGACCAAATTTAGTCATTAAAGGGTTAACTGGGTCACCATGACCCATTTTGATGCCAAAATCAATAGGGTCTCTTATGAAAACATGTTTCTGGTAATAGACTGACAACAGACTGGCAAGATATGACAACAGACTAACAATAAAAAATTAACACCGGCAATAAACTGACAATAGACTGACTATAAACTGGCATTAATTAAAGAAGAATTGACAATACACTGGCAATAATGCCAGTTTATTGTCAGACCTGGTAATAGTCTGACAATAATCTGACAATAGACTGGCAGTTTTGTTGTAGATCTGGCAATACACTGACATCAACTTTATCTGGTCTGACATTAACATGACAACAAAGACTTTGTTTTAACCATAGCTGACAATAAGCTGGCATGAAAAATCTTAACTGGCAATAGACTGGCAAGAAAGGACTTGGGAAACTCTTTAAAGAATATGATTGACAACCGACTGGCAAGCAAAGACATAGTAAAATATCTGACAATAGACTGGCAACAAAGGACTTAACAATTTTCCTGTCAGAGAACATGTCTCACAATAGACTGGGAAGATGTGAAATAAAAATAATATTTGAATTGATATTTTTACATATGCCTAGAAATATAACGTGCAACTTTATAACAATGATTTTAAAGCTGGATCTGTGTCTCATTTTGATAATACCAAAATGTTAGGTTTGTGATACTGTATTTGTTCTCACACATTGTGCTAATTGTGTAATTAGCTTTTTGGCAGGATTTGTATTATTCAATACTCTGACAAAGATGTGCTCCTCTATGTGGGGAAACCTACATGCTACAATAAGAAGTTATTCTCCCTTCTTCCTTTTTGAAGATTCAACAGAAGTTCTCCTAGCTCTGCATAAAATGTAGAAAATATATTAATAATCATGTTTATTTAATTATAATCATGTCATATAACCCTAGAATGGCACAATCATTATCAGTTTTCGTAATTTATTAAACTGTATAATTGGAGTAACCCTGCTCTTTGAATATTTAGTTATATGTTTGATTATAAGTGTAGCGATCAATACATATGTACTGCATATTAAAATGGTGCTTTTTCTTGTAGTTTTAAAGCATATCAGGTACCGTCGCCATGTCATGATACTTTCTTTGTCCTACAGTAATATTCATGATCAGTTCCCGCTATTTTGCTGTCAGCCTATTGTCAGTTTATTGCCAGTGTGTTGTTAGTCTTACCAGGTTAAGGTAGCAAGAAACAATAATACAGCTGACAATAGACTGATAAGCAGCTGACAACAGACTGGTAAGAAACTAATCTGTAGCTGACAACAGGCTGACAATAATCTGACAACAGACTGCCATGCATATGACAATACACCGGTAGGAAGCTGGTATCACACTGACAATAATTTGACAATAGACTGGTAATAAAAAGTAAAATCGGTGATAGATTCTTGCCAGTGTATTCTCATATGTATTGCCAGTGTGTTGTCAGCTAACTGGTGAGAAAATATTTGGGACAAACTTCTGGTAATACTGACAATATAGCTGACAATACACTGAAACCATCCCAAATCCCTCCTATTGTCAGATGTTCTGTGTATTGTCAGTGTATCACCAGTCTGTTGTCAGATGTTAAAATGTTACCAGTGTATTGTCAGTCTATTGTCAGATCAATTTCTCCTATTAAATATATGTAAGACGTTGCAAATTTTTTGTGTCTTCTCTTACTGAGTTTCATAACCCATCATTACTAGTCTGTTGTTAGCCTATTGTCATGGTGCTATTAGGCCAGGTATAGGAAATTCTGTGTGAAATTATATATTATTGATTTTGTCCAGCATAAATTAGAATGTTCCTAATCATGGCCAACTGAATTCCCCACAAACATGATCTCAAGACATTGGCATATTAAGAAACCTGCATATTATTTTGGAAATGATTTGACTGGAAGTTGTTGCTGCCTCAAGCAGAAACAACTTTCACTTTGATTATTTTCAAAATAATATGCAGGTTTCTTAATATGCCAATGTCTTGAGATCATGTTTGTGGGGATTCAGAATGAAAATGAGTATTGGATTATAAACATGTATTTTCAGATGTATGTTATTATATACACCTGTGCAAAAGTTAAGCACCACCCTATTTTTACGCACATGCGAGGGTATATTCATGTGCTATGAAGAAAGCAATAGCATAAACATTTATGTACCCATCCATCTTAGTGCAAGAGGTAATAATGCAACTAGAGGAATGCTGATTATGATGGTGAGGAAACACTGTATGTTTTTGTTTGAACTTGAAAACGAGGCCTGAATATGGTTACGTTGACACAACTGACAACTATTGCCCTACAGTTGACACACGTGGCTAGATTGTCATTAATGGTGTCTGAAAACGAAGTTTAACATCTGTGCACGAGTTTGAGACTGTCATTATTAATACCGGCTATATCCACCTTGTGCCTGGATGACGGCCTGGACACGACGTCTCATGCTGGTCACCAACCGACTGATACGCCATTGTGGTATTCGTTGCCATTCAAGATGGAGTGCGTCTGTTAATTCCTGTAGGTTCTGCACAGGAGGATCCCTCCTTCTCACCATGTTTCCCAGAATGTCCCAGATATGCTCAATAGCGTTCATGTCAGGGCTCCTTGCTGGCCATGGTAGGGTTTCGATGGCATTCATGCACAGCTCTAGCACGATGTGGTCGGGCGTTGTCATCCATGAATATAGGGTGGGTTCCAGGTGCATGATTTACAAAATGAGGGACCACAACTCTATCCAGTATGGAATCTTGATATCTTTGTCCATTTAGTGTTCCAGGTATAGGCAACAGATCCAGCTTACAATCAAATGAGATGCACCCCCATATCATAACGGAACCTCAACCGAATGGAACTTCTTCCATGATGTTACGTTGGTCGTACGCCATGCGTCTGGACCTCCATACACGAGTTCGACCATCTGTGGCATGAAGCAGGAACCGACTTTCATCGGACCAGTGTACCCGTCTCCAGGATCTCATGTTCCAGTGTCTTCTTTCGTTGCACCACCTCAGACGCTCCTCTTTGTGGTGTGCAGTGAGGAGAGGACCTCTGACAGGTCTCCTAGCTTTCATGCCAGTAGCATACAGTCTCCTTTTGACGGTAGACATTGACACTCTATTGCGCGTTTCCCATTGCTGGCTGAGCACTCTGCTGTTGGTGAATGGAGATCTCCTAACAAGGCGTACTAGGGCTCGATCATCACGGGCAGTAGTCTTCTTTGGTCTTCCAGATCTAGGCCTGTCCTTCACCTCGTTAGTTTGCCCATGTTTTGCAATCAAACGACTGATTACAGTATGGTTAATGTTCAGCTGTCTGCCAATCTCTCTGCATGACATACCAGTGGTATGCATGCCTATGATTTGCCATTTCACACGATCACTTAACCTTCGTCTTGCCATAGCGGTTCACAATCAAGAGCTAATTCTCTCTGTACAAATAAACCACGGTCATGAACACAAAATTCCTAATCTTATCGCCTAAATCTGTATGTAATGTTCTACAGCTCAAACTGGACTTTTACATAACTGAACACGTGTGCTGTTTCCCGCCACGCACGGACATCAAGCGGCGTGAAGTCATGCATGCATGTGCATTTCGTACTTGGAATTATGTCAGCTAACGCGGGGACAAAAAGTATGGCAGCCTAGTTGTACCATCATGTTTCTACGTTCTATTGTTTTTGCTGGTGCTTAACTTTTGCACAGGTGTATACATATATAAAGGTTCAGTATATACATGTCTTGGAATACTGTGATTTATTATGTCCACACTGCAGGCTTGGTGGCTTTAATTGTCCTGGCTATTAATTGGGCTATTGTCCTCTGTCCACTATACTCCTAGAATTGTCACGCTTGATTTCATATGATTCAGCTGGCCATGATTAGGAACATTTTAATTTATGCTGGATAAAATCAATAATATATAATTTCACACAGAATTTCCTATACCTGGCCTAATAGCACCATGACACTATTACCAGCTTATTGTCAGTGGATCAGAGTACAGGATAACATCTGACAATAAACTGACAATACACTGGCAATCATCTGACAATTTATTGCCAGTTTATTACCAGATCTGACAATAGTATGACAACAAACTGGTTTTACACTGGTTTCACACTGACAATAAGCTGGTAATAGACGGACAATAGACTGGTAACATGAATTTTTCGTACGGGTTTCTTCTAATGTCCATGCATATACAAAACATCTTTCTTGACAATCACTTCAGTCAAAGTTTAATATTATCATCCAGAAATGTGACGTAACTTCATTAAGTGTCATTGACAAGTGTCTCTCAAATGACACACTAAAGTTTAACCATTTAATGATCATAATTGAGACGTTTGCTTAGTTCAAGTGTAAAATTACAGGCCAATTACAAGCGGGAGGGGGAGGGGGTAGACAGAAATAACTGGCAAATGGATAAACATGTTCTCCTGTTTGAAGGTTGTCTTTCCATTGTGGACAGAAAGTTCCGTCCAGTGTTGTCAGATGGATTGATTTGGAAATGACATCCATTTCATTGTCATACAGGGTTCGTCAGTTCGTGCATGCCTGTTTGAATTCTTAGAGAACGGGATAGGTTCTGTTGTGAATCTAACCCAGAATTAGTATATATGTATAGCTCGGGTTATTTCACTTGCGTGCCCCGCTGACTTTTGAGTCATTGGCCCTTTTTTATTCCTGCAAAATCTCAACTCCCTTTCGGAGCATACAGCCCGGCTGCCATATATAGGCGCGTATTGCATATTATGACACTGCCCTCACGGGTATCTATTTTACAGACAAGTGTACTGGAACAACACACAGTGAAGTGCCTTGCTCTCGGCGCAACGCCGACACAACACGCCAGCCTGGCCGGGAATCGATCCTGTGGCATTCAAGTCATGAGCTCGACTCTCTAACCACTTGGCCGCTGCGCCTCTGTAGTAATGGTGTACTACTAAAGGAAGTCTTTTTCTTGATCTGGCTGTTGTAGACAGGAGCAAATTCTATCAAAAGATTGACATTTGTTCACTATTTGAATATATGTTTTTGTGCTACGCCGATGTGGCATAGGATCCTCATTTCACATAGGGAAGGTTACTAACCATTCTCATTCTTAGATGCGCAGTAGTAGCTTACTACTTCGGAAGTAGGGTTTATTTCTGTGGTATGCTGATTTAGAAGGAGAATTAGTTTCGCAGATTAGAAATGTTTCAAAACAAAATTGTATCTGTGGAGGATTCCTTCTGGTTTTCTCTGTATTGGCGCAATCCATATAGTCACAGTGTTTGATTTGAGCTAGTAAAACGTGGAAAACCACAATCACTAGTGATTGATACCTGATACAGCCCTCATACTGAGAATGAAGTCAGAACTATATATAAACAGCAATTCTTACACGGGTCTTCATTTCGTGTCACCTCTTACTTACTTGAAAATTTCTTGTACTCTAATAGGCACTTCCCGTAGTGTCACACCACGTAATTCTTGACATGCTAACCAAAACCTATGAATATATTTACAAGAAGTATTAGATACAATCACAGACACGTGTCCTTTTTAACTATTTAATTGTATGCCTGCTGAATTTCTGCACACTACATTTCCAGGGATTTTAAATCTGGACATGCTGAATATTTTGAAATCAATTTGACTGAAAGTTGTTGGTGGCTAAGCACTTTGACCCTTCATACTTCAGGATTGAAACGGTTAATACACTGATATAGAACTTGACTAATATTTAACCACTTAACCCTCGAAAAATGTCCATTTGCAGACCAAGACTATTTTTGAAAATTTACCACTGGAATGACTGGCTCGGTTATCGAGCCAGTCATTCCAGGGGTAAATTTTCTAAAACAGTCTTCTTTTGGTTTGCAAATGGACATTTCTCAAGCCCACAGCAGAAGCCGTTTTTGGCTGATATGAGTGTTAAAGGTTTTAAGCAACAATGGAACCAACTAGGCCAGCAAGGACGTATGTCTTTCACTTAAATTGTCTCAAAATTGACAAAAGAGGAAAGAGATTATAAGCTACAAACTTCATAATACACATAATACAGCAGCAGATACAGTGTCCAGGTTGCAGTGGCGGGCACACACAAAGACATTATAATTCATAGATTGGTCACGAATGACTCCAAATCTGTTTTTGCAGTTAGGTAAATTTCACCTGTCACACAGCACGGGTGTAATTTCCTGGCCAATCTCATATAACCCTTTAATGATCCAGGCGGCCAAAGCCAGCCTTTGCAGTAGTCTTGATGAATGTCCATCAGCATGTAAAGATAAGAGTATTTTTGAAAATTTACCACTGGAATGGCTGGCTTGATAATCGAGTCAGTCATTTCAGTGGTAAATTTTCAAAAATACTCTTCTCTTTACCTGCAGATGGGCATTCAACAAGGAAACATTTTGATTTTCTTGACCAAATTTGACCAGTAAATAATAGAATATTAGAACGCTATCAAAATTAATTTTTTCTTTAATATTTGCGTTAGTCATTCGAATAAAATATCAGTCAATCAAAATAGCAAACCAAGTTTTACTAATGTTAACAAATATGATATTCAGGGTGATTATATTTACAGAAACAGCCAACTCTATGCTTCTGCACTGTGTCAGTGCCAATACCTATTGTGTTTACTGTGAATATTCATCAAGGTCTTGCTAAAATCACAAGAACTATTTCAGTATCAGACTATTGTGGTATGATTACTTTAAAAAGTTGAAGCGACATTTCATTGATGACATTAGAACACCGTGGTCATGCGCACCTGTGGTTTACGGAAATGACATCAGCGGTGGTCACTGAAACTTATCCCATAGCGAAGGTTTGAGGATGAGTGGTCAAGAGATACATGTACATGTCTATAGGCCTCCACCTATGTAGTCACTTACCAACAGAGCGTACAATGTAAGTGTTACCGCCGATACAGTGTACATTCCATTGTATACAGAGTAAATAGTTTCGGTCATATTTTATTGTTGATCTTTGCTGTCCATCACCTTGAGATTAATAAATATATGAATATTAACCCTTTAATGGTCAAATTTTATCAGGAAAATTTAGATTTTCTTATAAAAAATTCTGATTTGCCGGACAAGAGAAGACTATTATTTAAAATTTACTACTGGAATGACTGGCTTGGTCATCAAGCCTGTTATTCCAGTGGGAAATTTTTTCTAAATGGTCTCATGGCATACAAATGGGTATTCCCCAAGACCACGTCAGATGCTGATTTTGGTTCACTTGACCATTAAAGGGTTAAAGCAAAATGCAGGTATTAGCTTTTCATGATAATTTGCAGGGATAAGAGGGGCCACGCCCACATGGTCTCCCCCGAACCGCTCAGCAGAACTGCTCTAAAGAAATTTCTGGATTCGACCATTCAATCCAATATATATATATATATATATATTATATACTGACTTAAGGTTTTCTCCGCTGAACTCCTTGTCCAGAAATTTGCTAAAGTGGTCCTTGCCAGCAGGATCACGTAGTAATTCCTCGACAGAAAAGCTCCACTTTTTCACCCTCTTCTGAGAAATATCACGGGGGTTCCTGCAACATAGGCACAATATGCAATTAGACACAAAAGATGGTAACTCCATAGTTATTAAGATTAAATCTCTACTGTTACTAAAGCCTTGATGTTATCAACAGTGATCTAACTCTTCAACACTTTAGCCCTCGAATTTGTTCCAAAAAAAATTTAATTTTTCTCCTAGAAAATGTCCATTTGCAGACTATGAGAAGACTATTTTTGAAAATTTACCACTGGAATGACTGGCCCGCCTACCCCGCCAGTCATTCCAGTGGTAAATTTTCGAAAATATTCTTCTCTTGGTCTGCAAATGGACATTTCTCAAGACCACTGCTGAAGCCGTTTTGCCGGATATGAGTGTTAAAGCGTTAACTTAACTCGCATATCTGTTCAAGAAAATTCATTTGCCAAATGAATATCTTCTATGAGAAAATAAAATTTTGCAGATTGGGATTATTTTTTTTAATGTCTGCTAATGGACATTTATCAAGACAACTGCAGAAGTTGCTTTTGGCTCTAGTTTGAATGTTAAAGAGTTAATGTGAGCAATGTTTGTATATTATAATTATGCTCAAATCAGATTAAGGGAGATAACTCTAACTTGTGGAAAATTGTCAAACGGTTCAGAACAGTTGCTTCCCTTACTACAAATGATGATAATCCTTTTAGATGCAGCAATGTTTAGTTATTTACACAAATTGTACCGACCCTTTAATCGACAAGCTATCCAAATACGGCTTCTGCAGTGGTCTTGAGAGGAATATTTTTGAAAATTTACCACTGGAACGATTGGCTTGACCAGCCGAGCCGGTCATTCCAATGGTAAGCTTCCAAAAATATTTCTCTTGGCCTGTAAATGGAGATTTTCTTGACCAACTGCGATCCTTAAAGAGTTAAAGATATTGAATGGTTACATCAGAAAGTCAACACTAATGCAATACTTGAAAGCAAATTATTGTAATACCTTATAAAAACATCTGAAATGGATGAATCCAGGTTTAGCTTTGCCCCGACACTCTCTAGCTAAGCTCCACTCCTGTTTTACCTGTGTTGGGATCCCTGAGCTCCCAGAACCTCAATTTGCAGAAAACTATACAGGTAAGCTGTTGAATATTTTGAAACTAATTTGACTGGATGT
Organism: Chaetoderma sp. LZ-2023a; assembly: GCA_034401795.1. Taxonomy (NCBI): domain Eukaryota; kingdom Metazoa; phylum Mollusca; class Caudofoveata; order Chaetodermatida; family Chaetodermatidae; genus Chaetoderma; species Chaetoderma sp. LZ-2023a. The sequence goes on along the minus strand of CM067373.1, from coordinate 130,205,145 downwards.
TGTTGCTGCCTATAGCTGTTTATTAAATAGCAGACATACAATTGATACAACTTGACGGACGATTAAGCGTTCATGAGACTAAATTGTGTCATTTATGATATAATTGATTATAACGTTAGCCTACATGTGATGTAGTTGATTATCACGTCATACATATGGTCATACCGGCCAAAACCGGCCTCTGTAGTGGGTTTAGGGAATGTCCATTTGCAGGACAAGAAGACTATTTTTGAATATTTACCACTGGAATGACTGGCTCGATTATCGAGCTAGTCATTCCAGTGGTAAATTTTCAAAAACTGTCTGCTGTTGTCCTGTAAATGGGCATTCCCTAAACCCACAACAGAGGCTGGTTTTGGCCGGTATGACCATTAAAGGGTTACAAATTAAACACTATATCAACCCTTTTACTAAAAGCCAGTCCAAACTACTCTCACATAGACCAAACCTTTGACAAATTTTAAGCATGTTACGGAAGGTTACGCTGAAAAATATGCAGATTTTTCTGATATGTAACTTCACCCAATGGTTGTGACCAAGATATTTGCGGACCAAGTTTCTAGTGAATCTATTCAGGCTGTCCGCAACCATGCTCTGAAAACAAGATTTCTGCTGAAATTGAGCAAATGTCTATTTGCAGACCAAAAGAAAATATTTTTGAAAACTTAATAACTAGAATGACTGGCTCAGTAGGCGAAGAATTTTCCAAACTTTTCTTCTCCTGATCTGCATAGAGACAGTTTATATGAGAAAATTGAAATTTTCTTAAACAAATTTGAGGATTAAGTGGTTAACATTGAAGGATAACTAATCTGAACTCTTGATAGCTATTCAGGTGATCTAATACGCCAGTCATAAACTATGCAGGTAACGTTAATCTTTTCATCATGACGCTAAAGAAAGATATTCAAGCTTTAGTAGCTAAATGTTAGTACATTCAACCAATCAGAAAAATCTTAGCGTGCCTGCCTCAGGATATAGCTCAGTCATAGAGGCGCCAGCTATAGTTTGGCAGTGTGGTATAAAAGCAGTCTACAGGTAAGCGGTTGAATATTTTGAAACTAATTTGACTGGAAGTTGACAGCAACAACTTCCAGTTAAATTAGTTTCAAAATGTTCAACGAGATGAATATTACATAATAAAGACTGTAATGCATTGGCACTTACATGACCTCACACACTATCACTTGAGGAGACAAAATGGTGGTGATCAATGTTCAACGTTTACGCGATATTACAAAGCAGATAATTGTGATACAGAAATGGGAATGTGACAGGATATGAATTATCTGGAATCTATAAACCATAATCTATCGGTGCAGTATAACATTTGAGATGAGATTAGCATCGCTTTAATAACCTTGACATTGAAGATGCTTATGGCATTACGTAGCAGATTGATCAAAAGGTCTTATGTACATTATACCCCTGAGAATGTGGAGAATCCCTTAGCTTGGCTAGGATCATACATAAAAGTAAGTCCAATAGCAGAGCAGCTGCTTGTTTGTAGTTAGTTTTGATTGAAAAATTATAAACAAAAGCGTATTCATACTCCACTCTCTAATGCTTAACCATTTAATCTTCAAATTTGTTCAAGAAAATTTCCATTTTCTCATAGAAAACTGTCCATTTGCAGGTCAAGATTATTTTTGAAAATTTCCCATTGGAATGACAAATTTTATCGAGATAGTTATTGCAGTGGGAAATTTTCAAAAATTGTCTTTTCTTAGTCTGCAAATGATCATTTCTCAAGACCACTGCACATGTTTTTGCCGACTTGAGTGTAAAAGGGTTATTCAGTGATAGCTGACCACCAACCAGATCCAAAGAATTATCTTTCCATATTAATGGCTCCAAGGCTTTAGAGTATTTCCTAGGAGAATTATAACTCATGAACATGAGCCTAAGTCAACGCCGCTAATTATGATGAGACCTGCCAACCTCTTCAGTGGAGCCTATACTTTAGACATGTTATACAATAGAGGAAACCATTGCTAGCTATCTCCCGCCTAACTATAGCTAATGGCCACCCACTTTGCTGATGAATTTGAATTGATTTTAACCCTTTGAACGCCAAATTCCCAGAATTTTAATTTCCGGGTAACTATACATGTAAGCTGTTGAGTATTTTGAAATTAATTTGACGGTAGCTGTTGTTGCCTAAAATATTCAACAGTTCAATTGTAAATTCACCAAAGACATACAATGGGCCTTTCCGGTTTTAGCTATGCTCCGCCCATCTCTAGCTAAGCTCCACCCACACCTCACTCATGTTGGGATCGATCGATCTCTGAACACCCTGACTATCAATTTCCAAAAAACTACACAGGTAAGCTGTTGAATATTTTGAAACTAAAATGACTGGTTGCTATTGCTGCCTAAGGCAGCAACAGCGCCCAGTCAAATTAGTTTCAAAATACTCAACAGCATGTTTATTAAATAGCAAAGAATTACAAAGACATACAATTCATATGTGTCTGACTTTTTGAGATTCTATGACTGTGACGTCATTATACATGCCCTGGGCTGATTATGACATCATACAAGGTCATATGACATATGGATACTCTGGAAAGGTGAATTGAGACAGTTACTGTCAGATCATTTTAACCATTCAAGTCGGACTGACATCATTTAATTGTGATGTCAACTAAAGGTCAGCACATATGAGGCTGACGCCGCGAAACGATTCTGCATATCACTGATCAGTCACTGTAGTGTGCACTAGAAACCCACAGCGATGCAACTACGAAGCGACTGATTACTTCTGATCACTCAAATATTTTGATCGCTCAGAAATTGCCGGCGATTGAAATTCCATTAACCAGTTACATGGGGCTGTTCACGTCATGTGATTTTGGAACCATAAATTCAAAATGGCTACCAAAAGAATACATAGATAAATCACCATATCTAGTCGGTTTAGTGTGCAGTCAGTAATGACGAGATCTAGTGAGACAACGTGAATAGTAATGATACCTATTGATAGCTATTGCGTCGTGTCGCCGTCGGTGTCTAATATACAGTGCCTTTTACCTTTGACATGTTTTGTTTATGACAACAGATTCAGATACTTGACTAACAGATTGGATCCCTCCAGTTCCCAGGGTCATATAATGCTGTTTGAGAGCCGATTTCATTTGCGCAATGCAAATATTAGTTGTTTAGAATTAGAATCATGACAAATGAGAAAATCACCAACAATCTGTGGTGATATATTTAATATTTTAAAATTAATTTTATTGGAAGCTGTTTCAAATTATTCAGCAGTGTGACGGTCATTTTCATTGACTCTATTACCAATGTATGTGCGCCCGACCAAAACCGCCATCCCCATCACTCACCACCCACACACGTGTTAGCTAAGACTATTCCGCCAACATTGAGACATATATATATCAGTATACTATATTTCTAAAAGAAGCACTGCTTATCGCGATATTGTCTTTGGCACAATTGTGCACGCCAATAAGTGAGGGTCCCAGGAAATCTCTTGGATTATGTAATCCATAACACAGAGATTGTGGTATGTTACATGCTCGCCACACGCACATCAGCATCCCAGGCACTCAGACATACAAAACACGGAGATGAGAGCAAACTGCTATCTCTCTCGTGTGTCAATGCTATAATGCTGCAGCTGCGTGTGCCACCGCTACTATTGATCCACAAGGGGCAGGGTCACTGTTTGAAGAAATGAGACGATATTTGTGGCAAGCAATCAGTCATTTCTCGGAGTGACTATTGCAGAGGAAGTGTTGCAGATTTACATGAATACAGTTTTGCATCGCTATAACTGCAAGCTGCTGTCACATACACACATGCACGCATGCAAACACACACGTGCAATTATGCATACACACTCACGAATACATATACGCATCCAGACACATCAAAATGTTTGTAGAACAAAAATGATTTTAAGGTAATAGAGTTGTCCTGAAACCGGGTTAGTCTAGTCCACAGCCCCAGTTTAGCAAGCAACACAACGCTGGGTCTTGCCACTAGCTTCAGGTTAGGACAAATATACCAGGTTTACTACTATTTCTCAATTGACCAGCCAGGCGGTGTGAGAATTTCACAGTTAGTTCACAATTATTTTAAATTACAATAAAAATTCATGGTTTAATGGTTAAATTTGGTTAAGGAATATAAAGATATTTGCTTATATTGAATGTCCATTTGCTGCCTAAGGAGAACATTTTTTTACAATTTACTACAGCTATTAAGCTAGTCATTCTAGTGGTATAGAGGATATATGCATATATACACCAGCACTTTCACATCAATGCATGCTAAAAACAAGCAATTCTACCAGGGCCTTGAAAAACTAATTCTGAATTCAAGCACTTTAAGCAGTTTCAAGGCACACTATGAAATGTGGAGAGGGTATGGTAATCATTAGAGCTTCACCCTTTTAACACTTAAATTTAGTCAAGAAATGTTCAATTTTCTCAGGAAAAATAGCAATTTGCAGATAGAGCTTATTTTTGAAAATTTACAACAGGAAGCACTGGGTCGGTTATTGAGCCAGTGATTCCAGTGGTAAATTTTTAAAAGATAATCTCTTGGTCTCCAAATGGACATGTATTATTAAGACCACTGCATAACCTGTTTTTGGCTGTTTAACCCTTACCACTCTGATGTCAATATTCTGTCTTTTATTGTGTCAATAGCAAAGAATATGGTGCACATTTTCCAACAATTCTGGTGGATGATGTTGCTGTCTACAACATCTTCCACCAAATTTGCTGAAAAATGAACACCAGTTCATGTTTTAATTTAATTTGAAAATTTAAAATTTTAACATCAGAGTTGTAAGGGTTAAAGGGTTATGGACAATTTACACATTCACTAACAGCTATAGCGCTGTTCCTCCAGGTAATTTTGTGAATCCTCACATTTTAATCTCTAATTTCAAAACCCACTCATGTATTTCTAATGGCAACTGTGATGTTATTAGGAAACCATCTGCTCTTTAGTTACCAGAGTATCGATGAATCCATTTTTATCTAAGTTCCGCCCACTTCTAGCTAAGCCCCATCCACGCATTGCTTGTGTTGGGATCGATCAAAACATGAATTCCCAGAATCTCAATATCAGGGAAGGTAAGCAGGTAAGTATCTTGAAACAACATTGACTATGGCAGCAAAAGTGCCCAGTCAAATTAGTTTCAAAATTTTCAACAAAATCTTTATTAAATAGTAAATCCATCAGACATAAAATTTGTACACTTGACAGAGAATTCCAGCTTCACGACAGAATATTCTCTGTCAATTATCATTGTGACATCACCATTGATTATGACATCATATACATGATCGACGGATCAGATTTATCCATTGGTTTCATCCTCCATAATATTGTCATTAATCAGGGCATTCTGACTGCAGTACAAGGATAACGGCCTGACTGCTGAGATTTTGCGGATGACATATTCTATTCTATATCAATTGATCTCCTGAAGATTTTGAAAAAAAATTGACTGAAAATTGTTGGTGGCTAAATCACCAACAACTTTCAGTCAAATTGTTTTAAAAATATTCAGCAGGTCAAGAGTTTTTGCTCATAAAATTATTGCCTTGCAATGCCGTGACTTTAAACAGTTTGATAGCTAGCACAATGCATCCACAGGATGATAAATAATACTTACATTGCTTTTTCCAGTTCCCAGAACTCGAGACTATCTGCAACCCATGGATTGGCGGGATCAGCGGTGATGATAAATGAGTCGAATTCAGCATATTGCTCAGAATATGCCATAAAACTGCAATGTTATAAGAAGAAGAGTACATGCGGCACATAAAACCGCAGCTGAAACATTGAATCGATGTTCGGCAAAATGAAATTGCTTTAGGCAAAACCAATTAACCCGTTAATGGTCAAGGCGGCCAGAACCTGCCTCTGAAGGGGTGTTAAGAAATGTCCATTTGCAGGCTAACACAAGAGTATGTTTGAAACTTTCCCACTAGAATGACTGGCTCAATAACCAAGCCAATTATTCTAGTGATAAATTTTCAAAAATTCTCTTCTCTTGGCTTGCAGATGGACATTGAATAAGTTATCATTTTACTTTTCTTGACCAATCTTGACCATTAAAGGATTAGGCATGGCTTAACCCTTCGCACTCTAATGTCCAAATTTTTAATTTTCAAATTGAAGAAAAGATGAACTTGGGTTTGTTTTTCAACAAATTTGGTGGAAGATGGTGCTGTCATATACACTAGCTTCTTTCCTATTGACACCATAAAAGATAGACTATTGACATCAGTATGCTAAGGGTTAATAATTACCAGTCTAATTAGATTTTCAACATTGATCTTTTACAGAGTTTTTCCTCTATAGATAAAATGATTCAGTTACATAACAATAAGTTCACCTTACTTCAGTATAACTACTACAGTACCGCTCAAAAATAACTTCCGAAACCAGAATAAACAGTACCGCTGAATATTTTGAACATAATTGGAATGGAAAACATTGCTGCCTAATATTCAACAGAAAATTTCTTACATTGTTTTCAAAATTGTACTAACATGTTTAGAGTGTTTTTGTTTTGGAAACACGTTAACTTATATGAGCTGTAAGTAGAGTATTTAATATGAGAGCATTACATACAAGTGTGACAGCTACAGTTGTGACTTAGGCAGCTTTGTCAGATATGCCCAAAATATCAGACTGTACTAAGCATGCACGATTATCCGATATTATCAAAAATCATGATTTTTTTTTCAGCCACGATTTTTTACGTGATTTTGAAAAAATCAAAATATCGCCAAAATTTTACTGTCATACCATATTCTGTCTATTTGTGGCATAGGTGTCTATTACGTCAAGCTGTTCAATTTATTTCCAAACCAACATCTCTGAAAAAGGGGTGGGATTATACTAGGAATAGGTAAAAAAAGTATGAAGTTCATTCTCTAAAATTGCTTTAAAAGATGGACACTAACACGAAAATTCAACGCAATCTATGATCGCGGGAGTGAAATTATTACCTGGGAAGGTTTAAATATTGCATGTTTTGTAATAAGCATTGTTTATAAAATCAAAAGTAATCCAAAATTTGACATTAAATGGCGTCACGGGAATATATAAATCACGTGATATTGCTTGCTCTCCTGTTTTTGGAGGCGAGAGTTTAATGAGATGTATACATGCTTTAGCAAGCATGGCGAACTATCCTCGATGTTTCTGAAGGCTAACTATTATTAGTAAAATATATAAATCATGTGATATTGCTCGCTCTCCTGGTTTTGGAGGTGATGGTGGTGCGTTCACAAATGTGATAGCTAAATGAGATAGTATACACGCTTTAGCAAGCAAGGTGAACTATTCGAGATGTTTCTGAAGGCTAACTATTATTATTAACCGGGTACTCGGTAAATGCGGAGCAGATCTAAACATTAGATGTCTATGGTTTTAACGTACATTCCTAATATCACGTGATTTGTATATTTTCACAAAGACGACATGAAATGTCAAAATTTAAGAATAATTTTCGTGTAATAAACGATGATTTTAACAGAGTACGCAATATTTAGGTTGTCCAATGTAATAATTTCACTCCCGCAATGATGGATATGGTATACATTAAGCCAAGGGTTGAGGCGGCAGGAAATTAATTTTAATTGTGTCCTATTTTCGTGTTATTAACGATCGGTTTTAGTTTAAGCATCTTGGCAACTGGATTTTAAGTTTTTGTTGAAATTTACCAATTAGAAGTCATCCGGCTAAAACTGATATGAAAACTCAGAGCGAAACCCATATGGCTACATAAGCCACACCACGCAGTCCAACTCAACCCAAGACCAATTCACCCCGTGAATTCATATACCTTAAAATAGGCTATACGATATATCGAAATATCGCGATTTTTTCACCACGATATATCGCGATACCTCCTAGGACAATATCGTGCAAGCCTAGACTGAACACACGGCCAAAGGGACCTGTATCGCTCACCTGGAATATAGGCAATCCAACTAGAAAGGCCATAACCTTTAAGAAGTTTAAGTTGAATCAAAAGGCTTCAGCCAGAATTACAACAAGAACTAGGTCATCCAAGATGGCTGTCAAGCAAATCGACCAATCAAGTTCTTTTGAACAAACTTGGTTCAGTGCTTGCCATAGATGAAGTTTCCAGAGTTTCACATCATCAATCCGCTTTTTAAAGACATTTCTAAAAATCCAAGATGGCCACCGGCCAAATTGGCCAATCGGCTTCCTTTGAACAAACTTGGATCCATATGCTGTAAGGATAATTCCTGCTAAAGATAATTTAAATCGACCCTGTCATTCTTGAGAAATTATTATTGCTTTAGTATGGGAGTTTATGGCGGCAAAAATACCCAAGATGTCCACCTAAAACCGGTCATCCGACAGTTTCGAAAATGGGAAATCTGAAATCAGAATACCCAAACACCTATATTAAACCAGTTTTGGCTTTAAAATGCATCAAATGAAAAAATAGAATATGGCCGCCAAACACGGTACATTTTGATCAGACCATGGCGGCCATGCTTTTTGATGTATCAACTTCCCTTGAACAAACTTTAATGGCACTTAGTCAATAATCATATCTCCCAAATTCGGCCCGATCCGTTCAGAGGTTCTAGAAATTGTTTGCGCGAAAACTAGGTCATCCAATATAGCCGTCAAACCATTTGGCCAATCAACTTCCCTTGAACAAACTTGGTTCAGCTGTTGCCCTAGATGATATTTCATGAGTTTGGACTTAATCCCCAAAGCGATTTCAGACATTTTTAAAGACGTTTCTAAAAATCGGCCCAATCCAAGGTTCAAAAGTTGTAAAAGGTATTTGAGAAGTATTTCAAATACTTAACATAATTATCTGTATTTGTATTTAAATGCTTTGCAAAAAACAAGTATTTCCATTTGTATTTTAATAATTCAAAAGGATTTGCACATGTGTATTTGTATTTAAATACTTTTGAAATTATTTGACCACAGCTCTGGTGCAAATTGGCTAATCAGTTTCCTTTGAAGAAACTTGAATCCCTATGCCCCAATGATGCTTCCTATCAAATTTGGCTAAAACCTTCCCAGCGGTTCTTGAGGAAACGCCATTTTAAATTTCCTATTGCATTATTATGGGAGTTTTTGGCAGGAAAATAATCCAACACGGCTGCCAAACCGTTTATCGGACAATTTGAAAATTGCCAAATTTGACACCGCCATACCCAAAAACCTAGATAAAACCAATTTGGCTTCAAAATCCATCAAATATTATAAGAAATTCCAATAATGCCACTAAAAACGCAAAACTTTGATTGGTCCATGGTAGCCATGTTTTTTCAGTGATCAATTTCTCTTGAACAAACTTTCAGCCCTTAGTTGTCGATGAAATATACAAAGTTTCATTTGGATTGATTACACGGTTTTGGAGAAATCATATTCGTGAAAACTACATGTAGGTCATCCAAAATGGTCGCCAGAAAAATAGACTGATCATGTTTTCTAAAAAAAAACCAGCTATTACCCTAGATGATGTTTCTTGAGTTTCAAATCAATTGGCCAAGCGGTTTCAGAGATTTTTTAATGCATTTCTAACAAGAGGCCCAAGAGTCTGTGACGCTCACCTGGGCCATTAGCATTTGAAACATTTGCATTTACACATGATTGTTTACATTAAACAAGATGGACACCGAAAAAATTGACCAATCAAAATTTTGAATGGATATTCCGGAGCCTATGATCCTAGGATCATTTCAGCCAAATTTGGTTGGAATCGGTCAAAATGGTAAGACGCAATTTGACAATTTCCGGTAAAATTTCGTTAAATCTAAGATTTTCAACCAAAGATTTGATGAATCAAAATTTTAAATAAAAATTCTAGAGTGTATTAACATAGGATCCTTCCAGCCAAATTTGATTGAAATCGCTAAAGCTGTTAAGGAGAAGCGATTTGACAATTTCCAGTAAATTTTTCATAAAATTTAATATTTTCATCCAAAAATTTGACAAATTTTGAATGGACGATGGAGAGCCTATCACCATCAAATTCTTTCACCTAAATTTGGTTGAAATTGGTCAAAATGGTAAAGAGAAGAATGAATTTGACAATTTCCGGTAAATTTTTCATAAAATCTAAGATTTTCACCCAAAAATTGATCAATCAAAATTCTAAAAAAACCCGTCTGATGTGTACCAGCTTAGGATCATTCCAGCCAAATTTGGTTGAAATCAGTCAAACCGTTAAGGAGAAGACGTGAGACCAGGTGAGCTAGAAATAGCACAAAATTGAATATGGCCGCCAGGCAAATGGCCAATCAGCTTCGTTTGAGCAAACTTGAATCTCTATGCCATAAGGATGATAATCCTGCCAAATTTGCTTGAAATTCACCCAGCAGTTCTTAAGAAGTTGTTTAAAGAAAAAAGTTGACCGATGGACGACGCATTTGACCTTTCAGGTCAGGTAAGCTAATAATGGCAACTTAATAGGTGGACAGCAAGGGGCCTTGAGTGGGAGAGTTTCAAATGCACTTCAGCGAAACAAATTTTTGACAGACAGACAGCCAAATGAAAACAATTCTGAACAATATAATTTATTTACAAGTTATTCTTACTACAGTACTCACTATTCTGCTACTTTGGAAATTTTCACTCTTCTTTTCTCGATTTTCCGTCTTAATACAGAAATCTGAAACAAAAACAACATTTTCAGTTCTTGACAAGATCAATCAATGATTAATACTGTTTTAACCATTTCATCCCCAGATATAATCAAAGGTTATTAACCCTTACCACTCTGATGTCAAAATTTAAAATTTTCAAATTAAAGTAAAAGATGAACTAGTGTTTATTTTTCAACAAATTTGGTGGGAGATGGTGCTGTCGTAGACAGCAACATCTTCCACCAAAATTGTTGAAAAATGTACACTAGTTTCTTTGTCATTGACACCGTAAAAGATTGAATATTGACATCAGGTTGCTAAGGGTTAACCCACGTTTAGTATCCATATACCAAATTTTAAGTTTTATCCAAATGTGTCTAGTATTTTCAGGTTATTCACTGAAAACAATATTATCAATGAATCTGATATGTTTATCATTGGGTAACTCTGCGGTAAACTGACAGAGTTCACTAAAACAAAATCATGACACATGCCTCCGCATAATATATCTATCCACTGATCCGCAGAAAAAGATAAAATCTTGACAAATTTAAGGCTTTCAGGTAGCAAATATGGACAGGCATTGCCAGAATGAAACCAGGACAATTTGTGCTTCACCCATTTGCGCCGCTGTTCATGGTGACTTCAGAACGTGTTTACAAGCTTTGGTTTCCTAGTTATGGGAATCATGGACCCATGGATTGCAGAGCTGACAGCTGTAAAATAGGTACTAGTTACACTATCAGAGCATAATCACAACTGAGCTCCCGATACTTACTGGGAATGACACCCTGGCATCTTTTACATACCCCATGGCATAGACACCACACGAGACAGGACCGACGGCTTTACATCCCATCCCAAGGACGTGTCATGTGAATGACATTATATATATATATATATATATATAGAATGCAGGTTTTTACACATCGCATATACGGGATCAAACACGCTTCTTTGAAGCATTCATGACACAGAGCTTTAACCCACATCACCAATGCACCATCAATACAAACCTCGCTTTGCGCAGGCGTAAATAACTATGTCTTTACCCATACCATCCTGCTGGCGAAAATTGTAACTGTTCAAATTAAATTAAAAGATGACCTGGTGTTCATCATGATCATTTTTCTTCAAATTTGGCGGAAGATGTTGCTGTCATAGACACCAAAATCATTGAAAAATGTGCACCAGTTTTTGCACTATAGACACGGTAAAAGATTGACTTCAGAGAGTATAATGATTAACCATTCAATGGCCAAGTTGGCAAAAGTTGCTTCTCTCTTCGGTATTGTCCATTTTTGCGTAAAAATTAACCACTGGAATGACTGGCCAAAATTAACCATGGGAATGACTGGCTAAAATTTACCATTGGAATGAATGTCAGGGTTTTGGAAGCAAGCCATTCCAGGGGCAAAATTTCCAAAACTATCTGAAAGCCTAGAAATGGGCATTTCAGAAGCCAGCTGCAAAGGCAGGTTTTGGCCAGCTTGCTCATAAAAGGGTTAACAACAAATACTTAGTTTATCGTGTGAATTTATAAAATAAAACAATAAATGAACCTTTTTTACAAACCCGCCAAAAATTTGTTTTTTGCTTTAATTTCAAATATCAGCATGTATCGCCTGACTGGGATGAAGATCTAATTTAGCCAATATCAATCTAACGTAGTAGCGCTATACATGATACAAGTGCGGGAAATTGTTGGCTCTTGCTCGGCTAAATTGAACCGCATGCAATTAATGATGAATGAGAAAACAATTGATTAAATCAGAGGCAAGGAAAAAACATCATAGGAGCGCCTCTTGCTGTAGCAGATGCAGTGTAATTAAATGAAAGCTAATAATTTTTATAAATTGACTACTCAAGGGCAACAACCACTTTGTGATTTAGGAGGCAAAGTGTGACCTATCTTGTAACAGAGAACATCTAACTTTTTCAGAGTTAGAAATGCTAAGCTCTGTAACTCTTTACTGGTAAGGACCAGTTAAGACAATTCAGATATTTACTTATTGAATGTCCATTTGTAAACAAACACTTCTTTAAATTTACCACTCGAGTTATCGAGCCAGTCATTCCAGTGATACATTTTCTTAAAAAATCTTGGTTTGTTCTGGAAATGGATATTCCTCAATACCACTGCAGAGGCCGTGTTTGGGTGGCTAGAGAGTTAAAGGGTCAATAATTAAGGTTATAATTTTAGTCAGAAACATTTCTCTCTTTTTCATATGTCCATTTCAACCGGAATGACTGCTGGCTTGGCTGCTGATTAAGTCATTCCAATGTTCTGAAGCCTGACCTAAATTGTCTGTTAAATCTGGGTTCATTCCTAAAATTTGGAAGACTTAGAAGATTTGTCAAAGACCGCCATTGTCTTAAGTAGCAACATCCTATAGCAATATTGCACCCAAAATGAAAAATGGTTTTAAATTGAAAATCAATATGAAATTATAATGATCTATGTGATAACTATCTAGATAGGTGATTTATCATTGAGCCAATGTGTTACCCTTTAATGGTCAAGCCGGTTAAACACAGCTGCTGCAGTGGTCTTGAGAAATGCATAATTTTAGATAGTCAAGGCTATTTTTGGAATTTTACTACTGGAATGACTGGCTCGATAACCGAGCCAGTCATTTCAGTGGTAAATTTCCAAAAATAAACTTCCCTTGTCCGGCAAAGGAATATTTATTAAATAAGATTTTTCATTTTCTTACCAATCTTGACCATTAAAGGGTTATGGATCATCCATCATATGGATTCTACATCTCATGATTTTGACGGACGGACATCAATCTAACCCAATACGCTTTATAAATTTAATATCGCCCATCTTCAAGATGGCTGCCTAGGGGATATATTAGATTTCAGACATCGCAACCATATTGGAGCTTTGAATCGCAGTCAATTTTGACAGTCATCCTCCGCTCACCGTGGCTTATACCTAGCCGAATCCAGCACTAAAGAAGTCTCAGGTTGATCAGACAAACATTTGCGCAGTTAATCACATAGTTTTATACATCAGACGATCGAACTTCGGCAAAGCAGAGAGAAGCTAACTGTTTGCGCAATCTGATTTCATGTGTACGGAGGGAGAAGCTTGTCAATCAAATGGAATTCAATAATAACATTTCCTAGATTTTTTTTACGATGCCTGACGTTTGACAGTAAGAATTCAGAGTGGCTCATAAACAGTATTATTAGTTAACATTTTCTATTCTGAATTTTAGATTAAGAATAAAATATCAAAGCATCGGCAATTTGAATATTTCCGTAATTGTTTAACAATTTGACTTAAAGATAGTGGTATCATCTGCGGCAACCACTTTCAGTCAAATTGTTTGAAAAAATAAACATTACAGTTTTAATCATTTAAAGGTCAAGTCAGTCAAAACCAGCCTCTGAAGTGAGTGGCCTTGAGGAATGTCCATTTGGTGACGAAGAGAAGACTATTAAAAAAAATGTATCACTAGAATGACTGACTTGATAAATGAGCAAATGACGTGGTAAATCAAATAAGAGGCCCAAGGGGCCTGCATCGCTCACGTACAACATAGGCATTTCAGCCCGGTCTGGGCCAGAATTGCAACAAGAACTAGATCGTCTAAGATGTCTGCAAAGCAGATCAACCCATCAGATTCTATTGAACTAACTTGGTTCAGTCTCTTGTCCTAGATGATCTTTCATGAATTTGAATCAATCCCACAAAACGATTTCAGAGCAGATGCTTCTAAAACATTTCTAAGACATTTCTAAAAATTGGCCAAACCAAAGATGGCCATTGGCCAAATTGGCAGATCGGCGTGCTTTGAACAAACTTGTATCCCTATGCTCTATTAGGATGCTTCATCTCAAATACAATTGAAATCAGCCGAGTGGGTCCTGAGAAGACATTTTAAATTTCTTATTGCTTTAGTATTGGAGTTTTGGGCGAGTAAAATATCCAAGATGATAGCCAAACCATTCATTCAACAGTTTTAAAAATGGCAAATCAGAATACCCAAAAACATTTTGATTGGCCCATGGTGGCCATGTTTTTTTATGTATCAACTTCCCTTGAACAAACCTTAATGGCGCTTAGTCCATAATCATATCTCACAAATTTCGCCGAGATCCATTCTGCGGTTCTGGAGAAGTCATTTTCGCGCAAACTAGGTCATCCAAGAAGGCCACCGAACCATTTGGCCAATTAGCTTCCCTTGAACAACGTGGTTTATGTCTTGCCCTAGATGATATTTCATGTCTTAAATCAATCCCCCAAGCGGTTTCAGAGATTTTTAAAAACATTTCTGAAAGTCGGCCAAAATCAGAGATGCCCCAAACTGGTCGATCGTCTTCCTCTGAACAAATTTTGATCCCTATACCCTAAGGATGCTTCCTGTTAATTATAATTGAAATTGGCCGCAGACAGCAGTTTAAATTTCCCATTGCTTTATGGAAGCATTTGGTGCAGAAAAAATCCAAGATGGCCGCCAAACTGTTCATCCGACAGTTTTGAAAATGGCAAATTTGAAATCAGAATACCCAAAAACCTATATAAAAACAATTTAGTCTTCAAAACCCATCAAATTAAAAAATCCAATATGGCAGCCAAACACGCTATATTTTGATTGGACTAATGCTG
This sequence comes from Chaetoderma sp. LZ-2023a, assembly GCA_034401795.1. NCBI lineage: Eukaryota > Metazoa > Mollusca > Caudofoveata > Chaetodermatida > Chaetodermatidae > Chaetoderma > Chaetoderma sp. LZ-2023a. The sequence goes on along the minus strand of CM067373.1, from coordinate 130,189,884 downwards.
GCATGTTTTTTTTTACATATCAACTTGCCTTGAACAGACTTTAATGGGCCTCCATATCTCTCAAATTTCAGGCCAATCTGTTCAGCAGTTCTGAAGAAGTCGTTTTCACCTAAACTACAAGTAGGTCACTCAAGATGGCAGCTGAACCATTTGGCCAATAAACTTCCGTTGAACAAACTTCAGCTCTTGCCCTAGATGATATTTCAATAGTTTTGAATCAGTTCACCAAGTGGTTTTGGAGAAGATTTTTTAGAATGTCAATGCTCTAAGGATGCTTCCTGCCAAATATAATTGAAATCAGTCGAGTGGCATTCACTAAATAGAAAATTTGAATTTTCTCCCAGAAAATGTCCATTTGCAGACCAAGGGATTATTTTTTTTAATTTACTGGAATGACTGGGATGACTGGGTTATAAATCCTCGGTTAACAAGCCAGTCATTTCAGGGGTAATTTGGTCAATTTTCAAAAGTTGTCTTGATCTGTAAATGATCATTTCTCAAGACGACTGTAGAAGTGTTTCTGGCGAGCATGAGTGTTAAATCTGAGTCTACATGTACTTAACCCACTAATGGTCATTATTCGGCCAAACTGGCCTCTGCAGTTGTCTTGAGGAATGTCCATTTGCAAGCCGAGAGCACTGTTTTTGAAAATTTTACCACTGGAAAGTCTGGCTCGATGACCGTTTATTTTCAAAAATAGTCCTCTCTTGTCCTGCAAATAGACAGTCAACAAACAAATATTTTAATTTTCTTTATCAAACTAAAGGGTTTGTTCAAGAAAATTTTCCCACAGATAAATGTCCATTTGCAAACCAATTAAGAAATTATTTCTGAAAATTTAGCAGTGGAATTATACTGCCTCGATTATCGATCCAGTTACTTGTGTGGTAAATTTTCAGAAATAGTCTTCAGCATGGATGTTCTAAGTACTGCCTCTGGCCATGGGATTCATCCTGCCAAATTTGGTTGCAATTAGTCAGTAGTTAATTAAGAAATAGCATTTTAAAAGATTTTCCTAAATTTTCAGAAAAATCAAGACCATCACTGAAAAAGAATTGACCAATCCAATTTCCTGTTAGAAGTATTGAAGCCTATCAAACCATACATGTACATGTAGGATCAGTACATTCAAGTTTCGTCGCAGTCAGACAATTGGCTAACAATGAGTCGAATTTTAACGGATTTCTGGAAATGTTGACCAATCAGATTTCTGTATACAAGTTTTGAAGACTATGACAATAAGATCTTTCCAGACAGTTTTGATTTAAATCTACCTAATGGATAATGAGGAATCTCTTCTTAGAATTGTTGAAGCCTACATTAGGGTTGTTCAAGCCAGGTTTGGCTAAAATCAGGTTAACCTTTAAGGAAAAGATATAGTCAGAATGATTTAGACCAGTGATGAAGATTAGCAGGGGTTCAGTAGCCATGAACTCACCAGCCTAGGTGGCGACCTATTTCTTTCCATTCATATTTTAAGATTGTGAACAGAAAATCATTTTAAATATCTGATAAATCTATTGCAGGTTGACCCAGTTTCGTTAACCATTTCAATCCATAAAAAGTAAATTTTTTTATGAAGTATGGCTTCCAGTCATATTAATTTCAAAATATTCAACAGATTTTCTTTTATTTGCCATAAAATTGAGATACATATGTATTTATTGATGATTGGTTAGCCTTGTAAGCAATGTATTTAACACATCAATAAATCCTAAATTATTAAATCCTGGGTTTCTAAATGTGGGGTTTTGTGTGCCGATGCATCATAATTCACCTTTCCAGAGTATCTACCCATCATCTGACCTCGTATGACATCATAATCATCCCGTGCGTGTATGATGACGTCGCAATCATTATGTCACAAAGGGTTCCATATCGACTGTCACCAAATCTCAAATACTGCCTTAGGCAGCAACAGCACCCAGTCAAATTAGTTTCAAAATATTCAACAGCTTACCTGTATAGTTTTCTTGAAATAGATAGTCAGGGAGTTCAGAGAACGATCGATCCTAACACGAGCGAGGTGTGCGTGGAGCTTAGCTAGTGATGGGCAGGGCATAGCTAAAAATGTAAAGGTCCATTATAAGATTGGGCCCTTGAAAAACTGACTGGGCCCCAAAATCATTCTTCTTCATATAGTCATTTTACTCAAGTTTGGTTGAAATTGGCCCAGCAGTTAATCATCAGAGGAGTGGTCTTTTAAAGCAAAAGTTGATGGCAAGACGACAGACAGGCAGTGGCCATGGCATCAGCTCCCTTCTCCACCCTCATAATGCACCACCATTTTGGATGATAGACAGACAGACAGACAGATGGTCTTGTGAGTGAGATAAAGTATCCCCATTTCTGACAAAAGACAGACAGATAGCTGGCCGGTTGAGCTAAAGATAATTTATAACCAAATATGTTTATAACAGACAGCCAAATTTGGGGCTAAATAATCATTAATGGGGGTTTATTTAACCCTTTAACACTCCTATCAGCCAAAAACGACTTCTGCAGTGGTCTTGAGATGTGTCCATTTGCAGACTAAACGACAATTTTTTTAATTTACCACTGGAATGACTGGCTTGATAACCGAGCCAGTCATTCCAATGGTAAATTTTCAAAAATAGTCTTCTCTTAGTCTGCAAATGGACATTTTCTATGAGAAAATTGAAATTTTCTTGACCAACTTCGAGGGTTAACTGGTTAACGCAGATGAACCTTTCCGGCGTAATTATTATTAACGGTCATATATGGAGAGTGTATTTTAAGACATAATATATCTAGGCCCTCAAAATCATATAGCTGTTATCAATTTGCTAATACATTGCATATTTTTATATTTATTGCCGATAAAGTACATAGCTTTAGAATATCGCGTCATGAATTACCTCCCTTGAATTCCAAGCAGATGTGACATCATAGTGGAACAACCGCTATGCAAAGCTAATACAGGCAACACTGTTTGACCAGGGTAACTTTTTCATTCTATTGTATTTTGCAATGAATTTTGAAATAGGCAATGATCTCAATGATATTCCCGGTAGACATTAGTCAAGAGGTTTATAATAGCGCCGATGCCATATTTAAATATGAATATCTCGGGCACGAAAACCCCCTTTTTAGATGAGATCTGCTTCGAGAAAATATCTCAGTGTGATTCTGTAGATATTGTATTTTTACGACACTATATCTTGCTACATCCAGTATTGGTGGGATGGCCGTCAAGCGCAGATCTAGGATTTTATTATGGAGTTAGTCCAATATTGGACTAACTCAACTAACTAATAACTAACTACTGGACAATTGCTCACTGTGAGTGAGGGCGTGTCCCCTCAAAATGGCCACTTGGGGCGCTATGGGTGGGCTTGTTCTTCTCCATGAAAATTCTGATGCTATGCGAAGTCATTTCCTGCATTCCATTTGATAAACATATTTATTTTGTATCCAAACTACGCCTATAATTCAGCAGAATCTGTTATGATTTTCCAGATGTATCTCTACCTATACCCCTCCCACCAACCCCCCACCCACCCCCCACCCCACCCCTCTTCACATGCACGCACACATGCACGCAAGCACGTAAGCATGCGCGCACACACACACAAACCAAATGCAAAGTCCACCGGTAGATCCGAATTTCCCGAATTTGCCTACGGTATCGCAATCAATTGACTTGTTTAAGTCTAAGACTGGAGAAAGCTAGGCCCAAATTTGATACATTTTATAGGCCTATATAATTAAACCTCCTGTAGACTTAAGCCAAACTATTTGTGACAATCTAAAGCATCAATTTTAACAAGCATTGATTACACTATTATTTAGGGATATACATTATGCCAGCAATGAGTGAGAGGGGGGGGGGGGTGGTGGGTTGAGGGGAAAAAATTATGCCAAAAATACCTGTGTTCGGGCCTACACATTGCCACTTATGTTTCCTGTCATTCTAAACATAGGCCTACACATGCGTGCGTATCCTATATATATGTGGCCGAGGAGGTAAATTCCCGGGTATATATCTATACCACTTCTTTGAATGTAATGTAGCTAAACGTATAAATTTACGCATAAAGACATTCACTCTCCCATGCTTTTACTGGAGTAATTTGTAGGTTTACGTACTAGAGACAAATGCTGGCCCCGAGTGTGTACAATTGTCGCGTATACTGAAAAAGCACATATATGAGTGAAGATGCGCAAAAAACATGGCAATAATAATTTATAACAGGTGAGTAAGATGAACTAAATTGTCATATTTAGATAGGCCTATGTTTATTAACAGTGCACAAATTACGTTGGATAGCTTACTCGTCGAAGACTGTCAAAATTGTTTTGTTTACTATAAGCTTTCATTGACGTCCGCATAAAGCGAAAGAGAGACGATCGATAACTGATATGTCAGTCTTCCTATGAATTCGTACATCTGCTACTATTTATGTGCTTCCATCACACGGAATGCTTGTTTTATCTCCCGGTGGTAATTTTCAATAAGCCCGGTGGTAATTTCTCAAAATAATATGCTTTGCATCAACATGAAAATATGCAGGCCCGTCAATTCCCCAACTGGCAGCCCCTCCCCACCCCACCCACCATCCAACCATTGCTACGGTCATGTAATATCGATTATTTTTCTTCGCATATTCAACTGTAATCTTACTAGTGACACAGGCCTATGCATGTTAGGTAAAACCAGAAGGGTTTCTGATAAAAACCTACATACAGTTGGTCTCGAAAATGATGCGTATATGCTAAGTTTTAAAAACTCACACACTTGTACATTAAATTATCTAGTCATTTACAGGCTAATTTTGTTCATGCACATTTCTATCGAGCCAAAATCGCCATTGAAGCAATTGTGTTCTCAAACATGCTTGGATACATAAAAGCGAGAAAAATCTGCCGCATTGGTTTTTCGTACACGTCTTGTTGCCGTTTTTGCGTGATTCTAACTACACACCCACCCTCTAGGCCTAAACCATGTAGCCAACATAACCACAGCAAAAATGTCAGAATTAAAGAAAATGCATAATTGAGATCTTATACAATTTTTGTTTTAGACAGATAAGAAAGATCTAGCTGACCTACGTGTGTCTGTTTTATGTATGCACATGTATTTAATTCAGCAAAAAAACAACTCATTCCGCTATCTATGTAGGCTATATTATGTATGTTAAGCAAGAGCACACATTAGACTCTATGGTCAGTTGTTTATTTAGGGTTAAAATCAATCAACATATAACTTTCTATTATTTTTATTGGCGTAAGCCAGGAGTCATTTTTATCTTTGCCTGATCGGGAAAATGTAACCAGTTGAACGAAGCTGCATGTATTCAACGTTACGGTATAATATCTTGTTCCACTATTACGTCATTATTGACGCTGAAGAGCTCAAAATCAAGGGAGGTAAGTCATCACGTAATTTCGTGTATTCGATCATACGCCGACTTCGCGGCTTAATATTAGCTATTTGGTGAATGTTAGACACATACAGCTGGTTTGTTATTAATGACTAAACAATAATGCCGTAAATACTTGCAAAATTGTACATAAGTGATTTCTCCAAATATGACCTTTAAGCAAAATCATTTGTCCCCATACAGTTAGTTGGCAAATATGTTTTATTATGACGATTAAGTGACTATCGCTCTTTAGTGACCCTTATAAGGTCTGTAGGAGTGACTATATTTAGACTCATTAAACTATTGAGAAAATAAGTCAGAATAATGTACGTAAATAATATAATTAGGCAGCAACAGATTCTAGTCACATTATTTTCAAAATATTCAGTAATTTCTGTATGAGTAGCATGAATTTGATATCCTAAGAGCTGACGTCTATTTGCAGGCCAAGAGAAGATTTACCATTGGAATGATTGACCCAGTTATCAGGCCAGGCATCCTGCTGAAACACGGTTGTAAATTTTCAAAAGTAGGAAGTCTTTTCCTGGTCTGCAAATTAATGGACATCTGTCAAGATCACTGAAGGCATTTCTTGGCCATTAAAGGATTAAATTTTACAAACCAGAAACCAGCAATTCTTTTTGATGCGAGGAATATTCTGCTGAATAATTGTGACACTAATTTGACTGTTACAGTAATATATTTAACTGTCTGACTGCTAAAAGCTGTGACCAGACAATGATTTCAATAGGCAATAACACCAGACCTTCATGATTAAAGTTATATTGCTAGTCACCTGGACAGCAATGGAGGGGTCTGATGTGTCACTCAAGTACATGACATCATAATGATATAAAACTCTCTCATGAAAATTAAAAAGTCCATCATGAGTGTACGAAATGTATGTTTTTGATGAATTTGCAATTTAATACACATTCCAATGAATATTTTGAAAGTAATTTGACTAGGAACCATTGTTGCCATAGGTGGCAACAGCCCCTGGTCATGTTAGTTTCAAAATATTCAACAGCTAACCTGTACCTTGAAATTGGGATTCTGGGAATACAGGGTTCAAAGTATATAAATTGACTCCAACATGGAGACAAAGTGAGGAGTGCTGAACTAGAAATGGTGTGGCATAGCTAGGATTCCTCTATACTGTTTACAACGATGTATCAATTGCTAGGTAATAACACACAGATCTGAAAAGCCATATATCGCCCATGACCTCAAGGGAGCCATTTCAGAGTTCACTATTATCTCGCCGGATGTACAGTCGCCAATTATTATATTTTTGTTACTAATCCTAATTACGTACCGGTAGTCGAATAAAGTCTCCAATTAATATAGCTAATACAATTTTATTTCTGAGCAAGAGGCTCAAGGGCCTGTGACGCTCACCTGGACCATTAGCATTTGAAACATTTGCATTTAAATATGCATGATTCTTTACGTTAAAACAGATGGCCACCGGAAAAACTGACCAATCAAAATTATGAATGGAATTTCAGGAGCCTACCACCAATCCACCATAGGGTCATTCCAACCAAATTCAGTTAAAATCCGCAAAGCTGTTAAGATTTTCACCCAAAAGATTGACCAAATCAAAATTCTGAATACAGCATTTGGAGCGTACTGACATAGCATCATTACAGCACAATTTTGTTGAAATCCTTGAAGCGGTTAAGAAGGAGATGCGTTTTGACAATTTCCGGTAAATTTTTCATAAAATCTAAGATTTTCACCCAAAAAAGTGATCAATCAAAAATTCTGAATAAAAGTTCTAGAGCCTACAATCATAGAATGCTTCCAGTCAAATTTGGTTGAAATATGTCCAGCCCCTAAGGAGTAGCATTTTAACCATTTCCAGTAGATTTTTCATAAAATCTCAGATTTTCACCCAAAAAATTGATAAATCAAAATTCTGAAAAGATGTTCTAGAGCCTACCACCATAGAATGCATCTAATCAAATTTGGTTGAAATATGTCAAGCAGCTATGTAGGGTTGCACGATTTTTCGATTATTCGATTAATCGCGATTATATAATTCAAAATGATCGTGGACGATTATAAAATGAAATAATCGTATAATCGCCATGTTGAAATTTTTGTCAAGAAACATTTACGCTTGTGAAACTCTGCTCGCGTTACCAAGCATGGAAACAAACATCCGGCTATCAGCCGAATGTGTGAATGATTAAATAAACTAAATAAATGAATAACTGATTTGTTTGTATTGACTCATGATTAGTTTTAGATGAATAAAGATTGTTCACTTGGTCGCTATTTGTCATTGTTGTTGTAATCATACACGCTTATCCCGCGTTCCTCATTCTCTGAATAGTTATGCGCTTACGGTTTTCCCAAAAAAGTTCTAGAAGTGATACCACGGAAATTCAACGCATTTTCTCACGTAAAAATTCTCACCGCCTACGCCTATGTTTAATGTATACCTCAAAACATCACTGGGGAAGTGAAATTATTTTATTTGAGCGCCTAAATATTGCGTATCCTTTAATAAAGGTCGTTTATTACATCAAAATTAATCCACAATTTGATATAAAATGGCGTCGCTAAAAAAATACAAATCACGTGATTTGCCTCCAATTGAAGAGTTTATTTTAGAGCGAGCACTCGGATATAAATATTCTGGAATCGGAGACTTGGAACTCGGGAATTTCTATATATTATCACTGCACGATAGGAACTGAGTATTATACTGATCTGAATAATGGGTACCCGTTTGATAAACTCCCGTTAGCATATAATATCTCACGAGAACATGCCTCCTCCCATCGCAAAAGAGCCGCTGGCTCGCCAACTTAAGAAGCCGACTATATTGTCGTTCGTAATAATTCAATTTGGATCATTTAATGTTGATCGGCGTTACAAAATTGATGCACATTTTCTCCTGTACTTGTTTGGTACATAAATTTGGTCTTGAAATATATTTATAAGGAAGCTATTTAATCATGCCAAGACTGTTTTAAGCGCATTTTAACTACAAAAGTGTGGAATAAACTTTATTATATCTTGAACATATGTGGCCTACTATTAGTATTAATCTAATAGGTGGTCGAGATTTACAAATCCGAGGCCTGTATTGACTTCTAGAGGGGCCGGAAATGTATCAGGGCAGAGATCGGTCAGAAGTAGACACACCCTGTGACATGATTGTTATTATTATACACGCTATTCTTACAAATTATCTGCTGAGTTAGGGGGTGGGCTTCTAATACAGAGTTTTGCCGTTTTGAAACTGCTAAGAAATCATTGGAGCTCATATGTCAAAGTTAGGGGGTGGACTTCTATTAAAGCATAGGCTACAATTAAACGAAATACCGTACCTTCTGTTTTCCGTCTAGAAAAATCTTGATACATTCCTTTGTTTGCAATCAGCAACAGGGGTATTCTTGTCCATGTATATATACCCATGTGCCTAACCCATAATCTTACAATCTGCAGTAGCATAATAACGTCCGCTACACAGCATTGATGTAGTTAATATAGTTCATGATTAATCGTATGATCGCGATTATTTTTCTTAAAGTCTCAGATTTTCACCCAAAAACTTGATCAATCAAAATTCTGAAAAGACGTTCTAGAGCCTACGACCATCGAATCCATCTAGTCAAATTTAGTTGAAATATGTCAAGTAGCTAAGGAAGAGTAGCATTTTGAGCATTTCCGGTAGATCTTACATAAAATCTAAGATTTTTACCCAAAAAATTGATGAATCAAAATTCTGAAAAAATATCTGAATGGTACCAGCTTAGAATCATAAATCAAAATTCTGAAAAGAAGTTCTAGAGCCTACCACCATAGAATGCATCTAGTCAAATTAATTTGGTTGAAATATGTCAAGTAGCTAAGGAGTAGCATTTTTAGCATTTCCGGTAGAAAAAGTTTTTCATAAAATCTAAGATTTTGGCCCAAAAAATTGATGAATCTAAATTCTGAAAAAAAGTCTGGAAGGTACCAGCTTAGAACCATTCCAGCCAAATTTGCTTGAAATCGGTCAAACCGTTAAGGAGATGACGCGATTTGACGGACGGGCGGGCGACAGAAAGATGGACGAATGACAGGCCGCCGCCATGGCATAAGCTCACTTGGCCTTTCAGGCCAGGTGAGCTAAAAATTATATAAATTTGCATCTATTAAATTTCTCTACAAATTACCAAAAGAGAATTTAGTAATTTTTGGAAGCTACATGTATATATGCAGCTGATCGTCTGCGTCAGCCAGTCAGTGAATGTACCCGATCATGCGCACTTGCGATTTACTGAACTCAGGACACCGGCGGTCAGGACATCTAACCCAATAGTGAAGATATGCTGATGAGCAATCTAGCCAATATTATGCATATCTATGGTCACACAGAACTGAATATTAAATTTAATACAAATACCTATAGTCCTGCTAACAATTCAGCAGTTATATGGTTAGCATGACTACCGCATGAGTGTAATTATGTACTTAGAACATCGATTCATTCAGCAAATGTATTTCAAATATTTTGAAACAAATTTGAGTGAAAGCGGTTGCTGGCAACTTGATGGCTATGGCAGCAACAGTATTCAATCAAATTAGTTTCAAAATATTCAACAGCTTTCCTAGATAAGCGTGACTTGAACCTATATAGCTGAACCTTTAACACACTAGCCCGCCCAAAACAGTCTCTGCAGTGGTCTTGAGACATGTCCATTTGTAGGTGAAAGTAAGACTATTTTAAAATTTTTACCACTGGAATGACTGTCTCGATGTAGATAAGACTATTTTTGAAAATTTAGCACTGGAATGACTGCCTCGATTATATCGAGCCAGTCATTCAAGTGCTAAATTAAAAAAAATAGTCTTATCTTCAACTGTAATTGGACATTCGCTTAAAAAAGGGTTTAAATTTTCTTCACAAATCCTTCCTGACCATTAAATGTTTAAGATAGTGCTGAAATTGAATTTCAAAAGTAGAAGAAAATAAATAATACGGTGAATAAACAAAATGATTATATCATGCAGAATCTTTGCTGTTCATGTTGCAAAAGAATCATTGCGTCATTCTGATATTTCTATCATAGTATCAATTGATTGCCACATCATTGCAGTTACATTATACTCATTTAGGTGGTGTGATATTTCGCCGCAAGCGCTTTCCCGTTATTGGAAAGTTCACTCTAGCAGATTCAGCAAGAACAAATCGTTTCCACAACTGCGCCATCATCAAATACGCCGAAACGCAATAGCACTATGTAGAGGCATTTTAGTTTGTGTAAAAGATTTTTGTGAACTTGTCGACTTGCGGTCACGTCTACGCATTGCCAGATCTCAGATCAATATTTTCACGCAGCATTTCCTGCCCGTTTTCCGCGCCGCCACAGACTGGCAGCACAGGCTTGATGGGATTTGGCGCTCTAATCACTCTGAACTGGTTTGCATTGTACAAGTGAGACTTGGCTACATTTAGGAGAATACAGACGGAGTGTTTGGCATATCAACAGTTCCCAAGAGTACTCAGCGAGGTGCCGATGACACATTGTACAAAAAGCATGGCCTGACGACGATTGCCACATACAGCTTTGTAATTTGTTTGATGTTAACGGGAGATGGATAATTCCATTTAGATTTCACTTTTTAATTTAATACTATTACAGATTTTATTTCATTACAAAAAGTTATTAATTTTTAGCTTTGTTTTATGGGGAGATATGATTAAAGTGTACCCTTCGTATGGCTAATTAGAAATGAGTACCATGTTGTATCAATCTATTCTTAACCCTTTAACTCATATAAGCAAAAAACGGCTTCTGCAGTGGTTTTGAGACATGTCCGTTTGCAGATCGAGAAGACTCTTTTTGAAAATTTACAACTGGAATAACTGGCTCAATAAACGAGCCAGTTATTCCAGTGGTAAATTTTCAAAAACAATCTTCAAATTCGAGGGTTAAAGGGCTCCAATGGTCATTATTGGCCAAGAAAATCAAGTTTTGCTTAGTCAATGTCCATTTGCGGGCCAAGAAGACTATTTTTTAAATTTTACTTCTAGAATAACTGGCTTAATTATCAGGCCACGCATTCCACAGGCAAATTTTCAAAAATGGTCTTCACATACATGTAGCTAATAAATGGACATTACCCAAGCATGTCCAGCAGTAAATTTTAAACAAGAGGCCTACATGCACAACTTGTACTTATTTCTAACGAGTCCAAAGGGATTTTCAACATATTTGGCTTAAATAGTTGAAAATAAATGTACTACAGTAGCTGGCTAAATGCTTTATTATTTACTCTAATAAAGAAACTATAATCTTGTTGATGCAATGCAGCGCAGAGGATTCTCGCGCACCATCCTGAACGAAATTGTCCCTGTAGTGTTACATGAACCATGTAAGATACAGCACCTTTGATAGATAGATTCACCTATTTATCCTAACGAGACGCCCCCTACCCGAAGTTTGCTGACTATAGGTAGAAGAGTTTTAAGAATACAGCCCCGCACAGCAATTTATTTGATGTTCGTTAAACTGTGAAAAGTAGGTCGGAGCGACCTACTTTTGATTTATGATACACATTTAGCTTAAGTTCAGTTACTGCAAGGGAAAGACTCTTCAAACAACAGTGAACTAAAAATGATATTCAGTGAAACATTAAAAATATATCACAATGGCCTCCTTTTGGTATGTGACTAACTAGCCAGGACGGAATTTTCGATATGTTCTACGTCAATGTCCTTCCTCGCGTCCTCTACTAGGATGGCTCAATATTATACCAATACCATATTGAAAATCAATATCACACACTGATGGTTTAACAAACACTTATAAAATAAACTGACAGGTGAGCTAAAAATTGGAAAACCAGATATGGGCCATATTTTTGTATTTTTATATGATATCAATGCTAAAAAAAGCGACAATCATGAAAAGCGCAATGAGTAATGATTGATGCCTGAGACATGTTTTTCTGGGAAATATCTATATCACTTAGGTCGCTTCTCATCATACAATTCCCATTTTCTCATTGGCTAATGCAACAAATATTATCCAATCACTCTATGAAGATTAATTTTTCTTCCTACGAACGATCAGTTTATCTAATCACGTTGTGGCCAATGTTTTATGATCTTTGCTGAAATGAATCCATGCTCTTATACATAGGCATTAAAAAATCTAACACACACTTTTGATAGACTGTTGAATAACTTGTGTGCCAGGATAATAATAACTACCAGGTTATGCGATCGATCTATCTAGAAAAGAAATCGGACATATATTGTTTGATTATTCAATAAAATCAGTTGTATGATGTTCACTATCCACGGAAGAGTTTGCTTGAAGACACACATTTGTATTCTCATGAGACCTCCTATGCCAACAGGAGAGAGTGAGATAACAGAGAAATCCCAACTTCCCTACGAAACCATTCCTATTAACCCACAGTAATTTCTGACATGGGGTAACCCATTAAAAGTGGATTGGATGTAAAGTACATTACACAGTCATCATCATGCTATAATAATATCCGAGTGCAAACAACAGGGCGTGAGTCACTGACAACTATAGCTCTGCCAAGTACACACTAAAACTTAGCAAATTCCTAATATCATGCGATTTGTATATTTTACATGATGATTCCATGAAATGTCAATTTTTTTTAGCAATTTTGATGTTATAAATGATGGTTAACCCAATATTTAGGTGGTCCCACTGTCCCAGATAATAATTTCACTCTCATTATGATGGACATGGTGGACATTAAAGGTGCATATTCACACCACAATGCTTGAAAATAAATCTGTTAAAATTGTTTACTTTTAGAGGCTTAAATTGTGTGCCTAGATGGACTAAATCGAAACAAATCTTAACATATGATAATTTCATTACATATAAATTAATATAATTTTCTTAGTGGCAAACTTGAATTAGGGACTTGTGTCTCTATTTCGATTCCACAACTGAAAAAAATTGTATTAATTTGTAAATAATGAAATCATAATGAAGTTAAGATTTATTTTGTTTCACTACATCTAGACACAATTTAAGCCTCTAAAAGTATACATTTTTAACAACTTTATTTTCACTCATTTTGGTGTGAATTTATGCACCTTTAAACAGAGGTTTAATGTGACAAGAATTTGTACAGGGAAAATCTGTCCTATATTAGTCTTATTGACGATTGTTTTTAACCATGTAAGAGAATGGATTTCACTTTTAATTGAACTATACGTAATAGATTATTCACCCATAAAACTGATATTCGGTTAAAACCGATATGATTAGTCATACCGAAACCAATGTCTGTAATCCTTCAGGTTATCTGTCTCTTGTTCCTCTTCCTCTTTGGTGGTAGTTTTGTTTATAGTAATCTCTCTTCCAGTTCCTGTTTAGGCTACTTGGAGGTTTTCATCAGTTCCCAGTTCCTTTCTTTCGCTTCCTGTTTGTCTTAGCCATACCGCTTGCAGTTCTACACTCTGTTCAGGAGCATACATGTAAATGGGTACCAGTACATAAAGTGGGCTAACCACCTGATAGGCTGACGTCCCATCCCGAGTGAGTAAAAATACTCTCAATTGCTTAGTGTCGCAGGAAAATCGGGGATAATCACTGACCCATATGCTCCATCGCATAGCGTGTACAATGTGTGCACATGGTTGTGGTTCTGCTGCTGCTACTATTACATCCAAACCAAGTTTAGTAGACCTTTCCAATTTATCAACACATCCTATGACATCACAATGAATTACGCGACGTGTAGAATAACATTATAATGAACGTCACGAACGCATATCTGAAGATGGACTATGCGTTGTTGTACGAATTGTATGTCTTTACTATTTAATAAATATTCTATTACAGCACCAAGTCAAATTAGTTAAAATATTCAACAGCTTACCTGTATAGTTTTCAAGAAATTTATAGTTAGGGCAATCAGGGATCGATCAATCCCAACATGGATTACTGTGGGTGGAGCTTAGTTAGAAATGGGTGGGCAAGGCTGAAAATGGAACTGTCCATTACTGTATAGTTACGAAAACCTTTGAAACTACAGTCAGACAAGAATTTTCTATGATACTCAGTGAACCATGAAAAAGAAGTCATGCTGACCACTTTTTGATACATTAAATCACATGTTTAGCCTATGGTGCATCCACATCCAAAGTTTGGTGACCATGTGAACAAGTCTAAAAATGATGCTCTGGATAGAAAATGTTCTATGATGGTCAATCAACCATGAAAAGAAGGTCACACTGAACTACCTTTGATATATTATGCATTATTAACCTACATTGTATTCACACATCAATTTTGTTACTGTATACAGAACACTGTTGAAACTAAATCCAGGTCTATGATTTTCAGTGAACTGTGAAATGTAGGTCATATTGACCTACTTTTGATATGGGACATACTTTTAGCCCACAATGCATGATATTCATACACCAAGTTTGGCTACTGCCTGTCAAAGATGGCAACTGTGCTATGTGAATAATTTACTACATGTAAATATTGATTACAATGGGAAAATATACCCTTAGTATATATTATCCAGAGACTAAGTGAGACTAACATAGTTCTTAGATGGGAGGTAGTGCATGGCCAAAGGTATACACTCAGCAAATTATAAATCAATAACTATAAATGCATATAACAAAAAGTGCCACCGAAGTAATATCTTTCTCAATGGGGCCCCATACATAAGAAAACTTTCAAGGGGGACAGGCATCTCATCTCATTGTTTTCATCGAATCACGGTCATTTTCGTAATGCAGATACTAGATTCCCAGAGGAAGATTTTGACCAGGTTCAATGTAAATCTGTCTGGAAATAATGAAACGTCCCACCATTGTGGACTATAAACAGATGTACAGATAGACTCACAGACAGACAGACAGATGGCTGGACAGGGGTGATCACTATAGTTCAGCTGATTGACATGTCATCTGAGCTAAAAATACTCTTCTCTTGGCCTGCAAATTGACATTTCTTAAGACCACCCCTGTTAAACTTCCATCATCAAACCATGGTTGACCATGGGAAAACCCTGTTTTTTAACATGGTCATCCATGGTTTGACCATGGTCGACCATGGGTGGTAAATGGCATCATGGTTAACCCATGGTCCCACATGATACAAAAAGTTTGCTCACGGATGCAGGCTCACCATGGTTCGAACATGGTCATACAATTTTGACCATGGTCATCCATATCAAACTCAACAGCTCTGACAATGTTTTAACCATGGTCGACCACGGTTGACCTATAGCTTGAACGTGATTAGACCATGGTTTGGAGTAGTATATTTAATATATAAATATGAATTTAATGGCAGCAGAGCAATTTTTATGTCCACATGCCATTAAGTCAGCAATCCAATGTGTGCCAGACTGATCATGGGCCTATGACCTTGCAAGCACACATCATGAGCTACAGCAATAGTCATGAAGTTATATAATGATCAAGATTTCTGCTTAGGAAAGAATTTATACATTCAGTGTTTATATTATTATGTTTCAATGTATATCACGTTTACTATTCAAATGTCATCATTAATGATAAATACATATTTTATGTGTAATTGATGATTAAGACTTTAAACGCAAAAATACATAAGTTTATAATTAATGAGTTGCCTCCCTTATTAAATTATGTCAACCATGGTCAAAACATGGTCGACCATAGTCAAATCTTGATTGACCATGGTTGATTAAGGTCATATACAGTTGTCATACATTTGTTTGACCATAGTCAGAGATTTTACCTTTTCTTTTATTTGTCCATGCATGGTCAAGACATGGTCGATGTACATTATCACAGTCAATACATAATATAATAATTATAGAAGCCATTTTGACCAGCTTGAACATTAACTGTCTGGCTGCTCTAAACCACCAGACAGTAATTTCAATGAGCAATAGCACTGGGCCTGCTGAATATTTGATATCAATTTGGACTGAAGCCGCACCAACAACTTTGAGTCAAATTGTTTTCAAAATATTTAGCAGGTCCATCGATATAACCCATGGAATATGGTCTCTGCAAAAAAACTCCGCATTCAGACAGTTAAAGGGTTATATAAGCATCTTTGGTAGCAAAACAGATAGAAAGCATACATGCTTTTCTACATATAAATCAAAATGTTAGACAGCTTAATGAGTTGTTGGCTTAAATGGTTTCGTATAAATTTTACAAAATTCAAAATAGTTGACAAAATGATTAAGCAATCAAATTTGTGTGTGTGCATGCCATCAAGCACAACTTCCACACTGCGCTTAGCAAGGACAAACTTGAGTTATTGTCCAAACGCAACATTTTCTTAATAAGCTCTGTGAAATTTTTTTGTAATTGGGGCAGCTAATATTCAGTTAAATCAGTGACCTTGAAATTTTGATGCCAAAATTCATGAGGTGTCTCTAAAACACCTAAGCCAAGCTCTATGACAAGTTTGGTAATAATCCCTTTAGTCATGTTAGTAGAACTTGTGTTATTATCCAAAAACTATTTTTTCTGTAATTAGGTGAGTAACCTTTAGCTTTAAGCATTAGATCACCAAAATAGTAATGCTTCTTCAGAACACCATGACAAGTTTGGTATCAAGGGGAACCAGTGGGCCTAATTTCAATTTACTTTTTATGTTCATCCATTACATAATATTTATCAAGAGAAAATGTGCTTAAATCTATGTGACCTACACATATACATAGATAAAATAGAATTTTGATAATTGATACAAGGAGATAATTGATGTTTTTACATATTGTTGTACAAATTGTACATTTGGGACCGACATAAACGTGACATTTAAGAGGTTGTTGTTTTCTGTCAAGCCTTACATGATTTACAACACATATATTGGAACAAAGCTGCTGTCACATACAAAGGGCCTGTTCAATGGCTTTTAATCCACACCATCCCTTCCATTTTTATACGAAATGATCATATAAAAATTGAGTTTAAAAACACTGTGATGAATGTAACATTTGTTGTCCTTGTTACGTCTTTGTCTAAACTTCTCATCTAAAAAATTAGTAGAAAGAAAAATTAACATTTTTGGTGTAACTCTGTGTAAAATTATCTCAAATTTTCATTATTCACCAATGACATTTTAATCTGACCAGTGTTTACGTTACACTCTCAACACGCAATACAAATATGTTTAACATTCTCTATGTGCAATATTAAGCTAGGCTGTGTTGTGGCTTTATAATTTCATCTTATCACGATAGTATTAGTTCAATATTACTTTCTGATTGTGCTATTTACCCTTAAAATATTCCATTCTAAGATGTGCAGTCTGGATTTCCCAGGTATAAATACCCTAAAATGACATTTTTAGGCAAAGTTTTTCACCATTTTGCAAGAACGGATCATGAATTTTATTTAAATAGTTATAGTTATTACAGAGGCAATTGCTAAAATCATTCTGTTTTATTACATGTATTAATAGTATATCATTGGATTAAGCTTTTGGTGTCCTTGTTACATTTGCAACATCAATGTGGTTAGAACTTTTATTTTTGTCAAAAATCTATCTTCTTAATTCCAATTTTGCATTACTTTTGGCCACACATTTGTAAGTAATTAACTGTTGTTTAAAAATGTAACTTTTTAGAAAATGACCATCATGTCACACTTTGGTCACCACCCCAACCACCCCACCCCCACCCCACACCAACACCTCCTTCACCCCCTTTGTGGAGTGACACACTTGGGTGAGAGACCTTGACCTTTGACACTGAAATCATGAGGCTTCTTCAGCCCATTAAGCACCACTGTCATGCTAGGGTGTGACGATATCCATTCAATAAAGGTTTAGTTATAAGCAACTAGGAAGTGTCATTAGTGCCTGACAATATATATATTTCCTATGGGGATTTTAGGGTAATTTGACCAATCAAAATTCTGAAAGCATTTTCTGAAGCATTCAAAACATAGGATCCTTCTACTCAAGTTTCGCTGTAATCGGGCCATTGGATAAGAAGCAATGTCTAAGAACTTATGGACACTTTTTTTTGGAAAGTCCAAGATGGCCACAAAAACTACATGGACTGCATCCTGCGTGTAGAGTGAAGGTTTAGTTTTTCCGCACATCATGTGTGACAGTCATGAAATAGAAATTAAAGAGCAAGACCCTCCCCTCCCACCCACCCACCCACCCCCCCACCCGGATGAATCCAATGTCTATTGAAAAACTAACATTCTTCTAATTCTTAAAAAGGAGACAAATCAAACAGAAATAAACTAACAAGTCCCTACCATCCACAAGTATAGAAAAAATTTTAAATCATTTTAATTTTGCTGCAAACTGAATGCACCGACGACAAATCAGTAAAGTTTCGTTGGGAACGGATAAGCCCTAATGAGAAATTAAGTTCATTGAAAAACCTGGGAACAATTTCACTATCATTTTCATAATGGGGGTGTTTGGATGCAATGATGGCATAGCACACATCTCTAAAATTTTGTTGATATCTAGTAAGCCCTTGATGAACTAAATGTCCATCGAAAAACTTTAACATTCTAATTCTTGGTCCAAACTTGTACAAATTTTATTTTGATGGAGACTAGATGTAATGACGATAGGGTTCTTTCAGCCAAGCTGTTGTTGAAATTACGCCAACGGTTAATGATGAGCAGTCTAAACTGATTTTACAAACTTTTGGAAAATCCAAGATAGCCATTAGAAATATTTACGCAAAATTGATCAATCAGATTTCTGTCTACAAGTTTGGAAGTCTACAGACTGATTACTGCCATAGGGGAATTTAAGCAAGGTTTACTTGAAATCAGCCAATCGGTTAATGCGAATTCATTATTTTAACAATTTCTAAGGAATTTTCTGAAAATCCAAGATGGCCACCAGAAAAACTGAGCAATCAAATTTCTCATTAGAACCCTAAGAGTCATTTTCAAGCTAAGTTTGGTAAAATCATGTTATTTTTTATAAGATACCTTTTGAATGACTTCTACAAAATTTGGGAACATCAAAGATAGCCACCAAAGAAATTGACCAATTAAATTTCTGTATATGATTTGAAAGGCTATCCCCTTAAGGTAATTCAAGTCAAGTTTAATTGAAATCGGCCATGCAGTTATAGAGGAGTCATCTTTCACAGCATATTATGATGGATGATAGACGGATGAACTGGTGGACAATGGCATAAGCTCACGTGACCTTTCAGCCCAACTACAACCCAGACACAGAAATTTTCTTTTATTTTCAGTGAACCATAAAAAGTCGAACATGCTCACTTACTTTTGAAGTGTGCCATAATTTTTACCTGAGTTTCAACCATATACCAAGTTTGATCCTCCGAGCTAAGTGTGGTCAAGATCTGATGAGTTATTTAAGTGGAAGATAGATTTTGAATGATTTCTGAAAAAATTTCAGCAAATCCAAGCCCTTAAAAAATTTCCCAATCACATTTCTGCGTAGAGGTTCACAGATTTCCCACTAGAAGGATCTTCAAAGCACATTTGATCAAAATTAATCAAACGATTAATGAGGAGTGGTTTGTAAAGAAAATGTTGATTGACAGATAGACAAATGACACTTAATGTTAACCCTTACTGCTCTGATGTCAATATTCTATCTTTTACCGTGTCAATAGAAAAGAAACTGCTGTACATTTTTCAACAATTTTGGTGGACGATGTTGCTGTCTGTGACAGCACCATCTTCCACCAAATTTGCTGAAAAATGAACACCAGTTCATCTTCTAATTTAATATGAAAATTTCAAATTTCGACATCAGAGTGGTAAGGGTTAAAGGATTAGTACTGTACAGCTCATGAATAAATTAACACATTTCCATAACAAAAACCTGTTAGTACAATTTGAAAACGATGTAAGAGATGTTCTGCTGAATATGTTAAAATTATTGGATTGGAAGTCATTGCTGCATAAGGCAACAATGACTTCCAATCCAATAATTTTAAAAATATTCAACAGTACGTTTTATATTGTTTTAGAAACATCTTAAGTTATTTGTGAACTGTAATGTATATTATTTGTTATTTTTATGTCATACCTCATGCCTTATTACCTCATGTCGCAGGGTATCACATGGGTTGTTTAACTCTGCCTCAGAAACACTGGGGCTTATTCTGCCACCTGGTACTGCATAATTATGCTGAAAATCATCAAAAATATCAATACTAATTTCCTTCAATGATCATGGTCAAAATCAAACTCTACACAGTGCTCTTGTGGAATTTGCCGGCCAAAAAGATTTCCTGAAAATTTATCACTGGAATGCCTGTTATTCCAGTGATAAGGATTCAAAAATAGTTTTCGCTTGGCTTGCAAATAATAATAATAACAATAATAATAATAATAATAATAATAATAATAATAATAATAATAATAATAATAACAAGAGGCCCTTGGGCCTGTGGCGCTCACCTGGACCAATAGCATTTGAACCATTTGGATTTAAATAGATATGATGGATAATTTTCAGAAAATCCAAGATGGCCATCCAAAAAATTTACCAATCAGAATTCTTAATAGAAATTCTAGTCTACCTTGATAGGGCCACTCTAAGCTAAATTTGTTTGAAATATGTTAAACAACTAAGGAGAAGCAGCGTTTTGACAATTTCTTGTGAATTTTTCATAAAATCTAAGATGTTCACCCAAAAAAATTGATCAATCAAAATTCTGAATAGAATTTCTAGAGCCTACCACCTTCGAATCCATTAGTGAAATTTGGTTGAAATATGTCAAGCAGCTAAGGCGGAGTATCAATTTGACAATTTCTGGTAAATTCTTCATAAAAAAAAGAAGATTTTCAAGCAAAAAATTCATGAATCAAAATTCTGAATACAAGTACTAGAGCCTATCACAATAGAATCCTTTCAGTCCAATTTGGTTGAAATCAGGAAAAATGGTAAGGAGAAGTAGAGATTTGACAATTTCTGGTGAATATTTAATAAAATCTAGGATTTTCACCCAACATATTTACGCAAAAAAATTCTGAATGGAAGTTCTAGAGCCTATGACCATAGGATTCTTTCAGTCCAATTTGGTTCAAATTGGTCAAAATGGTAAGGAGAAGTAATTTAACAATTTCCAGTAAATTTTTAATACAAGAACCTAAGGATGAGTAGCGTTTCAAAGCAATTTGACAATTTCCGGCAAATTTTAAATAGAATCCAAGTTTTTTACAGAAAAGATTGAAATATTAAAAATCTGAATAGGCGTTCTAGAGCCTACCCCCGTATGATTGTTCTAGCCAGATTTGATTGAAATCTGCAAAGAAACTAAGGAGATGCATTTTGACACTTTCCGGTAAATTTGCAACAAAATCTAAGTTTTTTTACCAAAAAAATTGAAATATCAAAAATTTGAATAGAAATTCTAGAGTCTATGTCGGTATGACCCTTCTAGCCAAATTTGGTTGAAATCTGTTACGAAACTAAGGGGGAGATGCGTTTTGACACTTTTCGGTAAATTTTAAACAGAATCTAAGTTTTTTACCCCGAAATTTGAAATATCACAAACCTGAATAGATGTTCTAGATCCAATTTGGTTGAAATCCGGCAAGCCGTTAAGGAGGAGATACATTTTAAAGCAAAAGTTGACAGACAGACAGACGGACGATGGACGGTCGGCATGGCATAAGCTCACTTGGCCATTCTGGCCAGGTGAGCTAATACTAATAACTAGATTGATCGGTCGAAGATGCGTCATCGCAAATCACCACGTTCACGGCTTTGAGCTTTTGCCACACACCCAAAATGCACCCACAAGGGCAGAGCCAAATGTAACAGTCCTTTTGCACTCAGTGTCAGAGGAGTTGCATTACAATCAATTTCATGACCTTTTGACCCATCCGACACACCATGGGGGCGGGCCACATGTAAATATCCCCATCCACTCCACATTGATATGGGTAACTTACATCCTAAATTTGGTTGAATTCCGTCCAACAGTGTCAGAGGAGTTGCATTACAATCAATTTCATGATATTTTGACACCATCCCCCACCCCCTGGGGGTGGGGCCAAGTGTAAATGTGCTCATCCACTCCACATTGATATGGGTAACTTACAGACCAAATTTGGTTGAATTCCGTTCAATGGTTTCGGAGATGCGTTAAATCAACTTCCTCAGGTGAAAATTTGACCTTTTGAACCCTCTCCCACCCCCTGCGGGCGGAGCCAAATCTAAGTGGCCTTTTGCACTCTACAATCATATAGGTAACTCAGATATCAAATTTGGCTGATTTCCATCTAACGATTTCAGAGGAGTTGCATTACAAGCAATTTCATGACCTTTTGACCCCCATTCCCACCCCCTAGTGGTGGGGTCAACTGTAAATGTGCTCATCCACTCCACATTGATATGGGTATCTGACATACTAAATCTGGTTGAATTCTGTCCAACAGTGTCAGAGGAGTTGCATTACAATCAATCTTTTTACCTTTTGACACACCCACCAACCACCTATCTCTGGGAGCAGGGCCAAATGTACATGTGCTCATGTACTCACACTGATATGGGCAACCCACAGAACAAATTTAATTTAATTCTGTCCAACAGTTTCGGAGGAGATGCATTACAATCAATTTATGCAGGTTAAAATTTGACCTTTTGACTTCTCCCCCACCTGGGGTTGGAGCAAAATCTAAATGGCGTCTTGCACTTCGCAATCATATGGGTAACTCATATATCAAATTTGGTAGAGTTCCGTCAAACAATTTCAACTGATGTGACCTTTTGGCCCCTGCCACGTCCCACTGGGGGCGGATTCAAATCTAACTATCGTCTTGCGAAGCGGAATCATATGGGTAACCCACATACCAAATTTGATTTAATTCCACCTAATGGTTTGGAAGGAGATAGCATGATGGATGGATGGACAGACATACAGACAGACAGATGGAGGCGTTTACAATATCGCCCATGATTTTTAATATGTAGGGATAATAATAGCACTGCCCAAGGGCCAGTGACGCACACCTGGACCATTAGTATTTGAAACATTTGCACTTAAATATACATGATTCTTTAGATTAAAACAGATGGCCACCGGAAAAGATTACCAATCAAAATTCTAAATAGAAGCTCCAGATTCTACCACCGTAGGATCACCAAAGTCAAATTTGGTTAAAATCCGCCACGCTGTTGAGGAGATGCGTTTTGACAAGTTCCAGTAAATATTTCATGAAATTTAAGATTTTCACCCAAAGATCAATCAAAATTCTGAAAAGAGCATCTGGAGCCTGACTGACATAGGATTGTTCCAGCCAAATTTTGTTGAACTCCATGAAGTGGTTAAGGAGGAGATAATTTCCGGTAAATTCTTCATAATATCTAAGATCAAAATTCTGAATAGACGTTCCAGAGCTTAGCACCATAGAATGCATCTACTCAAATTTGGTTGAAATATGTCAAGCAGCTAACGAAGAGTAGCATTTTGACCAATTCCAGTAGATTTATAATAAAATCTAAGATTTTCACCCAAAAAATTGATGAATCAAAATTCCGAATGGGAGTTCTAGAGCCTATGGCCATAGGATCCGTTCAGCCAAATTTGGATAAAACCGGTCAAGCAGCTAATGACGAGTAGCATTTTTACTATTTCCGGTAGATTTTTCATAAAATCTAACATTTTGACCCAAAGAATTTACGAATCAAAATTCTGAATGGAGTCTATGGCCATAGGATCACTCAGAATGGTAAGGAGAAGAAGCAATTTGACAATTTCCAGTCCATTTTTCATAAAATCTCAGATTTTCACCCTAAAAATTCCGAATGGATGTTGGCCCAGAGTCGCCACTGCATAAGCTCACTTGGCTCTTCGGGCCAGGTGAGCTAATAATAATAATAATAATAAGCTTTATTTTATGAAGGTAATCCAATCAGTGACACAATATTTCCGATCTTCCCTAGGGCCTTCAATATAATCTATTATACAAAAGAATATACACAGTATATATTATACAGACATGACAGAATGTACAATTTATACAATGAATGTATGTACATACACACTGACACACACACGCATGCATGCACACACACACACGTACGCAAGCGCATGCACACGCACACACACACACACACACACACACACACACACACACACACACACACACACACACACACACACACACACACACACACACACACACACACACACACACACACACACACACACACACACACACACACACACACACACACACACACACACACACACACACACACACACACACACACACACACACACACACACACACAGAGCTTTCTGCTCATTATTTACAGGGCTAGATATTGCCTGCTCACCCGCACAGTGAAGGTTATTTCTTCTATTAGACCGGAATGAGCAGGCCATTTGATAGCTAACCAAACGTGAGCCAGAATTGCAGAATTCAACAAGAACGACAATCAGAGATTGCTAAAGTCTGGCCCATTCCGTCAAGCACAACCTCCCACCCAAGATTGATCACCGTGACCTTGATCTTTGACATCAAAATTGGTAGGGTTCTTCGAAACACCAAGGACAACCTCCCACCCAAGATTAGCAATAATCCCTTCAATCGAACTCGAGTTATCATTGGGAAAATCAATATTACGTAATTAATTAGGTCCCTGTAACCTTGACCTTTGACGGTTTGGCAGAAAAATGGATAGGGTTCTTCGGACCACCAGATTCATAATGATCCTTTCAATAGAACTCAAGCTATCATCGGGAAATGAAACCCAAACGGATGGATGGATGGATGGATGGACAAAGCAAACGCTATATACCCACATATATCTATATGGGGACATAATCAGGCCTGTGAACACAACAGAAAAATATACTCTGCTCAAGATTTTGAAACCCATTTGACTGGAAGCTGTTACCATATACGGTACAGCAATAACCGCCAGTCAAACCAGTTTTAAAATATCCAGCAACTTAATTTACACATTTGCATGAAAATTCAGGTACTTATGGATTTAATGCGCATTGGATTGCCATAGATTACATGTAGGTCTGGATACTGCAGACAAAACAAAACCCAAAGAAAACCAGAGGTGATGGGGAACGATTTGACAATTACTCTGGAAGGAAAGTAAACATTGTGAACTAAATACATGTACTAAGATATAGCCAAGCACATTTATGTGGGGTGGGGGTGAGGGAGTGAATATCCACATTTGAATTTCCCTACAGGACATATGGTGGGAAATGTTATGCTCAAGGCCTGAGCTGTAACCTTTTATTAGACATACTGGGATTTAAATGTTGCTAAGGAAGGAGCAGTATGCAGTGATATTTTTAGAGAGTTCCATAGTTTAGCTCCTTCAACTGAAACACTATGGGAGTATAATGGATATTTTGCTAGAGGAATACTCAGTTGCAGATTGTCAGTGGACCTTAAATTTTGTTTATGGGAATCTGCAGATTTTATAAATAGGTTTGATAAGTAGTCAAGTGTTTGACAGTTAAGAGCTTTACAGACCATACATGCAGACGATGACGACGATGACGCACGACATGCAGGGTATCACAATAGCTTGTTTTACTTCATAAGTCCCGCTAAAAATGTACGGGTTAAAGGGTTAAATACCGCATTGCTAATAGATGTTGCCTGTATATTATCAATCCAAAATGTTTACTCACCCGAGCCAATTTCGAATGCCTATTCATTTTACATGCTTTCTTTATATCTACTTCTGTTGTATTCACGCAGCCAGGCTGAAATTTAAAAGTACATTCTTTGTTGAAATAAACTTTGTCCATCTTTTCAAAAAGGCATAAACTTCATAACTAGTTCATCAAATCTTACTGTCTTTCTAGCTCTACTACATCGCTCTCATGTACTCGAGTGGGTGACTAGGTAGGTGGGTGAGCGAGAGGTTGGGTGAGTGACAAAGCAAGTGAGTGCCCGTGTGATTGAAACGGTTGTGAGTGGGTGCTTAGGTGGGTGGGCGAGAGAGCGGGTGGCGAGCGAGCGGATGGTCGAGCAAGCGAGTGAATGAGTGAGTGAGCGAGTGAGTGATAGGAGCAGGTGAAGTGAAGACAACTCTAGATACGGTTGATGCCTGCTACCCCAAACATCTCCGCACCATTACTGCACCATACAAGATGTGTAATACATCGCCTCTTTCCGCAAAAGTCACTCAGCAAAGATGATCCATGTTTGGCCATGTACTGCTTGGATGGAATCTGCTCTACTTGGAACCAGCAAATATAAAGGCAGGACCTGACGTCCTTGCATAAATATGTTAAGCATGGTGTGAAGCGCGCTAAAAAAACAGCTCTCGGTACACTCAAATTAAGATGTTTCTACTACCACAGCCGCAGAACACAGCATATTATCATCACATATGCATTCAGTAATGTCTGTATATATCTGACCATGAACTCATTCATTCCCACACACATACACAGCTCAGAGAAATAGTGATCTTTTTCCCCACCATTCACCATCAAATAGCCCGAAAATAGGCTGATGTTACCCATTCTCCAACGTATTTTGCTAATTGCCTAATTATTTAATAAACAAGAGGCCGGTATCGCTCACCTGGAATTATTGGCCACTGGCACAACCGAAGAAAATGAGATGACCACTGGTAAAATGTACCAATCAAATTTCTGTGAATAAGGTTTTATTAAAATTGGCCCAGTGGTTAATAAGTGGTCTTTTTTATGATTTTTCAGAAATTTGCAGAAAAAACAAGATATCAGTCAAAAACGCTAAATGTTGATTGATTCATGGCGGGCAAATTTTTTTACATTAACTTTCCATGGACAAATTTAATGGCGTTTCAGCCCTGATCATATTAACTGCAAAGTTTTGCCATGCTCTGTTCAGTGGTTCTGGGGAACAAGTAATTTTCGCAAAAACTAGGTCATCCCAAGATGGCCGCCGAACTAGTTGGCCAATCAGGTTCCATTGAACAAACTTGGTTCACCTATTCCCCTAGATCATATTTCACAAGTTTTGATTCGATGCCCAAAGCGTTTGCGGAGATTTTTAAAGATATTTTTAACGTGCCCAAATCCAAGATGGCCACCAGCCAAATTGGCCGATCGGGTTCCTTTTAGCATACTTGAATCTCTATGCCCTAAAGATTGTTCCTGCCAAATATAATTGAAATCGGCCTCGTGGTTCTCGAGAAGACATTTTAAATTTCCCATTGCTTTAGTATAGGAGTTTTTGGCAGGAAAAAGATCCAAGATGGCCACCAAACATTTATTCGACAGTTTCAAATAAGGCAAATATGAATTCAGAATACCTCCAAAATTTTTTTTTTTTAATTTCAGCCTCAAAATCCATCAAATAAAAAAATCCCATATAGCCGCCAAAAACGCAACATTTTGATTGGGCCACGGTGGCCATGTTTTTTGACGGACCAACTTCCCTTGAACAAATATTAATGGCCCTTAGTCTCTAATCATATCTCCCCAATTTCGGCCTGATCACTTCAGTGGTTCTACAGAAGCCGTTTTTGCGAAAACTAGGTCATCCAAGATGGCCACCGAAGCATTTGGTCAATCAAGTTCTCTTGAACAAACTTGGCTTAGCTCGTGCCCTAGATGATATTTCAGGAGTTTTAAATCAATCCCCGAACTGGTTTAGAAGATTTTTAAAGACATTTGTAAAAATCGGCCAATATTCAAGATGGCCACCAGAAAAATCGGCCGATCCGCTTCATTTGCACAAACTTGAATTTCTATGCCGTAAACATCCTTCCTGCCAAATATAATTAAAATCGGCCTAGCAGTTCTCATGAAGACATTCTAAATTTCCCTTAGTCCCTAATAATATCTCCCAAATTTGGTCAATCAAGTCCTCTTGAACAAACTTGGTTTACCTCTTCCACTAGATGATGTTTCATTTCATGTTTTCATTTTAACAATTATTAAACTCCTAAAATCGGCCGAAATCCAAGATGTTCGCTGGCCAAATTCATTTGAACAAACTTGGCTCCCTATGCCCTAAGGATGCTTCTTGCCAAATATAAATGAAACCTGCCAAGTGGTTCTTGAGAAGTTGTTTAAAGGAAAAGTTGATGGACAACGGACGGACGATGGATGGACGATGGACAGTCGCCATGGCATAAGCTCACTTGACCGTATAGGCTTAAATTAGGTGTCTATATGTAATGAAACAAAATAAATCTTAACATATGATGATTTCATTCCATATAAATTACATGTAATATAATTTTTTAAGTTGCGAAATTGAAATAGAGGCTTGTGCCTCTATTTGAATTTTGCAGCTTAAAAAATTATATTAATTTATATGGAATGAAATCATCATATGTTAAGATTTATTTCGTTTCATTACATATAGGCTCATAGTTTAAGTCTCTAAAAGTATATAATTTAAACAATTTTATTTTCAGTAATTTTGCTGTGAATATGCACCTTTAAAAGGATAATTGTGATCAAGAGTTATTGAATACAGTGATAGACAGTTCTTGAACACTTACCACAGGTCTGTGGACATCCCAAAATGCTCGTTCTTGACTATCTAATACTTTACGTTCTAATTTATCACGTTTTTTGTCAACCCTAAAACGATAAACACATACAAAATACTGATAACTTTACTACATGTACATTGTAAGATGCATTTTAAGACCATGTTTATGTACAAAAATCGATCAATTTATAATACCAACACAAAAACAATGAAATCATTGATGCAATTGGCCCTAGAAGACACATCGTTAAAGAGGGCGAATCAGAAAAACTGAAGGATGCTCCGCAAAATATGCATTAAAAATAACAAACGCATTAAATAGAAATTTATGTGGCCCATTATAAACCCTGATTTCCTGCTGACCATGATATCACGGTCAATCACAGTAGTTTATGGTTTGATCATGGTCGACCATGATTTTTCAACTCAACTGACCATGGTCCAAGTGACCACATAAATTATGGCCAGGTGACCATGTTATTGCGGTCATACATGGTCATTGCAGTGTTATCCCTATTGACAAAGAAATCATGGTCAATTCATAGTCGGATCTGATAACATTTTATAAGCATTAAAACTATGTCCCAGACAAACTTGTAGAGGATGACCGGATGGAAAAAGTGGCAACTATGTGCTCCCCAAGATTCTTCGGGGACCATAATAAATCTATATGTACAACTAATAATATGTGGGATGGATGATATTACCCTAGAGTAATATTGTGCAAATATCGTGATATATCGATATATCGCAATGTTTGAAGTAGTCTTTAGGGGTGGGTTGATGTGAGATCACATCATGATGTGCA
Source organism: Chaetoderma sp. LZ-2023a (assembly GCA_034401795.1). Lineage (NCBI taxonomy): Eukaryota > Metazoa > Mollusca > Caudofoveata > Chaetodermatida > Chaetodermatidae > Chaetoderma > Chaetoderma sp. LZ-2023a. The sequence goes on along the minus strand of CM067373.1, from coordinate 130,160,267 downwards.
CACATTGATAAAAAAAATTCAGTGTCAATTAAAATCAGCATCAAACTATTGAAGATTTTAAAATTACGTTGAGCGGAAGGAAGCTGTTGTTGCCTTCATATGTAAACTACATCAATTCTTTCTTTAGACATAGCTAGTACCTTTGAAAATTGTGAAAATAATGTGGTTGGAAGCCATTGCTGCCACAGGCATCATTCCTCTATGATTGCCTCGAAAAGGAAAAATATTTTAAGAGAGTTTATCAGTGAAAGGGTAACGTCCATGAAACATGTAGGTTATCTGTGGTGAAAATTAGGCAACCTATTTTCTTTAGCTTACACAAATTGGATAAAGACTTTGGGGCTTATAGTTAGTGTATTAGTGTATAATCATTAAGGCTATCAGATTCTATTGGTCACTAGGACCAGTGATTAATCATTAATCCACATTAATTTCAATTGTATTGTTAGGGCCCATTTAGATGGTAGTTTTCATGGATCATTTAGGTGAAAGGGTTACGCCACACTCACATCACTGACATGCGCAGTGCACAAAGAATGCACACGAAAGATGAGCAGTTGAATACATTTGGCGAAAACCAAAAGTGGTTTGAAGTTTCATGCTTCACGTAACTTCACAAATTTATATCATTCACAAATTTGAATAGGAAACATGTAGGCTTGCGTGATTATTGCGTTGAATGATCGCGATCGATTATTAAAAAATAATCGCGATTACTCGATTAATCAACTTGTATACAAATTACCAAGACATAACAACAAAAGAATATATCAATGTCGAAAACTGCAATGGTGTTTAGAAAAGTCCATTTGCAGGGCAAGAGAAGACTATTTTTGAAAATGTATCACTGGAATGCCTGGCTTGATTCTCGAGCCAGGCATTCCAGTAACACATTTTCAAAATAGTCTTCTCTTGCCCTGCAAATGGGCACGCATTCATTAAGCAAAATGTAATTTTTCATGACTGATTGCATTAAAAAAGTAATTGAGTTAGGTTTTGAAATATTTTATACAATAGAAAATATTCACGATTATTTGATTATTTAATATTTAATTATATAAATTCACGATTTAAAACATAATCGCGATTTTCGATTTAATCACGTAATCGCGCAAGCCTAGAAACAAGCTTCATAAATGGTACATGCTTCACAAAATTTACCATCTGGATAGGCAGATTCAAAATATTTTGTCAGTGTGTTTATGAGAAAACTCACTTAGCTTGCGCCTCAGCTTGCATGAATATAAACTCCCATTTCCGAGAGAACATCTTCTGTAAGCGGGCTAAATTCTCCGCCTCATAGTCAGCCAATTCCAATCGCTGCTTGTTTTGCATTGTTCGCTTGCATAAGTACACAGCTGGGAAAAAAAACAACAGACGGGGTGAAAACGACCCAGACGTATATATACTGGTCTGGCGTTTTGTTAGCTTACTAAAATACTTACCACTCAATTCACTGTTTGCTAAAAGTCACCTGACTTAGATATCTCAGAAAATTTTAACCTATTCATTCCCATGGTGTAGGTTCCCTTGAAATAAGTTTAGCAGAGATACATCCCTCCATTGGGTAGTCTTGATAGTATCTCCTTAACTCTAAAGCAGTCATTGCTCTAGGGAACCGGTTCCTCTATTCCTATAGAGAACATATAAACGAGTCTGTGAGCATGCGCACCTATGCTACTATGCATGCGACCGAGTCCAAGCCGTCATTAATTAATTCCACAAATTTTTAATGATTTGCAATTTAACGATGCGGGGTGGCTGAGGTGGGCCCCAGTGAATTGAGTGGTAAGTATTTTAGTAAGCTAACAAAACGCCAGACCAGTATATATACGTCTGGGTCGTTTTGTAACACAACAAAAATACTAAGCCACTCAATTCACTGTTTGCTAAAACATAGAATTGGTCAGAGCCCAAATACTAGGTGGGTTGGTAAATTGCAAATCAGGAATGAAAGGTTAATCACCAAAAATACTAAAACCAACTAAATCGCTGAAGTGCTGAAATAGCACGAACAAACAAATGTTCGAAATAAAATACAATAATATAATGATAATTAGAAAATCTCAGCAAAGAGAATTTAAAAACAGCCGTGAGATGGTGAAGAAGACGGCTGACTAAAGAATCTAGGCAATTGAGCCTAGGTTTGAGTGGCGAAACGAGAAATGTCAGATTGTGAATTGAATCTGATCTTTCAGATAAAAATAATGTAGAATCTGACATTTATACTGCAACTTACATAATGTCGTCCACTGATAGATCTGCATAGAATGCGAAGGAGAAGGCCATACCACGAACATCGTGTGCCTTAACACAAACTGAGTGTCTCCTGGAGATACATTCTAGTGTCAATTAATGGTGTCTGTAATCCAGTTGATGAGATGCGCGCTTACTAAACAAATTCGCATAAGTAATCTGAACGGTAGATCTGCATAGAATGCGAAGGAGAAGGCCATACCACGAACATCGTGTGCCTTAACACTTACTGAGTGTCTCCTGGAGATACATTCTAGTGTCGATTAATGGTGTCTGTAATCCAGTTGATGAGATGCGCGCTTACTAAACAAATTTGCATAAGTAACCTGAACGGTGTTTCAAAAAGATCTTTTAAATTGGGGATAGTTTTTGGAAAGGATTGAAAACAATTAATTAGGTTTTATATATATAAGATCTCTTCAAGGGCAAAGAATGAGGCCAGATCTCCTACCACCTAGAAAAGATCATTCACAAAAAGAATATGAATATCAAAATGCCATCTAACAAACGCGGCCGCTAGTACAAAAAGAATGATTTCAGAGTTATACAATTAAACAGATGGACCCAAGAATGAATTAATAGAGGAATTTATTATAGGTATTTGCCTTTGTGCTATACCCTAAAAATATCGGTACCATGGATAAATGATGTAAATACTTAATAACTCTCAAACCGGCTTCTAGAAAACAAAGAAGGATAGATGCTAGTGAAAACGATAACACCACCCCAGCATACAGGGATTTAAATCATCAAAAAATATGCCATGAATCTATGACTTGATGATGGGATGCAGAATCGGGCGAGATAATGTGCCGTTCTAACAACCATTTGAAAACCTTAAATATACTCTGGTAAATTCTCCTGTAACAGATAGTTTGAATTGATTAAGAATACTAAAGTTCAGACAAAAAATCAATTTCTGAAAAACAGGTCTCTTGGAAAATACCATATATACATATTGAAGATTTGTGGAATGATGAACTGAAAGCTGCTGTTAAACGAGATAGAAAATCAGCAAAATTGGTAAGACGCTTTGGATTTCCACAAAGAGGACTACGAGATCCACTGAATAACTCTCATTGGGCCAAGCAGGAGTGATTAAAGGGATAATACATTCTGCTGATAAAAGTTCTTAAAGACAATTGTACTAGAAACCGCTGACAAAAGTTCTTAAATACAATTGGCACTAGAAAGTTAAATTGAAGATAATTTAAAAAAAAAAAAAAAAAGGTGAAGTCTATGACTGGGCCAGAGCATCTACCGCCAGAGCCTAGCCTGGAGGAAGAATATGAAGATCAAATCTGGACACTATACTGAGTAGAAACTTAATGGGATGTAATAAATGAGCTACAAGGAAAATCATTCTACCTGGAATGTGAGCTGCTGAAAGTTTTGCTGACATCTCCATCGCAGGAGGAAGACCAAGACTCCAGACAAAATATGATAACCTCAACTGCCCTGCTTGTTGATGAAGGTCACTACTATAGAAATGACTGCATGAGCAGATAGGTGCTTGTGAAAGAGACAATATCTCTTCATACTCCAATATTCCTGAGTATTGAAGAGGAATACTAGAGCATTAGTTCCTGTTCTAGTTCCTGAAAAGGAAGAGAGTAGTAAGACTACTTTATCTGATTCCATAGACACAAGAACGAGATCCCCTCCCCCAAACACGTAAGAACAAGACATCAAACTGGACCTGCAGATGGATAAACTGGTGAATTGGTACCGATGACACCCAACGAATGAAAATGCAGTGTATGCAGTCGTGGTGAGGGAAAAAATTCTGAATTACCAGACTTGACCTTCGTACACAAAACTGACTCCATTCGGCCCAAATTTTAACACAATTAAGCAACCTTCCAAGCCAGAGGAATCCCAGACTGGCTATGATGTAATTAAAAGAACCCAGATCCAGTTAGGACAAATTCTGTATATATAGAAATATCAGAAAACACTGTCCCTTATCCTTGACTAGACCAGTGATGACTAGGCAAAATGACTCCATGTCCATATTATTCCTTTCATCGATGAACTCCATTTCTGAGACAACATAGTAGGAAAAGAGTTGAATATAAAACGATTGACTAAGTAATTTTTGTCTCAAACAGTATCAAAGCAGCCATGGGTTCCAGACAAAATAATTCCAAAATATACAACAGAATTAGTATTAAATCATGAAGTGTAAATTTTTTGGAAGTTGTCAGAAAAGGATAAATATATGAGTTGAAGATAAGAGCCGAGACCCTATAAAAGATGATCTGCCAGCACCTCATAATCCTTAAAGTCTGGATTCTGCCATTCCTCCACTGTATCCTACTTGAAAAGAGCAGAAAATTATTGATCAGGAACAGAAGCAGGACTAATGTCAAAGGAGACCAACATGGTTTGATAGAAAAAAGGGGGATTCAATGACTACATTGATTGTACCTTATATGTAGGAAATCTGCTACCTAAGACATGCATGAGGCTAGCTATACCCATCCCACCCCTGATAGAGTAGAGATCATATAGAAGCGCTTAAGCATGACAGCTAGGACCAGAATAAACCTGCAGAATCTTATTTTACAAATCTAATTTTAAAACAAAGCTAGTATGATATGAGCCCAATTGTTAATATCTTTATCAGATGATTAAACAGGAAAGAAGTCCATCAAACCTGTGACCAGATCAATGCTGGATAAGGACAAAGGACTGAAACTACACAGAAGGGTGAAAGGAAAAAACCATATTCCACAATCCATGCGAAGGCAATAATCCAATCATCTTGGTTAGGCCCCCTTGAGGAATTTATTTAATAATGCCTGGGAAAGTTAGAATTTAGAAGAATAAAAAATAGGCTTGAATAGATAAGGCTGAGAAGACCTCTCCATATGACAATAATAGAAATAGATATATCCCTAGACAAATAAAAAGATCAAAATTTCTACTGAACTCGAGAAAGGAGCGGTGTAAATCTTGATAAGACAAAAAAGATTTTGTTATTGTGACAAGCTTACATTCACCCATAGATATGCTTCATCATGGCGAGGGATCCTACTGACAGAAAAGAAAGACTGAAAAACTATGTTAAAAATAAATCAGGCCAGATATGATACTAAAAGATAGCAAACCACTATTCACAATTAAAATAATAAAGTCTGACGCACTTATTTGCAGATTGATATTAGGAGAATTGAAAGATGATTGATTCCAATTTTTTGAGAGAACAGGTCGAAAGATGGAGGCTGATAGGAAGAGTGTAATACATGAGAAGATTCAGGAGCAAAACGAAATCTAGTGAAATCAAAACGACAAAAGCACTGCTAGGATCATAAGAAAAAATTAAATCATTCCTAGAAGATAAATGCGAAGAGTTGGGTGTACACAAGGTTTCGAAGGATGAGGATAATTGGATGGTTCAGCCATTGCACTAAGAGCAACTAATAAAGAATTAAAGAATAAAAAATAAGAGCCCCTGAAATATGGCATTTAAACTGTCAAGTGATTTAGAAACAAACAATACCAGCAAAACACCAGAAGTGATTTGATTTGGCATACCTAAACCAGAAGTTTAATTATAATCAGTTGCTATGCCATAAAAATTGAGTTATAATCTAGGTAATAATACTGAGCACAGGACAATTAGGCCTCATGGTCATCTTTTCTTCATTTATCTCCATGCCTGTGCCGTCACTTCTAGTCATGGGTTGCGTGTACGGTGTAGTCATACATTGGCTTGACTATGCCAAAGCCTACCTAAACCATTTTCGAATGTTTTAAGAGATGGTGTGGAAACAAGATGTTCAGACCAACATTTCACAGTTTACACACCCCTTAGAGAGAAAATTTTTCTAACTAAGGCCATAAAAAATACTTGCGTCGAATAACCGCGCCAGGTATTAGAAAACATAAAATCTCGAGTAATTTTTATAAGATATTAAATAAATGGTAAAAATGTTTCACGGCCCATTGCAAGTAATGTTAAATTAGCCTGCAAAAACGCCGCCAATTGAAAACGAACACCAAATCACGAATTAATACTGATGGTCTCGTCTTTATTGTAATACGACTGACTTGACTGATCATCATGAAGTAATTGCGAGTTTCATGTTAGTTGGTTAGTAACGGTCCTTAGAAGGACCACTCGCTTTTCTTCAGGGGATGATCGTGGTGTATCCTTGTGGTGTTCATCCGGTCCACCACGCCTGTTTGCATCACTGTCACATTCTTAATAGATCCAATAACTTCCCAACCGGTATATGACATAGTTATGTAGGATACCTTATGTAGGATTCGATCCAAACCGGTATGTAGTATACCTTATGTAGGAAAGAATGACGCTCGGAAATACGTACCTAGTCAAAACTCTTAATTGATCCACTAACTTCCCAACCGGTATGTTACATATGTTATGTAGGATACCTTTCGTAGGAGATGTTCTAAACCGGTATATAGTATACCTTTCGTAGGAACGAGCCTCGTGGCTAAAAAAAGGATCAGAGTTATTGACTCCACCTGGCTTGTAATGTGAAGCTGGCGCCATTTTCTTTCAACTTAGTAACAACGAACTTTCCGTTCATATTCACGTAAATTATAAACATTTTACATAAGTACTATAACTTATTCAACAAAGACCGCTTGTACTGTGGTATTCATGAAAAATCAAATGTGGATGTAGCGCCACAAGATTATGGAATGAATAGGGTTTGTTGAGATAAAAGTTAGGTGTTTCCCGTAATACAGAAAATTAATTAATGACGGCTTGGACTCAGTCGCATGCATAGTAGCATAGGTGCGCATGCTCACAGACTCGTTTATATGTTCTCTATAGGAATAGAGGAACCGGTTCCCTAGAGCAATGACTGCTTTAGAGTTAAAGAGATACTATCAAGACTACCCAATGGAGGGATGTATCTCTGCTAAACTTGTTTCAAGGGAACCTACACCATGGGAATGAATAGGTTAAAATTTTCTGAGATATCTAAGTCAGGTGACTTTTAGCAAACAGTGAATTGAGTGGCTTAGTATTTTTGTTGTGTTACAAAACTTGAGATGTCAAAATTCACTGTAAGGCTGCAATTCTACTTGGCCTTTTCCAAACATAAATTGCAAATGTATTACCCGCTACTGCTACATCCTAAGTTAACCATTTAACAATGTTAAATGCTCAAGCTGGTAAAAACATCCTCTACAGTGGTCTAAAGCAATGTCCATTTGCGGACAAGAAGATTATTGTGAGATTTTACCAACTGAAATGAATGGCTCGATAACCGAGTTTTCAACCGAATTTTTTAATTTGAGTGCACGACCAACATAGTTTTACATAGTTCGCATTTGTGTCCTATTAATAGAAACTCAAAATGAAACCGAAATAATTTTATTTTATCAAATTAGCAAATTATGCCACTAGGTATCCATACATTATGATAACAGAAATATGAAAAAAATAAGTAAATGGGTTAATAAACTATGTAAATGGGTTAATAAACTAAGTAAATGGGTTAATAAACTAAGTAAATGGGTTAATAAACTAAGTAAATGAGTTAATAAACTAAGTAAATGGGTTAATAAACTAAGTAAATGGGTTAATAAACTAAGTAAATGGGTTAATAAACTAAGTAAATGGGCTAATAAACTAAGTAAATTGGTTAATAAACTAAGTAAATGGGTTAATAAACTAAGTAAATGGGTTAATAAACTAAGTAAATGGGTTAATAAACTATGTAAATGGGTTAATAAGCTATGTAAATGGGCTAATAAACTATGTAAATGGGTTAATAAACTAAGTAAATTGGTTAATAAACTAAGTAAATGGGTTAATAAACTAAGTAAATGGGTTAATAAACTAAGTAAATGGGTTAATACACTTAAGTTAATGTGTTAATGAACTAAGTAAATCGTTTAATATACTAAGTAAATGGGTTAATAAACTAAGTAAATGGGTTAATAAACTATGCAAATGGGTTAAACCGGATGATCAAATTTACTCACTTTAACCCTTTACCCATCAATTTTTTAAAGAGAATTTCAATTTTCTAGAAGAAAATGTCCATTTACCACTGGAATGACTGGCTCACGAATAAGATCCACAGTAAATTTTTTTTTAATATTCTTCTATCGGTCTGCAAATGGACATTTCTCATGACCACTGCAGAAGCTGTTTTCTGAAGGCTTGAGTGTAAAAGGGTTAATGGTCAAGCTGGCCAAAAATAGTCTCTGTTTTCTTGAGGAATCTACATTTGCAGACCGTACCCTTGATCATTTTCAAATGGAATGGGTAGCTCCATCTGTGAGCCAGTTATTCCAGTAGTAAATTTTCAAAAGCTGTCTTATCTTGGCCTGCAAATGAACAATTCTCAAGACCACTGCAGAAGCCATTTTTAATGGTCACCGCAGCCAAAAACATCTTATGTAGTTGTCTTGAGATATATTCATTTGCAGCCTCTCAAAAAACAGACTTAACTTGGCCTGCATAGAGGTATTCAATAAGGCAAAATTTAAATTTTCTTGGTCAACCATGAGCATTAAAGGAAAAGACCAGGAAACTATTAAATGCTGTTGAATGCTAACTTCATACACTATTAATAAGACTATAACCACCAATTAATGCAGAAGCAGAGCCCTCCCATCCCACCCAATACGGCCCGGTAAAAGAAATAGATACAAGAGTGGTTTGGACGAAACCGTAGTTTTGTAACACAACAAAAATACTAAGCCACTCAATTCACTGTTTGCTATAAGTCACCTGACTTAGATATCTCAGAAAATTTTAACCTATTCATTCCCATGGTGTGGGTTCCCTTGTAAACAAGGTTAGCATAGTTACATCCCTCCATTGGGTAGTCTTGATAGTATCGCTTTAACTCTAAAGAAGTCATTGCTCTAGGGAACCGGTTCCTCCACTCCTATAGAGAACATATAAACGAGTCTGTGAGCATGCGCAATTATGCTACTATGCATGCAACCGAGTCCAAGCCGGCATTAATTAATTTTCTGTATTACAGGAAACACCTAACTTTTATCTCAACAAATCCTATTCATTCCATAATCTTGTGGAGCCACATACACATTTGATTTTTCATGAATACCACAGAACAAGCAGTCTTTGTTGAATAAGTCATAGTACTTATGTAAAATGTTTATAATTTACGTGAATATGAACAGAAAGTTTGTTGTGACCCAGTTGAAAGAAAATGGCGCCAGCTTCACATTACAAGCCAGGTGAAGTCAATAACTCTGATCCTATTTTAGCCACGAGGCTCGTTCCTACGAAAGGTATACTATATACCGGTTTGGAACATCTCCTACGAGGTATCCTACATAACATATGTAACATACCGGTTGGGAAGTTAGTGGATCAATTAAGAGTTTTGACTAGGTACGTATTTCCGAGCGTCATTCTTTCCTACATAAGGTATACTACATACCGGTTTGGATCGACTCCTACATAAGGTATCCTACATAACCATGTAATATACCGGTTGGGAATAACTATGTAATATACCGGTTGGGAAGTTAATGGATCTATTAAGAATGTGACAGTGGTGCAAACAGGCGTGGTGGACTGGATGAACACCACAAGGATACACCATGACCATCCCCTGAAGAAAAGTGAGTGGTCCTTCTAAGGACCATTACTAACCAACTAACATGAAACTCGCAATTACTCATGATGATCAGTCATGTCAGTTGTATTACAATAAAGACAAGACCATCATATTAATTCGCGATTCGGTCTTAACTTTAAATTGGCGGAGTTTTGCAGGCTAATTTAATATAAATATATTATAGTATCTATAGTATCTGTTTTTATCTGCATTGTTTTGTAACTGTACTGTTGTAGCTATGTCTCTATGTTGAGACTGTGCTTTTAAAAAATAAATAAAATAAAATAAAAAATTTTAATTACTAGCAATGGGCCGTGAAACCTTTTTACCTTTTATTTAATATCTTATAAAGATTACTCGAGATTTTATGTTTTCTAATACCGGGTGGGGTTATTCGGTAAGTCTTTTTTATGCCCTTAGTTTCATGAAAAATGTAAACATTGCGTTGTTATGGGATATCCTCTTTAGTGTGTCGTAAATTGGCAAATGTCGGATGATCTCGGAATGCCCGGATGTTCAAAATTACGATATTGATTTGAATCCTCGTAATCACATAACCCTCTTTTGTTAGATAGGCTATTAAGCCTGTGTCAGATTATCAGGTTCACTTGATTTGTAAATCTAGCGAGAAACTTGCGTTCACATGATTTCTAAATCTAGCGAGAAAATTTATCATATATATTACTGGTTATATTGTAATGTAAGTGACCAACATAAAATGATCTAAAATGTAATGCGATGTTCGAGAAAAATTGCTTGAACGCCCGATAATTAAACTGGGTAGCCCGCTTCTAATGTTAGCGAGCCAGCCAGTGGCAAAGTAAATCTCCGTTTGGAGGCGCTGATGAGAAGCATATATCTCATTGCCGAATTTCCGATTCCAGGATAACTATATCCGAGTACTCGCTTAAGATACTTCATTAAAATTTGCTTTAATCTGATCTGGTCAGATAATATCACGCGATTTATATATCATGTGATTATCACGTGATTCTGATTTATATATTATAAAGACAACATTTATGTCATGTTAGGATTAATTTTGATGGAAAAAACAATCTTTATTAAAGGATACGCAATATTTAGGCGGTTCAATTTAATAATTTCACTTCTGCGAATGATGTTTTGAGGTACACATTAAGCATAGCCGCGAGGTGACAAGATTTTTGCAGGGGAGTTTTCGTTTAAAAATTCAGAGGAAAATAAGTTTTATCCTTGTATATAGTGCGCGCAAATTTTTTAGAACGTGTAAATTGAGCATAAATGTGCGACCTATTTATGGGTTTATAAGTAAATACGCCACTCCCATATTTGCTGGTACTCATTCAGATTCAACTTATTTCAGTGGCAACTTATGACTAATAACTTTGTGAGTTAAATGGTTAATATTTTGATAGTAAACACTACAAACTTTGATGACCAAGTTTTACTATGTCAGAGATGTGTGTTGACAGTGTTTTAGTAGCAAGCATAGCCTTTGGATCAGGAAAGTTCTTGACTATCAGCCCATTTTATTAGCCATAAGATGGGTTTTTTCATACTCAATGTATAATCTAATCTCTCATCATTTTGGAAATTCTTTCTGCGGGTACTTAACTTGGGCGAAATTGGATATATAGAGCACGTACCCAGGCTATGATGGATCATTCTATCGGCTCTCAATCGATTAATTGTTATAGTCAAATATAACATTCTGCTTGCAAATGGACTATTACTCGTGGAAATCATCTGAAAGTCTACCAGAAGAGGGGGAGAACTAACCTAGTTCGAAAAAAACAAACAAATTTCTCTAAGGGGTGTGCACACCATCTCTTAAAACATTTGAAAATGGTTTAGGTAGGCTTTGGCATAGTCAAGAGGCAATGCATGACTACACCGTACACGCAACCCATGACCAGAAGTGACGGCACAGGCATGGAGATAAATGAAGACGAGATGAACATAAGGCCTAATTGTCCTGTGCTCAGTATTATTACTTAGATTATAACTCAATTTTTATGGTATAGCAACTGATTATAATCAAACTTCTGGTTTAGGTATGCCAAATCAATTCACTTCTGTTGTTTTGCTGGTATTGTTTGTTTCTAAATCACTTGACAATTTAAATACCCTATATCAGGGGCTCTTATTTTTAACTCTTTAGTTCTTTATTAGTTGCTCTTAGTGCAATGGCTGAACCATCCCATTATCCTCATCCTTCGAAACCTTGTGTACACCCAACTCTTCGCATTTATCTTCTAGGAATAATTTTATTTTTTTCTTATGATCCTAGCAGTTCTTTTGTCGTTTTGATTTCACTGGATTTCGTTTTGCTCCTGAATCTTCTCATGTATTAGTCTCTTCCTATCAGCCTCCATCTTTCGACCTGTTCTCTCAAAAAAATTGGAATCAATCATCTTTCGATTCTCCTAATATCAATCTGCAAATAAGTGCGTCAGTCTTTATTATTTTAATTGTGAATAGTGGTTTGCTATCTTTTAGTATCATATCTGGCCTGATTTATTTTTAACATAGTTTTTCAGTCTTTCTTTTCTATCAGTAGGATCCCTCGCCATGATGAAGCATATCTATGGGTGAATGTAAGCTTGTCACAATAACAAAATCTTTTTTGTCTTATCAAGATTTACACCGCTCCTTTCTCGAGTTCAGTAGAAATTTTGATCTTTTTATTTGTCTAGTGATATGTCTATTTCTGTTATTTTCATATGGAGCTGTTTTCTCAGCCTTATCTATTCAAGCCTATTTTTATTCTTCTAAATTCTAACTTTCCCAGGCATTATTAAATAAATTCCTCAAGGGGGCCTAACCAAGATGATTGGGTCATTGCCTTCCCATGGATTGTGGAATATGTTTTTTTCCTTTCACCCTTCGGTGTAGTTTCAGTCCTTTGTCCTTATCCACCATTGATCTGGTCACAGGTTTGATGGACTTCTTTCCTGTTTAATCATCTGATAAAGATATTAACAATTGGGCTCATATCATACTAGCTTTGTTTTAAAATTAGATTTGTAAAATAAGATTCTGCAGGTTTATTCGGGTCCTAGCTGTCATGCTTAAGCGCTTCTATATAATCTCTACTCTATCAGGGGTGGGGATGGGTATAGCTAGCCTCATGCATGTCTTAGGTAGCAGATTTCCTACATATAAGGTACAATCAACGTAGTCATTGAATCCCCCTTTTTTCTATCAAACCATGTTGGTCTCCTCTGACATTCGTCCTGCTTCTGTTCCTGATCAATAATTTTCTGCTTTTTTAAGTAGGATACAGTGGAGGAATGGCAGAATCCAAAGACTTTAAAGATTATGAGGTGCTGGCAGATCATCTTTTATAGGGTCTCGGCTCTTATCTTCAACTCATATATTTATCCTTTTCTGACAACTTCCAAAAAATTTACACTTCATGTCCTTATGATTTAATACTAATTCTGTTGTATATTTTGGAATTATTTTGTCTGGAACCCATGGCTGCTTTGATACTGTTTGTGACAAAAATGACTTAGTCAAATCGTTCTATAATATTCAACTCTTTTCCTGATATGTTGTCTCAGAAATGGAGTTCATTGACGAAAGGAATAATATGGACATGGAGTCATTTTGGCCAGTCATCACTGGTCTCGTCAAGAATAAGGGACAGTGTTTTCTGATATTTCCATACATACAGAACTTATCCTAACTGGATCTGGGTTCTTTTAATTACATCATGGCCAGTTTGGGATTCCTCTGGCTTGTAAGGTTCCTTAATTGCGTTAAAATTTGGGCCGAATGGAGTCAGTTTTGTGTACGAAGGTCAAATCTGGTAATTCAGAATTTTGTCCCTCACCACGACCGCATACACTACATTTTCATTCGCTGGGTGTCATCGGTACCAATTCACCAGTTTATCCATCTGCAGGTCCAGTTTGATGTCTTGTTCTTACGTGTTTGGGGGAGGGGATCGCTATAGAATTTCCTCTCGTTCTTGTGTCTATGGAATCAGATAAAGTAGTCTTACTACTCTCTTCCTTTTCAGGAACTAGAACAGGAACTGATACTCTAGTATTCCTCTTCAATACTCTGGAATATTGGAGAATGAAGAGATATTGTCTCTTTCACAAACCACCTATCTGCTCAAGCAGTCATTTCTATAGTAGTGACTTTCATCAACAAGCAGGGCAGTTGAGGTTATCATATTTTGTCTGGAGTCTTGGTCTTCCTCCTGTGGTGATGTCGGGAAATCTTTCAGCAGCTCACATTCCAGGTAGAATGATTTTCCTTGTAGCTCATTTATTACATCCCATTAAGTTTCTACTCAGTATAGTGTCCAGATCTGATGTTCATATTCTTCCTCCAGGCTAGGCTCTGACGGTAGATGCTCTGGCCCAGTCATAGACCTCACATTTTGTTTAAATATCTTCAATTTAACTTTCTAGTGCCAATTGTCTTTAAGAACTTTTGTCAGCAGTTTCTAGTACAATTGTCTTTAAGAACTTTTGTCAGCAGAATGTATTATCCCTTTAATCACTCCTGCTTGGCCAAATGAGAGTTATTCAGTGGATCTCGTAGTCCTCTTTGTGGAAATCCAAGGCGTCTTACCAATTTTGCTGATTTTCTATCTCGTTTAACAGCAGCTTTCAGTTCATCATTCCACAAATCGTCAATATGTATATATGGTACTTTCCAAGAGACCTGTTTTTCAGAAATTGATTTTTTTGTCTGAACTTTAGTATTCTTAATCAATTTAAACGATCTGTTACAGGAGAATTTACCAGAGTATATTTAAGGTTTTCAAATGGTTGTTAGAACAACACATTATCACACCCGATTCTGTATCCCATCATCAAGTCATAGATTCATGGGATATTTTTTGGTGACTTAAATCTCTGTATGCTGGGGTGGTGTTATTGTTTTCACTAGCATCTATCCTTCTTTATTTTCTAGAAGCCGGTTTGAGAGTTATTAAGTATTTACATCATTTATCCATGGTACAGGTATTTTTAGGGTTTAGCACAAAGACAAATACCTATACCTATAATAAATTCCTCTATTAATTCATTCTTGGGTCCATCTGTTTAATTGTATAACTCTGAAATCATTCTTTTTCTACTAGCTGCCGTGTTTGTTAGATGGCATTTTGATATTCATATTCAGCTGACTGGCGGTAATATTAGATTTCGGATTATCATAAATTTCAATAAGTTTCTTCACCAGACATTCCAGCGACGTAGGAAGTGATCCAATAAATGAAATCCAGAAATCAACTTTCAAGATGGCAGCCCATGGTTGGCGGCGATCTTGGAGTTTGGATCATCGTCAATTTTAATAGGTTTCTTCTCCACACCTAGTCCAACCACCCTATGAAGTTTCAAAGGAATCCGATAAATGGTAACGGGGTAATCATTTGGAAACCAATTTTCAAGATGGCCACCGGTGACTGGCAGCCATCTTGGAGTTTGTATCATTGTCGATTTTGATAGGTTTCTTCCTTTATCATCTCGATAGGTTTCTTCCCCAGAGGTAGTCGAACCACCCTATGAAATTTCATAGCGATCCGATAAACGATAACAGTTATCATATGGAAACGAATTTTCAAGATGGCCACCAGTGGCTGGCAGCCATCTTTGATTTCGGATCATTGTCAATCTCAATAGGTTTCTCTCCCAGAGGTAGTCCAACCACCCTATAAAGTTTCATAGCGATCTGATGAACGATAGCGGAGTTATCAACCAATTTTCAAGATGGCTACCGGTGGCTGGCATAGGTTCGATAGGTTTCTTCCGCAGACCTAGTCCAACCACTGTGTGAAGTTTCAAAGCGATCCAATAAACGGTAACAGAGTTATCATCCAGAAACCAATTTTCAAGATGGCTACCGGTGGTTGGTGGCCATCTTGGTTTTCGGATCACTGTCGATTTTGATAGCTTTCTTCCTCAGACCTAGTCCAACCACTCTGTGAAGTTTCAAAGCGATCCGATAAACGGTAACAGAGTTATCATCCAGAAAACAATTTTCAAGATGGCCGCTGGTGGATGGCGGCCATCTTGGATTTCGGAGGGTTTCTTCCCAATACTGCGTCCAACCACCCTATGAAGTTTCAATGCGATCTGACAAACGGTAACGGAGTTATCATCCGGAAACCACTCTGCTGCCCGCACGCCCGCCCGGACGGACAGCGCCATTACATAATACCCGGCCAAATTTTTTGGCAGGGTATAAAAAACAGATAAATAACATTTATGCCAGTTTAATTGGTGCAGCCAGTTAGATCCAATTAGTGACACTGCTGGTCCTTTGCTTTCTTAGGAGTATGCAGATGAATAAATAATATCCTCTAATTAGCCCATTATATAATTACAGCTTTATTGCATTAATCTGACTCACCCCTACTTTCTACATGTAAAATACTTAAAAACAAGAGGCCCAAGGGGCCTGTGTAGGTCACCTGGAGCACCATCAATTTTTGTCAAAAATTGTTGGTTGGTGGTTTAGCAGTCTTTTTAATGAGTTTGTGGACATTTTTGCAAGTGCAATATGCCGCCAAACACACTACATTTTGATTGCCCCACGGCGCCCATGTTTTTTTGATGGATCAACTTCCCTTGAACAAATTTAAAGGCCCAAATTTCGGCCCGATCCCTTCAGCAGTTCTGGAGGAGTCATTTTCATGAAAACCAGGTCATCCAAGATGGTCGCCAACCCATTTGGTCAATCAAGTCCTCTTGAACAAACCTGGCTTACCTCTTGGCCTAGATGAAGATTCCCCAAGTGGTTTTGGAGAAGACTTAAAAGACATTTCCTGAAACTGCCCGAAATCCAAAACGGCTGCTGGGAAAATTGGCAGATCGAGTTCATTTGAACAAACTTGGATCATTATGCCCTAAGGATGCTTCCTGTCAAATATAATTGAAATCGGCCTGGCAGTTCTCGAGAAGACATTTTAAATTTCCCATTGCTTTAGCATGGGAGCTTTTGACGAGAAAATTATCCAAGATGGCCGCCAAACCGTTTATCCGACAGTTTCGAAAATTGCAAATTTGAGCTCAGAAGACCCAAAAACATATATAGAACCAATTTTGGCCTCGAAATCCATCAAATAAAAAAATCCAATATGTCCGCCAAACACACTACATTTTTATTGGCCTACGGCGGCCATGGTTTTTGATGGAGCAACTTACCTTGAACAAACTTTAATGGCACTTAGTCCCTAATCATATCTCGCAAATTTAGGCCCGATCCCTTAAGCGGTTCTGAAGAAGTCGTTTTCGTGAAAACTAGGTCAACCAAGATGGCTGCTGAAGCATTCGGTCAATCAAGTCATCTTGAACAAACTTGGCTTACCTCTTGTCTAGATGACGTTTCATAAGTTTTGAATCGATTCCCCAAGCCATTTCAGAGGAGATTTTTAAAGACATTTCCAAAAATCGTCCGAAATCCAAGATGGCCACTGGCCAAATTGGCCGATCGGCTTTGTTTGAACAAAATGAAATCTCTATGCCATAAGGATGCTTCCTGCCAAATATAATTCAAATCGGCCCAGCAGTTCTCGAGAAGAAGATATTTTTAATTTCGCATTGCTTTAGTATGGGAGCTTTCGGCGGGAAAATGATTCAAGATGGCCACCAAACCGTTTATCCGACAGTTTCGAAAATTGCAAACTTGAGATCAGAATACCCAAAAACCTACATAAAACCAATTTCGGCCTCAAAATCCATCAAATAAAAATATCCAATATGGCCGCCAAACATGCTACATTTTGATTGGCCCACGGCGGCCATGTTTTTTGACGGATCAACCTCTCTTGAACAAACTTTACTGGCCCTTAGTTCCTAATCATATCTGCCAAATTTCAGCCTCATCCCTTCAGGGGTTCTGGAGAAGTTATTTTTGCTAAAACTAGGTCAACCAAGATGGCCGCCGAACAATTTGACCAATTAAGTTCCCTTGAACAAATTTGGTTCAGCTCTTGCCATAGATCATATTTCATGAGGTTTCCTTCAATCCCTCAAGCGGTTTCGGAGAAGAAGATTTTTAAAGACGTTTCTAAAAATCTGCCAAAATCCAAGATGACCACCGGCCTATTTGGCCGATTGGCTTCCTTTGAACAAATTTGGATTCCTATGCCCTAAGGATGCTTCCTGCCAAATGTAATTGAAATTGGCCCAGCGGTTCTTGAGAAGAAGTCGTTTAAAGGAAAAGTTGACGGACGGATGGACGACAGACGGATGACGGACACACGATGGACAGTCGCCACAACATAAGCTCACTTGGCCTTTCAGGCCAGGTGAGCTAACAATTTAACTGAAAGCCGTTGTTCACAGTGGCAGGAACTACTTTAAGTCAAGCTGATTTCAAAATATTCAACAGGTATCATGCTACAAACCTGATAACCAGCAGCGTATTTTGAAAACATTCGGACTGAAACTCATTGCTTCCACCGGAGACAGTGACTTTCAACTATGTTTTCAAAAATGATTAGCAGTAATTTAACAATATTGAGATAATCGTTCTATAGCAGTGCCTGTGCAGAATTTTATTTGATATTCACGTATGCGGTACTTGCACAAACAGTTGCCACACACAGGAGTGCAAAGAACCGGCACCGTCACTAATCATGCTAATTGGTTCCAGGTTAACCAAAATGGCTACCATCACTAGAGTCACATAAATGTGTTCCAGTATTTTTTGTGAAATTATTCCGATTTTTATTGATGGTAGTATTTTTTATTAGTATATTAACACTTTAATAGTCATACTGGCCAAAACTGGCCTTTTCTACGCTTGTGTGGAATGTCCATTTACCGGTCAAGAGAATAAGATTTTGAAAATGTATCACTAGAATGACTGGCTCGGTTATCGAGCCAGTCATTCCAGTGATAAATTTTCAAAATCTTATTCTCTTGCCTTGTAAATGGACACTCAATAAGAATATATTCAAATTTTCTTGACCAAATTTGACCATTAAATGATTAAGTTATCATCAAACAGTATATGATAGTCTACATGTCCTTTCCTTTAACCCTTCTTGTGTCAACAGCGCCTTAAAATGATAAAACGTTTCTCATATCGATGACCCTTTAATGGTTAACGTTTTCAAATTTGAAATTTTCGCTCCGTGAATGTCCAGTTACAGACCACTGCAATTTACAAAGATAGTTTCCTGCTGATCTGGAAAGGGATATTTCTCAAGCCCACTTGCAACAGAGGCAGTTTTTTGGCCTGCTTGATGATTAACCGGTTAATGGTTAAGAAAATCTAAATTATTTAGCTATGGTTGCCGACCAACAAAAGACTATTTTTTAATAATTATTACCGGAATGACTGGAGTCAGTTACAGATATTCCAGGGTAAATTTTCAAAATAGGTCTGTTGGCCTACAAATGGAAATTTCTCACATCCACAGCAGAGTTCAGTTTTAGGCAGCATGACAATCAGAGGGTTAATGTGCCACAAGAGGTTAGTTATGATGGTTACTGAATTTAGGCATTTATTAGCTTGACAAGGCATCGTGAATATGATGAGAACTACAGTGGATGAACACCATATTCGTGATTAGAGAGACAATCGAAGAGCTTAAGGGGAACCCCACACTGCCTGATGAGCACTACACATGTATGACTACAAACAATGCTAGTCCGATGAACTAAGACGGTGCAATTCACCAATTTTGCCAGTCTGCTGCCCTACAGAAGAAAGTCCCATTAATTACAAAGGTCCAACTCAAGCTAAAAATCAGTATAGATTGACAGCAAAATGAGCAGACACCAGCTGATTAGCACTGAAATCGCTCGCCTGCAGGGAAGTCTGACCATTCCGCACAATAACTTGGTCACTATAGAGCGATATACGCATTAATAATGCAGCATAAAGCGGTAGTCAGTGAGTGTATGCGAATTTCAAGGTGGATTTATCTCCCCTCAAGGCATCCGCGCGACCGCCACCACTATGCTATATCTAGCATGGCTAGTGTGAACAAGGAAAGCTATAAACAACTGTAATTTAATCACAGCACTGAGTGTTGCGATAAAGTCAGATTACACACTAATTTGGCGCTGATGCAAATTGAAATCAGAAGATGGTTTGGCAGCACATTGCAACTGTATCCTCAGAGAAAATGTGAGAAATTAGATTTATTCCATGTGACAGTGGGAATAATCACACATGAGTTGTCCATAATAAATAGGTCAACAATCAGGTTACAATGAATGCCTCTTCAGAGAATGTGAATCTTGTGTGCCTACTGCTCTCTCTCTGGGTCACATGGATGGCGTCAATCCGTCAGTCAAGCATTTCATCTCATAAACAATGGACAAATCCAGTTTTAGCTATTCCCCACCCATCTCTAGCTAAGCGCCACCGACGCTTAGCTCGTGTTGGAATCAATTGATGCCGGCACTCTGAATCTCAATTCCAAAAAAACTATACACATAAGCTGTTGAATATTTTGAAACTAATTTGACAGGGTGCCAACTAAAATTAGTCTCAGAATATTCAACAGCATGTTTATTAAATAGTAAAGACGTACAATTCGTACAACTTGATGCACTATTAAGCGCTTATGACGGATTAAATAGTGTCACTCATGACGTAATTCATTTATGTCCGGCTACATGTACATGTGGCATTGCTCATTACGATGTCATATAATTGAATGATAAACTGGATTCATCATGAAGTCTTTCATGAAGTGTATGAATTCTATGTCTTTGATGAATTTACAGGTTAGGAAACATTCTGTTGAATATTTTAAAACTAATTTAACTTGGAGTTGGCATAGGCACAAACATCCCACAATCATATTAGTTTTCCAAATATTCAACAGCTTACCTATATAATTACCTTGAAATTTGGATTCTGGGAGTTCAGGATTCAAAGCATAGCATACAAATCAATTCTAACACATAGAAATGTCTGTGGCATAAGTAGACATGATCCTTCCATCCTCACAATACACAGATTATTTGAAGATGATGAGGCGTGTCCATGACATTGTCCAGAAACTGACCAGAAACACAGTTGCTTTTCAGGCCTTGAAGCTAACCATTTAATGGTCAACAGAAGTCAGAAAACCCCTCATTTTGCCCAGTGAATGTCTATTTGACGACCAAGAGATTATCTTTTAAAAATTACGAATGGAACGACTGGCTGGGTTAAAAACTCTGAGCTTGGCCTGTTGAGGGACATTCCTCTAGACCACTCAGCTGAGGCAGGTTTTAGCCGCTTGACCATTAACTCAAATCTTGTCAAGATAACACAAATGTTTGTTAGTTAATGGCTATTGGCAGGGCAAGAATATTTTTGAAATTTACTGAAAGGACTGGCTCGGTTATTAGACATTCTCATGGTGAATTTATAAGTCTTCTCTTGGCCTGCACGTTTTCGCTGGCTTGCCCAGGGGTCTACTATGAAGCTTGGTGTTACAACTTTGAAATGAACTATGAAGCTTGGTGTTACAACTTTGACATGAACTATGAAGCTTGGTGTTACAACTTTGACATGAACTAGTATGAAGCTTGGTATTACAACTTTGACATGAACTATGAAGCTTGGTGTTACAACTTTGAAATGAACTAGTATGAAGCTTGGTATTACAACTTTGACATGAACTAGTATGAAGCTTGGTATTACAACTTTGACATGAACTATGAAGCTTGGTATTACAACTTTGAAATGAACTAGTATGAAGCTTGGTATTACAACTTTGACATGAACTATGAAGCTTGGTGTTACAACTTTGAAATGAACTATGAAGCTTGACTTCAAACATAAAATACATATATAGAGGGCTTATCAATACATTTATCAATGACTATGCCATCTGACCTTTTGACTCCAAAGTAATTGTCTTCTCTCATTAGCAAGGGTCAAAGTTTTGTGCAGCATGATATATAAACTACTAAGGCGAGGTAAAAGCAGAATTTTATTGTTGAAAAGCCGCCCCCGCCCCCCACTCCAGTTTTATCCTTATTACACTCACCTTGACACATTGACACCAAGGTGATTGTGTGATGCCCTCTCATTATAAGGAAGAAGTGTCCCTTTATGTTTAACCACACAAAATTGAGCTACGCACAAAATGTTGGGTTTGATTAAAACCAGGCTTCAGCAAGGGCAGTGTAACCTTGACCTTTGACATTTTGACCCTAAGGTGGCATTCCCCCTCGTGACAAAGAAGCATGTGTCCAGCTTTGGCTCCAGTATGATTAAGCAAACATGAGATATAAACAGTCAACTTGAGCTAAACACAAAATGGTACTGTTTAAGTTTTTCCCAAGACCACAATTACCTTTGACCTTTTGGTCCGAACGACATTGTGTCATACTCTCTCATTATAAGGAAGCGTGTGTTTAATTTGAGTTCAGTATGATTAACTAAACATGAGATATGAACTACTAGGTTGAGCTAAATGCAAAATGTTAATGCTGAAAAAACAGCCATTTATCAACATCACAACAATATTGGCATTTGACCTCTGAGCCCAAAGGTCAGTGTCATACCCTCTCCTTATAAGGAAGTTTGTGTACAAGTCTGGGTCCCAGAAAATTAAGCAAACCAGATATAAACTGCTAAGTTCATCCAAACACAGAATGTTAATGTTGAAAAAACAAAGTTTTAATCAAGGTTACTGTGACCTTGCCCTTTGACCTTTTGACCCAAGGTCATTAAGTGATGCGGTGTTATTATAAAGAAGCAATTTTGTGTCCAAGTTTGGGTCCAGTATCATTAACCAAACATGGGATATTAAACATAAAAGTTGAGCTAAACAAAAAATGCTAATGTTGAAAAAAACAAGGTTTTTACCAAGGTCACAGTGACCTTGCCCTTTGGCCTTTTGACTCATGGTCATTGTGTGATGTGGTGTCATTATAAGGAAGCATGTGTCCAAGTTTTGGTCCAGTATAATTAATGAAACATGAGATATAAACAGAAAAGTTGAGCTAGACTCAAATTGGACGGCAACGTCGCCACCGCTGTCGGATAATGTTCAGGGTATAACAATAGTTTGTTTTACTTCGCAAAGTCGAGCTAAAAATAGTTTTCAGGGTGTGGATGCTTATCAGGCACATATAACTTTTCTAATATATAACGTGACCAACTCCTTAAATAATATATGTACATATAGTCCAGTCATTATATGAAAAAAGTGGCTCAACCCACCACAAATTGCAACAGAATTTATTTTATCACTATTCTTCTCAGAAAAGCAAATAAAAGAACATATTAAGTCTTCCAAATTTGAAGTAGTGGAACAGATGGCCGCCACAATATTTAAAATTGCACATTTTTCATCTCATTTTTACTTCTAATTAAGTTATTTGTAATGTTAAAGGTGTTAAGCCACACTTCAGTAAGTGATACATATAAATAAATCATAAAACGTCCTGTATAATCTAAGGCGTGAAAAGCACATAATTTACAGGAATCCAAAATGGCCACCATAATATTTGATATTACAGTTTTGACCTTATTTTCACTTCTATTTAAGCTTATTTTCAATGCTTAAAGGTGATACACCATTACCATCTTTTACCATTAAAATAGCGTGATTAGAATTTAAAACGTTTTAAAACTATATAATGTCAAATATTGTGGTTGCCATCTTGAGTTATACAAATTAGGCACTGTTAAATACCACTTGAAATTTTTTAGGCTTTGTGTGTTATTTGCTTTTCTGAGATAAACAGTGAAAAGAATTTCTGCTGTAGCGTGTCTGTTGCAATTTGTTGCAGTACATGTACATGTCTGTGCTGTATGTCAGTTCGCATGTGAGACATTATGTGGTCACATGTGTTCTAACATTTGACAAGTTCCTTTGGGGGAAGGCTCTAACAATACATGAGAGTGCACAAGC
The DNA here is from genome assembly GCA_034401795.1 of Chaetoderma sp. LZ-2023a. NCBI lineage: Eukaryota > Metazoa > Mollusca > Caudofoveata > Chaetodermatida > Chaetodermatidae > Chaetoderma > Chaetoderma sp. LZ-2023a. The sequence goes on along the minus strand of CM067373.1, from coordinate 130,136,597 downwards.
AAATACTAAGATTTGGTCCATTGTACTGAGACTTGGTCGATACCATGCAAAAATTAGTTTCTTAGGCTCTATTGCACACCTTACTGCAGACACGGTTCTGCTGGAATTGCTGGAGTGCACATATATGAGCAACACAGTAGGTAATATCCTGAGGGGAAATCGATTTCCAAGGTCCTCAGTGCCATGCTAATGTCACATGTCTTTGACATACCAGTACGACACCCTACAGCAAGTCGGGCGGGAGATGAGCAAGAAGGCACAGTTACAGCAGTCTTCTCGTGAAACTTATGTACCTCAACTGAATCTGATTAAAGCACTAGCGAAAAGGCAGATGTCATGCCAATGCCAGAGGTCCTTATTGCTGCAGGAGCACTGTATGATGATATAATGGACCTCAACTGAATCTGACCAAAGCACTAGTGAAAAGGCAGATGTCACGCCAATGCCAGAAGTCCTTATTGCTGCAGGAGCACAGTATGATGATATAATGGATGAGTGAATCACATTAGACAGCTTACAGAACTACAACGTCCTGCAGGCCATAAATCTGAAACTACTGGCAGGTAAAACACCATGTAGAACAAATGCACAGACAAGTTGTGGTTGCAATAGCTGAAAATGGTGACTATTTTCCAGACATTCATCAAAGTAGAGCGGACTGGTAATTGGAAGCTGCATTTGAAGATGATGCAGGAAATGCCACCATAGCTGGCAGCTACATGCAACGACAATTATACCAAATCTGTTCACCTGTATTTGCATAACATGGAGAGCCTATTTGAGCAACATTCAGATGCGTACCTGTACTTTCAAGATGGAATATGCAATGAGAACCTGGAAGATGTATTTTATATTTCAGTATGAACTGTGCACTTACCCTCCTGCACTTTTCGGGCATATATATATACATACAAATCCACTAGCACACAAACCATCCTTTGGTTATGCAGTTCGGAAGTTGATGGCTGCAGATATGCCTGTAATGTCAGGGGATGCGCAATACATATGAAATAGTGTGCGTGCATGCGTGCATGCCATTCCTGAACATGATCTCATGGAATCGTGGTTCAACATATGAGATGATATGTCAGCAATACATCAAATATGTATAAATCACTATGGTCAGCCAGTTCTAATGTTTGATGAATATTTGCATGGGTTAAGCAGAAATGGAAAATCTCAGCAGTAAATGACATGGATGTTTTTTGCAGCAACTCTAGAATTATCAAGTTCTATAATTTTCAGTGGACGAAAGGAAGACTTCCTTTCCAGCAATGAAAATAAACAAGGGTTTATAACCATGCTCGGTGATACCCTAGAGCATCGTGGATGTCACATAGAACATGGTAAGGTGGACGCTGATCTACTAATCATGCAGACTCCAATTGGCATTGATGAGAGAATGACTAAACCAACTTTTTTCATTGCAGATGACAGACATTCTGGTATTACCCTGTTTTCACTCACAGTCCACCACACCTAATATATACCCTCGGCCTCATCCCCGGTATAGCACGAAAAATGAATCACGATGCTGGAATATTGCTCTCCTGAGAAGCATACATAGCCGACAAATATGTAACTGTGTTTTTGTTCAGGCTATGCTTGGGTGCGACACGGCATCACATATATGTGTATTGGGAAAGGACGTTGCATTGAAACTAATGCACACCAGTCAAGTGTTACAGGAACAGGCTGAACTATTTAGAGATACAAACAGGACAAAAACATGTCATAGCAGCAGGGGAGAATGTCATAGTCGCATTGTACAAAAGTCAATAAGGTGACAAGCTAGATATCCTCAGAGTGCAATGCTTCCACCAGAAGGTAGGCAGTAGTACATCATATGTGAAGCCAGACTGCGGTGTTCCTCCCAACCTCAGCAGCTGCCAAATTCCACCGTATGTGCGTCTACCGGTACATACAAGTGGGTGGCACCTGGAGATCATATGAAACCAGAAGACTGAAGATGATATGAACATGATATACGTGTTCTGTCAAATATAGATAACAGACACGGAAGCAGCAGCCCCAGTAGGGCTGCTGGAGGTTGTTAGCCGTTACTCTAATATGGGATGTAGGAACAGACAGGGTTTTTCAGGAATAGTGGACTAGATTGCTCTACTGGGTGTGGTCAGTGCAATGCTGTATGTATTAATGTGTCAAACATGCAAGATTATCAAACATATGATGCATAAATCATTGTCAAAGATTATATTGAATTATAGTCAACGGATCTGTGAAGTAACAGTTATCATGGTAACACTCAATGCATAGGTTATGGTTGCCTGGTCCTCGTCACTAGGCAAGAATAGACCTAAATCCTAATTATCCATCATGTTTGCCCATACAGACAATGCTATACACTATTCCAGAGCAATTTATGGTCGCCTGCTCCTCGTCACTAGGACATAATATGCCTACATGTATGTCATAATTATCCGTGCAGACAATATTAATACACACTTTACTATCTGCTGTCAATTAGGAACGTCATGGTTCCATTGAACAACAATACAATCAGCCTTTTCTATAACTGATGCACTTTAGGCCTTAAATTAAGTTGTCGCTAAACAAATGCAGTCGCTTAATACAACTCGTTTGCTATCTTGAATAGCTTATTATAGCACGATCATCGCGGTGGTGGCTATGTGTAGGGCAACTTATACGAATCGTAACGTTCATGTTAGATTGTAAAGATGTGTTTGGATATAATGCATCCGTGCGGTTTATTGTTCGAAGTTCCAAAATCAAAATAAAACACTGAATAGTTAAACCTGTCTATAACAGGCACTGTATGTGCAATCATAGTGTTCCCTTAAGCACAGATTGTCCCTTAATACACATTAATTACGGACAATTATTGGCAGTTCTTTAAGATGTCTGGTCTTGTGACCACACACTTTAAAAAGCTGCCATCTATTGGTCCCTAAAAGTACTGCCTGATAAGGATAAGTCTGCATAGAAGTCTATGGTCCACAAATGTTAGTCATTCTTGTTTATTTCTCTACCATTAAAGTATATGGTTAATGTCTCAATGATTAAGGTTCGTGAAAATATAGTCAAACATTCAGAGCTAATGTAAATGTGTACGGCAAAATAGTTCAAATCAGGATAATATTGGATTTTATTGGCAGCCGGTTTGAGTTTAAAAAAATAAAATACATGTATTTCTACTGCAGTCATTTTGTATTATCAATATTTCATATTAGATATAGTATACTAGCATCTTGAAAGAACGGAAAAGTTTGGTTAGAAGACAATAAATGGTCACGACTGATGAATTCTAAGATTGGGACCACCATCTTGGAGTTATGCAAATTAGGAATTGTTCAGCTAGTTGAACACTTGATAAAGTTAGAATGTTATATATAAATATATCCCTTACTTGTACTAAAGAGCATTGATTGGAAGTGAAATTAGAACAAAACGATGTAATCTCAAATACGGTGGTGGCCATCTTGGATTTATGCAAATTAGGCACTGTTCCACTACCTCAATTTTGGAAGACTTTTATTTGCTTTTCTGAGATTAATGGTGATAAAATTAATTCTGTTGCAATTTGTGCGGGTCATTTCATATATTGACTGGACTAATATGAAATACATATTATTCTTACCATAATCAGTGTTTTCTGGTTCACCACACCTGGAAGGCCAGAAGCACGGTGTCTGCAGAAAAAAGTAGAAACCATATAAATTACATGTCTTGAAATGAACCCGCTAGCCAGAGGCTACAGTACAGCTCAGAAAGAAACAGGTATCCAAAACAAAAAAAGATACATATTAGCCAAACTTAGTACAATTTTGAACCCAAGATAAGAAATGTTCTGTTGAGTATTTTGGATTTAATTTGATTGGAAGCCATTGCTGCATTAAAGGATAACTAATCCCATCTCTTGATAGCTATTCAGGTGATCTAACACGCCGGTCATAAACTATTCAGGTAATTTTAAGCTTTTTATCACGCCGCTAAGGAAAGATATTCAGGATTTAGTAGTTTAACGTTGGTACATTTCTACACCCTATGATGGCTGTCATGATTTACTTTTCAACCAATCAGAAAAACACCAGTGTGTCTGCCTCGGTATAAACGCTCAGTCATAGAGGCTCCCGCTATAGTTTGGCAATGTGGTATAAAAGCAATCCTACAGGTAAGCTGTTGAATATTTTGAAACCAATTTGGTTGGAAGTTGTTGCTGCCTATGGCAGCAACAACTTCCAGTCAAATTAGTTTCAAACTATTCAATGGGATGAGCATTACATAATAAAGAGTGTGATGCATTGGAGCTTACATGACATCACCCAGAATAGCTTGAGGAGACAAAATTGTGTTGATCACTGTTCAACATTTACTCGATATTACAAAACAGATAATTGTAATACAGATCAGGGAATGTGACAGGATATGAATGATATGGAATCTATAAACCATATTCTATCGGTGCAATACAACATTTCAGATGAGATTAGCATCGCTTTAAGCTAAAACTGGATTCATCCATTCCTTGAGAAATGACAAAGGAAATTCTGTAGGTGAATAAGGTTTACAAATGTTGCATGGTCTGCATTCAGAACACTCACATGAGCTTAAATTATATGTTATTTCTTTTTTATTTACTGTGCCAGCAACATTCCTAACATTTACTACCTTAGAAATTGGCCTGATTACGCTATTTAATTATTGATACAACTTGGTAATGGATTGGTTTTTTGGATAGCCGATATTGTAATCTATGCTAGACATGTTGTCTTTGTTCAGCTTCTTGTTGTTGTTGCTGCTGTTATTGTTGTTGTTGTTGTTGTTGTTGTTGTTCATAAACTTATGCTTACTATTTTATAACGAACAATGCCAGAATATTTAGCATACAGCGGTTAACTCATTAACACTTTAATGCTGAAGATTTTCCAAGAAAATTACCATTTTTTGCTTATTGAATAGTCATCTGAAGGCCAAGACTAAAGGCCAAATATCTTTCCTTGGCACGCAAATGGGTGTTCAATAAGCAAATATTTAGATTTTCTTGACCATTTCTTTGCATTACCTGATGGACTCCTGCAAGTGACAGGACAATAATTTCAATGGACAATGACTCTGGAAGCGGTGAATATTTTGAAAACAATTTAAATGAAAGTTGTTGGTGGCTAAGTCAGAGTTAAACCATATGGAACATATGGTCTGCCAAAATTCAGCAGGCAGACAGTTAAATGTTAATGACATTCATTTTTATTTGCCTTAATGTTCACATCTATTGATAAAAGAAACATATTCTAATTAAATTTAGGACTATTTATTACTTTATGGACACTTTAACTAACTAGAGCTGCAGACAGCATTTTAGATAAAACCAGTTCAATATCAGTTGTATGTTTGCTATGGTGCAACTGACAACAAATATATTTATAAGTTTACTGAAAACTGTTGCTGCCTATAGCAGCAACAACGCTCCATCAAGTTGTCAAAATAATTACCTGGTAATACAATTGTCACTAGGTAATGATCTGATAACAATTTGGCTGAAAATCGTTGACGCAACAATTTTCAATTAGATTGTTCTAGAAATAATCGGCAAGGCTGTCAATGTTGCAAAACTTGCTAAAGATATTTCGAGCAACTTTATTGACAGCCATTTCTGACTTAAAGGCAGCAAATGCATTGTCAAATTTCTCACAGAATAATCAGCGGTCTTTCTATTTTGTTAGCTAACAAGTGCGTGTAAAACTAGTTGGGCCTATATATGATATACTGAATCGAGACCCAGTGCCAGATATATGCTCGAAAATTCTGCGCATTTCCTTGTCAATCAGGAGGTAAGCATATTATTCTATTCACGGTAGGCATGTCAGAAGCGATCGTGCATGTGTTGGTGGACAGCTTGATCTTTGCATACATATTTCACACCTGGAATATGCACATGCTATAGGCCTAACTAATTGTGTACTTGTTACCTAACAAAAAAGAAAAACCTGCTGATTATTCTGATAAACAAGAATTCCGCGGAATAAATGTCCCGCCTGTCTCCTGTTTGTCGCAGTCACATTGACATTTGACCTTGTGACCTCCGTGTTATGCTGCTTTCAAAGATAGGTAACAATGTATTCAATTTTAGTTCCAATATAGGATTAACCAATCCTGAAATATAATTGATTTGCTGAATGGAAAAACTTATGGTTGAAATAGCAATATCAGAATGGCCTTGACCTTTGACCTGGTGACCTCCATGTCACCATCCTGTATCCTCTTGGTATAAGCAACCATGTACCCAAGTTGTGTTCCATTAGGGTTAAGTAATCCCGAAATATAAGATGATAAGATTTGTTAAGCCTAAAAACTTAACTGCAAAATAACAAAGTTTTGTAGAGGTCAGAATGACTTGGATCTTCAACGTTGTGACTTCAATGTCAACATGCTGCTTCCTAGCATCATAGGTAACAATGTATCTAAGTTTAGTTTCAATAAGATTAACCATTCCTAAAAGACAAGCTGAGAAGCTTTGCTAAATGCAAAAACTTAACATTGAAAAAACAGTTTTGTATCACGGTCACAGTGACCATGACCTTTGACCTTGTGACATCAGTATCAACATGCTGCATCCTATCATTATAGGTAAAAATGTATCCACGTTTAGTTCCAATAGGATTAAGCAATACTGAAATATAAGCCGAGAAGTTTTCCCAAACGCAAAAACTTAACATTGAAGAGTTTTGAATCAAGGTAACAGTGACCTTGACATTTGACCTTGTGAACTCAGTATCAACATGCTGCTTCCTAACATTATACGTAAAAATGTATCCAAGTTTAGTACCAATAGGATTAACCAATCCTGAAATATAAGCTGATAAGTTTTGCTAAACGCAAAAACTTAACATTGTTGACGCCGTCACCGCCGTTGGAAAAGCGACACATATGTCTCGCTTTCTACATCGTGGACGAGACAAAAATTGGGCACCGCTGTTGCTGCCTTAGTCAGAAATGACTCAATAAAGTTGTTAGAAAAATCTTCATGCAGCAAGTCCTGCAACATTGACTGCCCAGCTGATTATTTTGAGAACAATTTGATAGAAAATTGTTGCATCAATGACTTTCAGCCAAATTGTTATCAAATAGATACCTAGTGTCAATTGTATTATCAGTTGATTATTTTGACAACAACTTGATGGAAAGCTGCTATAGGCTGCAACAGTTTTCAGTTGTCACTTGGACCATAGCAAACATACAACTGGTATTGAACTATGCTATTACTATACGCTCACCTTGGAAGCCAGCATAAGTATGACTCGCATTAGCATTACGAGAATGGTTTCATACCAACAATTGCACAACGGCGAAGAGAATAGAGTCTGAAATAATGGCGCCAGAAAATATCTATCTAAAATGGCGCCTACGGCTCTAGTTAGGTAGTGTCCATAAAGTAACAAATAGACCTAAATTTAGCTAGGATATGTCTTTTTCCCAATAGATGAGAACTTTAAAATCATGTTTTGTGACTTTCTGAATGACAGATCTACATTATATTATAGTGAAGAGTATACAAGCATATAGTGAAGAGTACACAAGAATTCCTGTGACATGTTGGTCTAAAGACTAATCTGCCTGTAGGAACATTCCTAAGGGCACTGTAGGAGTAATGCTTAACCCTTTAACACTCATATATCTGCCAAAAACATCCTCTGCAGTGGTCCTGAGAAATGTCCATCTGCACACCAAGAGAAGACTATTTTTGGAAATTTACCACTGGAATGACTGGATCGATAACCGAACCAGTCATTTCAGTGGTAAATTTTCAAATATAGTCTTCTCTTGGTCTGCAAATGGACATTTTCTGAGAAATTCAAAACTTTTCTTAACAAATTCGAGGGTTAAATGGTCACGCATTAACCATTTACTGCTCAAAATCCATCAAGAAAATCACAATCTTAGAGAACATATTTTTAATAGGTTATTGAGCCAGCTTTTCGTTTTAGATTTTTTTTAATAGTCCTCCATTTGCATATGGACATGCCTCAAGACCACTGCAGATGCCATTTTTTGGCTGGCTTGAGTGTTAGAGACAAGGATTTGTTAATATGTATAATGCAATCATAATGATGATTATTCAGATTTATGCCTATGTGTTGAATGTTGAGATTAAACTTGTCAAAGAGAACTGCACTTAATTACACTGATTTTAAATTAATTACTATTAATTAGAGGCATGTTAGAATTATTAACCTTGCCAATCACACAGATTAGATCTGAACCAAATTCAGATTTAGGAAATAAATTTTTATAAATCATTTAATCATTTAATACTCAGATTTTGTTAAGAAAATAAAAAATTTCTCAGAAAATTTCCATTTGCAAATCACACAAACTAGACTATTTTTTTAGAATTTACCACTGGAATGACTGGCTCGAATATAATTGAGCCACTCATTCCGGTGGTAAATTTTCTAAAAAATTATTCTTTTGGCTTACAAATGGACGATTCTCAAGACCACAGCAAAAGCCACTTTTGGTTGGTTTGAGTGCCAAAGGGTAAACTAACATTATTGACAATATCTATACACCAGATTAACTGTATGCTTGCAGATGGGGAGACAACTGGCTGTGGTATTAGCGAGGTTGACTGGTAATCAACCGGGCAGGGTTCAAATCCCACTCAATTGTCAGCCGATGAGGTGGCGGATGAGCAGTTGGTGGAAACATAGGCAATCTCCTTCACACCTCATTGCCTCTCTCCACCCAGGAATATAAATGGGTAACAACGTAAAAACTGGGGAAGTTACCAATAATAGACTGAAATAAAACCAGCCTAGAAATGGCGTGAATGGGACATGGAATCAGGGACTCGATAGATGCCAATCAAATCAATAACTTCTATGATTGTTCTGAAATTTGGATAATTATGGGTCTATACACTTAAGGGTCAAACCACCCAAAAACAGACCTTTGTCGTGGTCTTAAAGTTCTCATTTATTCTTAAAAGATACATATCCTGGCTAAATTAATGACTATTTGTTACTTTATGGACACTTTAACTAACTAGACCTGTAGCCGCCATTTTAGATAGATATTTTCTGGTGCCATTATTTCAGACTCTATTGTCTTTGCCGGTACGCAATTGTTCGTATAAACCCATTCTCGTACCGCTAATAATGCTAATCATTCCTCTGTTGGCTTCCAAGGTAAGCGCACTGATGTGCATAGCAGTTCAATACCAGTTGTGTATATTTCCTATGATGCAAGTGACAACAAATATATTTATAACAAGTTTACTGAAAACTGATGCTGCCTATAGCAGCAACAACTTTTGTCAAACTTTTGTCAATACAAGAGGCCCAAGGGGCCTGTGTCGCTCAACTGGAGTGCTATGCATTTTTGTCAAAATTGTTGGTGGGTGGTTTAGGAGCAGTCTTTTAAATGAGTTTGGGGACATTTTTGCAAGTCAAATATGGCTACCAAACACACTACATTTTAATGGATCTACTGCGGCCATGTTTCTGACACAGCTCCTTCGCTTGAAAAAAATTTAATGGCACTAAGTATCTAAGAATATCTCCCAAATTTCAGCCCAATCAGCTCAGTGGTTCTGGGGGGGGGGGTTTGGCAAAAAATAGGCTATCCAAGATGGCCGCCAAACCATTTGGCCAATCAAGTTCCCTTGAACAAACTTGATGCAGCTCTTGCCCTAGATGATATTTCATGCATTTTGAATTGATCCCCAAGCGGTTTGGGAGAAGATTTTTAAAGACATTTCTAAAAATCGACCAAAATCCAAGATGGCGCGAGAATACATTTTAAATTTCTCATTGCTTTAGTATGGGAAATTTTGGCGGGTAAATGATCCAAAATGGCCGCTAAACCATTTATCCGACAGACTCGAAAATGGCAAATTTGAAATGACAATACACAAAAACATCTATAAAATTAACTTTGGCCTCAAAATCCATCAAATAAAAAATTCCAATATGGCTGCCAAACACGCTATATATTGATTGGCGCACGGCGGCCAGGTTTTTTGACGGATCAACTTCTCTTGAACAACCTTTAATGGCCCTTAGTCCCAAATCATATATCACATATTTCAGCCCGACCGCTTCAGCGGTGAAGAAGTAGTTTTTTTGTGAAAACTAGGTCATCCAAGATGCCCCCTGAACTATTTAGTCAATTAAGTTCCCTTGAACAAACCTGGTTCAGCTCTTCCACTAGATCATATTTCGTGAGTTCTGAATCGATCCCTCAAATGGTTTCGGAGATTTATAACATTTCTAAAAATCAGCCGATATCCAAGATGGACACTGGCCAAATTGGCCGATCAGCTTCGTTTGAACAGACTTCAATCTCTATGCTCTAAGGATACTTCCTGCCATATATAATTGAAATCGGCCCAGTAGTTCTCGAGAAGACATTTTAAATTTCACATTGCTTTAGTATGGGAGCTTCTGGCGGGAAAATACTCCAAGATGGCCGCCAAACCGTTTATTCGACAGTTTCAAAAATTGCAAATTTGAGATCAGAATTAACCCAAAAACCTATATAAAAACAATTTCGGCCTCAAAATCCATCAAATAAGAAAATCCAATATGGCTGCCAAACATGCTATATTTTGATTGGTCCACGGTGGCCATGTTTTTTGATGTATCAACTTCTCTTGAACAAACTTTAATGGCCCTTAGTCCCTAATCATATCTACCATATTTCGGCCTGATTCCTTCAGTGGTTCGGGAGAAGTTATTTTCACTAAAAACTAGGTCAACCAAGATGGTCGATGAACCATTTGACCAATCAAGTTCCCTTGAACAAACTTGGCTCAGCTCTTGCCCTAGATCATATTTCATGAGGTTTTCTTCAATCCCTCAAGCAGTTTCGGAGATTTTTAAAGACCTAAAAATCGGCCAAAATCCAAGATGGATGCCTGCCAGATTGGCGGATCGGCTTCGTTTGAACAAACTCGGATCCCTATGCCCTTAGGATGTTTCCTGCCAAATATAATTGAAATCGGCCCAGCGGTTCTTGAGAAGTCGTTTAAAGAAAAGTTGATGGAAGACTGATGACGGACGGACGACGGACGGACACACCCTGGATGGTCGCCACGGCATAAGCTCACTTGGCCTTTCTGGTCAGGTGGGCTAATAATCAGCTGATAATACAATTGTCACTAGATAAAGATTTGATAACAATTTGTCTGAAAATCGTTGACGCAACAACTTTCAATCAAATTGTTTTCGAAGTAATCAGCCGCGAAGTCAACGTTGCAAGACTTGCTGAAGATATTTTGTGCAACTTTATTGACAATCATTTCTTACTATGGCAGCAACAGTGTTGTCAATTCTTTCTCATAATAATCAGCAGACTTCCTGTTTTGTTTGTGAGCAAGTGTATACACAATTAGTTACCTAGGCCTAATATTGCATGCGTATTTCAGAGTGAAATATGTTCACAAAGACCAAGCAGTCCGCCAGCACATGCACGACCGCCTCTGACATGCCTACAGTGAACAGAATAATATGCTTACCTCCTGATTGACAATGAAATGAACAGAACTTTCGAGCATATTTGAGACTGGGTCTCGATTCCGTATATCAGATAGGCCTAACTTGTTGTGTATGCATTTGGTAGCTAACAAAAAAAGAAAGCCCGCTGATTATGCTGAGAGAAAATTGACAACGCTGTTGCTGCCTGAGTAAGAAATGACTCAATAAATTTGCTCAAAATATTTTCAGCATGTCTTCACATTGACTGCCCTGCTGATTATTTTGAGAACAATTTGATTGAAAGTTGTTTCATCAAAGATTTTCAGCCAAATTGTTATCAAAACTTTGTCTAGATCCTTGCATTACTATTGCTCTTTCCTTCTCTGAAGGGAAGCGTAGTAGGATGAATTTTTTACAGCCAACGTTTGCTGGGTATTGTGGTTATAGCTAGTGACTTGAAGGCTTCTTCAGGTATCTCCATATTCTCTCTAATGATGAGATCCGTAGTAATTCGCTTGAATGCTATATCTCAGAATGAGGCAAGAAGAGGGTTAATCCAATACCCAGTGCCACTAAGTAGGTCGTTAAGCATAACGACAACCTCATTGGCTGATAGCTATCACATGACCTTGTTGGTAGCAACCAAGACTTCATTCCCTTGATGAATCCAGTCATACAATGTATAATCCAGCTTTATGCAGATCCATGAAGAGGCAGATGATCCTATCACTACTTGACTCTGCATATCTGACTAAAGCTGAAATTAAAATTAACCTAATTTTTCTACATTATAAGACTGGACATTTCTGTCAGAAATACCCAAATATGTTGAATTCTGTCATATCTGGGTATAACATAAAGGCTGAAGACTATAATGAATATCTTTCCTGAATATGACTATACTAATAAGATATGACCATTTAATTTTGCATTAACCCTGTTAGTGATCTTGATAGACATGTGACACGAGTCCAGGCAAAAACGATAGGACCTAACAGGGTTAATGGACAGCTTCTTCTGAAAAGGAAGAAAGTTTATGAATTATAATGGGATTTACCCAAGAATTTGACTGACTGAGTTTTGAACAGAAACTCTGCCCTGGGATAAAGAATAATGCTATTACCTGTAAATTGAAATCTATCCAATTCAGCAGAAAGGACATGAATTTCAGAACGACGGCTAGCTAATGCTACTGCTAATAAAAATACTGCTTTGAGGGTAAGATGTTTTAAACAAACAGAAACTAAGGGTTCAAAATGTTTCCCAGCAAAAACCTGTAATAAAAGCGAAAGGTTCCAGGAAGGAAGGGGTTTCTTAAAAGGTGAATGTGAATTACCCATACCTTTAATGAGGTCGTGAAATGAATTTTTGACAATTTGACAAAGGAGTTCAGACCAAATCGATAGGAACTGACAATGTTAACTGAGAGCTTTTTCTGATAGAAAAGGAAACCAGAAAATCTGTGACCTGAGTCCCAGAGACCTCAGAGGCCAGGATAGAATGGTCTGAATCCCATTTTTTGAAAAACTCAAATCAAGCCTTATACATGTAAATGTTTTGAGTGGAAGTTCTGAGGGATTTCTCCAAAAGTTCCTGAGATCTGACTGAAAAGATTGACGAAGTAAGGGGCAACTTGACAACTCCCAGACTGAAAGGCGAAAGATTTCTAGATTTTGATGGAGAATCCTGCCTCTACTATTCTAGGACAATAGATTGTGGGAGACAGGAAGTAACAGAGGGAGATCTACAAGAAGGTCCAGGAGATTCGGAAACCAGGATTATGTCGGCCAAAGCGGAGCTATTAACAGGACCACACAAGGATGTTGCCTGATCTTTCAGAGTACCAAAGGAATGAGAATTGTAGGGGAAAAAGCATAAGCGAACATGTTGTCCCAAGACTGAGGTAGAGTATCTACTGAGAGCCATGACTTCCGGAAAGGGAGATATGAAGGTGGATATCTTTCTGTTCTTGCCAGAAGCAAACAGGTCTATGAGGGGATGACCTAACTGGAGAAAAATTGACTGGGCTACAGCCCATTTCAACTCCCATTCCGTTTCTGGGAACCTGGAAGGACGAGATAACTGATCGGCCAGAAAATTCAATTTGCCTGGGACATGGGATGCACGAAGAGAAAAGCTGCGGGATTTGCACCAGTGAAGCACGATCAGTGACTCTCAACAGAGACTGGCCTGGACACCCACACACACACCCACCACGCCGATGATTGAAGAATGAGACTACTGTGAAATTTCCAAAAAAGTTGGTCTCGATCCCAGGTTGATTCATAATAAGGAAAAATTAGTTACCTCTCCGGGATCGGCCAACATCCAGACCCATGGCCGGGAAAAACCCGGTCCCGGGCCTGGCTGCCACACTGGGGAAATTGATAATCCAGAATGACTGGCCCCGCCCCGGCCCGGCCCGGAGCCAGGTCAGGAAAACTGGAGCCTGACCAGAGAGGGGTGGACCCAGACCAGGAAAAAGACCCGGGCCAGGGCCGGCACGCCCCGCCCCGGCCCGGAGCCAGGTCAGGAAAACTGGAGCCTGACCAGAGAGGGGTGGACCCAGACCATGAAAAAGACCCGGGCCGGGGCCGGCACTTACAACATAAGATGATGAGACTGATTTGGTAGAACTCAATGGATGTGAGATCAGTTGTGGGTGTGATAGGTGGTGAGAACCAGGACTGACTTACGACCCGCTTCGGCGCAGGCTGCGGAATGTTGAATGGTGAAATACAGGACCGACTTATGACCCGCTCGGGCCCGAGAGGATAAACCAAACTCTGGCCACATGTGCGCAGGCTGCAGAATGTTGATAGACAAAGAATGATCTGATGTATCCCGGAATGGTATGACTGGCTTATGAAAAGGCGGCGAACGAGGCGAAACCCGAGTTTTTGTACTCTTGTTCTTCCCATTTTTTTGTGGTACCTCTGAAACAATGTAAATCAGTGAGTTGTAATTTCTTAGATTTAGAAAATAGGCGCTTCCTGGGAACAGACAGCTCCAATGCTTCACAATCAACTACGTCAAGAGATGAAGCATTGGTAACTGACTGGTCCAGGATAATCTTATTGACCCTACTGTCAATAGACGAGTCAATATTGTGAACTTGTTTCTGGAGACATTCCATAGATAGTACAATTTTTTCACGGATGGCTGAATCCGCCGTGGCCTCGGGTTTGGCCTTTATTTTAGCCACCGACCTTGAAGGAGAAGGATTCCCAGGAATATTTAAGAGCTCTGGGGAATTTGGTTTAAAGAATGGCATTCTGGCAGATTGGGACCATGACCCGCATATCAAACAGGTCGATTCTAAAGTACATGGTGTACATTACCAAGACACGTGTCCGGCGTGTTCCGATTTTATGAATCTATGGCAACTGCCAGAAAGACTGATCGAATGATTCCGATTCTTTTCTTTGACTTTCTCCTTGGTCTACTTCGGAGACTTTCTCAAATCTGAATCGTAATAACAGAGATTTGATAGAGTAAAGCTCCAAATATGACTCAGGATTAGCCAGCGCTAATCCCAAGATTTATTGATAGAGACCCTAAAGATCTCTAATTTTAAAATTATTTTGGTTTTCTTTGAGAGAGTATGTTACTGAGATATCGCAGATTCATGCTCATTTGCAACAATCATTTCAATTCAGTAGCTTATACATGCTACTGTAATAGAAAAAGCAAAAAATAGACAACACATAGTCTATACACTCCGGGCGCAAGTAAACAAAACTGATAACATGCCTACAATGAAATTAGAAATGATCTTACAAATCATTATTAATGCACCAGGACCTATAACCACTTATCTTGGGAGGTTTTTAACGCATGTCCGACATCTTGATGATCCTTATGACTTTTTTCTATCCACAGCAATTCCAAGTTAGAAAATAACTTTTAAATTGGCTATAAAATTTTTTATACACCCTTCCCTTCAACAGTAGGAAAAGGAATGAAGCCTTGGTTGCTACCAACAAGGTCATGTGATAGCTATCAGCCAATGAGGTTGTCATTGTGCTTAATGACCTACTCAGTGACACTGGGTATTGGATTAACCCCCTTCTTGCCTCATTCTGAGATATAGCATTTAAGCGAATTACTATGGATCTCATCATTAAAGAGAGTATGGAGATACCTGAAGAAGCCTTCAGTCACTCTGTAACCACAATACCCAGCAAACATTGGCTGTAAAAATTCATCCTACTACACTTCCCTTCAGAGAAGGAAAGAGCAATAGTAATGCAAGGAGGTCAGTTGTAATGTAATGTAATGTAACTTGAGGTATTATCTGGAAACCCAAGGCAATGTGTCCTCATGACAATGACCTTTTCACCTAAAAAATTAACCCTTTAATGGTCAAGCCGCTGCAGTGGTCTTGAGGGAATGTCCATTTGCAGGCCAAGAGACTATTTTTGAAAATTTACCAATGGAATGCCTCCCTCGATAACCGAGCCAGTCATTCCAGTGGTAAATCTTCAAAAACAGTCCTCTCTTGGCCTCCAAATGGACATTCAGTAAACGAAAATGCAAAATTTCTTGACCAATCCTGACCATTAAAGGGTTAAGATTCATCTTTGTTCCCACAACTGCAAACAAGCACGTTTGATGATGAAGATCCCTCAAGTCATGCAACTAGAAATTGAGATAACAGCCTGGACACATGAAAAAAACCGGATGCTATATAGCACCATATATTTATAAGGGAGGGGAGATACTTAACACATTTAAATTTCTTACAGAAAATTTGCATTTGCTTACAGACTAAAAAGACAATTATTTGACAATTTATCACTGAAATGCCTGTCTTGATTATGGAGCCAGTCATTCCAATGGTAAAATTTTCAAAAATAGTCTTCTTGGTCTTCAAATGGACATTTCACAAGACCGCTATAGATACCGTCCTGGGCGTTAAAGGATTGAAATATTTATGAGCAGTTGCTTACCTGAAATCTATAATAAGTATTATCATTTTTAACACAGAGAACATGATCATCTATAGGGAAGAAGTATCCATGTGAAGACATTAGACTCGCCAGATGAATTGCCTCCGCTGAAAAACAAATCAAAATAGCAGATATGATACACAATAATTTCTTTACACTCTATTAGAAATATTCTGTTGAATAGTCAATACATGTATTTTGAAATGTATTTGACTGGAAGCAGCAGCTGTCACTGTAGTCAATAAAATTTGAAGTGAATGAAATGATCGTGTGACTGGAGGTTTATTAGCAGTGATAAGATGCTTATATAAGTAGCCTGTTCCCTTTAGCAGTGATACTGTCGGATAGCTATATAAGTAGCCTGTTCTCTTTAACAGTGATACTGTCAGATAACTATATAAGTAGCCTGTTCTCTTGAGCAGATAGCTATCTAAGTACCCCGTTCTCTTTAGCAGTGATACTGTCAGATAGCTATATAAGTAGCCTGTTCTCTTTAGCAGTGATACTGTCAGATAGCTATATATGTAGCCTGTTCTCTTTAGCAGTGATACCGTCAGATAGCTATATAAGTAGCCTGTTCTCTTTAGCAGTGATACTGTCAGATAGCTATCTAAGTAGCCTGTTCTCTTTAGCAGTGATACTGTCAGATAGCTATATAAGTAGCATGTTCTCTTTAGCAGTGATACCGTCAGCGACTACGCTTTGGGCGATATATGGGATGACCACAGATTCCAGTATTGTCATGTAATATATTGCTGTTCTAATCTGTACCTGGGACCATGTCTCCCAGGGGTTGCTAATGTGAATAAATCTATGGTATTTCTCTTGTTTCGCCCAAACAACTCTTGTACGTTTTGCTTTACCTGTCCATATTGGGTGGGATGGAGGGCTCTGCCCCACCCCCCCTCTTGCATTAATGGGAATATTAATATCATTAATATGCTATTAATGCAGGAGAGGGAGGGAGTCTTTGGCCCAGCCTGTTTTCACATCCATCTCTGTTAATCCCTGAATACACCAAAGCAGGAAATAACCATCCAGTGTTTTGTCGGTGTCTTGTCTTGTAAATACATGTCACTGGTCCTTGGTCACACCTGTGTGGCTTCCCCTGGACTCCTGCCATCTCGTCCACACTCAACCCCAGTTAATGTGCGCAGTTCCCTGAACCAATCCTGACCCTTCGTATGGTTAACCATGCCCTATGCGCATGTGCACTTCACCCAGGGTTGGAATAGGCGACCAATTGGAATTGAGTATCGTCATTCTTAAACCACTGTCTGGCTCTCAGAGCCAGAAATCTGCCATTCGCTTCTCTAGCCATATCTCTTCAGTATGTCAATTTAATTCTCCAATCCCCCCCTCCCTGTGCGTATCCTTACATTGGCGTATCACCCTCTGAATGGTGTATTACTATTATATCGGTTGTGTATTGCATAGTATATATTTAATCTTGTTTATAACATATTAAATTGTTTGTTGTGGATGACCATAGATTCCAGTATTGCCATGTAATATATTGCTGTTCTAATCTGTACTTGGGACCACGTCTCCAAGGGGTTGCTAATGTGAATAAATCTATGTTTTTTCTCTTGTTTCGCCCAAACAACTTGTGTACATTTTGCTTTACCTGTCCGTATTGGGTGGGATGAAGGGTTCTGCATCCCCCACCCTCCCGCTCCAGCATTAATGATCAGGTTGCTATATAAGTAGCCTAGTCTGTTCTCTTAATGGGGTGAAACTGGTAGATGTCTAAATAAAGTCCATCTGAATGTGTTGTTCCCTGACATGAAATTCGTACACTTTCAGGAGAAACTTTTCGATTTTCGTGATGGAGCTATGTAGTTTTGATTGTGATGTCAGCTATCATGTGACATATTTGTCTATGACATCAGATATATGAGTGACAGACCAGATTTATTATCAAAAGCACCTGTATTAAAGAACCACCAAGACATAACTTGATGTGCCACCTGCTATCAGTCATAGTTACCAGCCTAAGCACCCCGTTAGAAGATAAACATTATTGACAGGTTTGATGAGATACAATCTTTGCTCAGAGTTACTTTGGATTGTCATCAGCGCCTTCATGAACAAACCTACAAACAGTTCTAGCTGGATGTTCAGTTTATGATACATGCAGTGACAACATTAAAGCTGAACAGTCATGCTAAAATAATTCATGCTTATCCCCTACCAGTAACCTAGTCCTATCAATAAATTTATGTTTTTGGTAACTCTATTGCGAGTCCAGGCATTGATTCATTAAACCAGACACACACAACCCTTCTGAGTCACTATAAAACAATTCCTACAGTGCAGTGAGCTATCAGTTAGTCACCATATGTGTTACGCATGCATTTGACTGGTAATCACCACACAATGCAGCGATGTGCAGAGCTATCGCTGGTGTATTACTTAGCTGCCAAGCACTCACAGCAACATGTATCCGGCCAACTGTGAGCTCTATCATGCCTATGTACCGAGCGAATCCTTTTATAATGCACTAGGTATGTTAGACGGGTCTTGTATATAACCCTTAACACTCTGATGTCAAAATCTTTAATTTTCAAATTAAATTTAAAGATAAACTGGTATACATTTTTCAACACATTTGGTGGATGATGGTGCTGTCGTAGACAGCAACATCGTACGCCAAAATTGTTGAAAATTGTACACCAGTATTACCTCGCTATTGACACAGTAAAAGATAGAATATTGGCATCAGAGTGGTAACGGTTAAAGAAACAATACCTGGACTCATAACAGAGTTACTGAAAATGAATATTTATTGATAGCACTATATTACTGGTAGGAGATAAAACTGCTTCTTTTAGCATGATCGCTCAGCTTTAAGACAATAATGGTATCCATAAATGAATACCAGTAATAAAGCAAACTACATAGCAGACTATGAAATTACAGCGCTATTAAAGCTAGACATGATTCTGTGTTTTACATTCATGATAAAAGATACATAAAAATCTGCATGATAATCTAGCATTTACTCAGTCACAATAGGCCACCTGGGAAGAGAACTTTTATGATTTATTAACCCTTTAACCATCAATTATCTCATTAAAAATTTCCATTTGCAGACTGACATTAATTATAATTAACACCCTATTCACCCATTAACTGTTTAGTGGTAAAACGAGCCAAAACTGTCCTTACCAGAAGGCTATTTATTTAAATTTTACCACGAATGACTGGCTCATTCCATAAACTTCTAAAATAGGCTTATCTTCGTTTCAAATGGGCATTCCGCAAGCGAAAACTTTTTAAACACATCTTGACCATTAAAGTGTTAATGACCTTTAATGTCAGTCAAAAAATAGTTTCTGCAGTGGTCATGCAGTCAAGAGAAGAAGATATTAATAGACACACCATTACCATGACCGCCATGCCGCTGCAATTAAGCATTTCCAAAATATTTTCTGGAAATGAGAAAATTCATCTATCTTAAGATTTGACTGGTCATAAATCCGAGTTTCCATTAGAAAAGTTTCATGCATGTTTCATGCATGATGCTTGCACACATTTTTTTCATCTTGTGTTATCTGAAGCAAATGTTTCCATACAACATTGATTGGTGTGAGGCGCCGGAAAAAAATTGGCTGACTGAATTTGTTACCGCAACAGTGCGACACCATGCGGGAAAATGCTGCACTGCCATTTTGCAGTTTCAAGGGTGGAAGAGTTTGCTATTTAACACTTTAACCCTCAAATTTGTTCAACAAAATTTAATTTTACTCATAAAAAATGTCCATAAATTGCAGACCACGATAATATTTTTGAAACGTTATCACTGGAATGAAGGGCACGTTTATTGAGCCAGTGATTCTTTATAAAAAAAATTTAAATAGTATTCGCTCAGGTCTGCAAATGGACAATTCTCAGGAGCACAACAGACATGACAGAAGCCATTTTTGGGCTGTCATGAGTGTTAAAGGGTTAAGGATAAAACCAGCCAAACTGGCTTCAGCTTTTCTCTTAATAAATGTCCATTTGCAGGCCAAGAAGACCAGTGTTTTGCAAAGTCAGCACTGGAATAACTGGTTTGAGAAACGCGCGCGAGTCATTCTAGTGGTCTTATTTTATACAAGTCAGGCCCAAGGACCTGTGACGCTCACCTGGAACATTAGCATTTGAACCTTTTTCCTTTAAATAGACATAATGGCCGTTTCGGAAAATCCAAGGTGACCACGACACGCGCGCACGCACGCACGCACGCACACACACACCGACAAATTTACCAAACCAAGCAAAATTCTTTCAGTAAATCCAAGACGGGCAACAAAATATCGACCAATCAGAATTTTGAAGGGAAGTTCTAGAACCTACAACCGCAAGATCTTTTCGGCCAAATTTGGTTAAAATCAACCAAACGGCTAAGGAGATGCACTTTGACAATTTTTCATAAAATCTAAGGTTTTCACCAAACAAATTGACCAAGCAAATTCTGAATACAAGTTCTAGAGTATACCGACAGGATAGGATCCTTCTAGCCAAATTCTGTTGAAATCTGTCAAGCAGCTAAGCCTCACATTGACAATTCCCAGTACATTATTCGTAAAATATAAGATTTTCATCCCAAACAATTGAGCAAGCAAAATTCTGAATATAAGTTTTGGTGAAGCCTACCACCATAGAAACCTTTCAGCTAAATTTGGTTGAAATCTACCAAGCGATTAAGGAGATGTGTTTTGACAATTTCCGGTAAATTTTTCATAAAATTTAAGATATTCAACCCAAAAATTAACAAATCAAGATTCTGAATAGACGTTCTCATGCCTAGCTCGATAGGGACCTTCTAGCCAAATATGGCTGAAATCCACCTGGCAGTTAAGCAGTAGATGGGTTTTGTTACTTTCCGGTAAATTCTTTACAAAATCTAAGATTTTCATCAAACAAACTGGCCAATCAAAAATTTCAAGATCCTCAAAGCCAATTTTGGTTGAAATATGTCAGGAAGCTAAGGCAGAGATGCATTTTGACAATTGCTGGTACATTCTTTCACAAAATCTAAGATTTTCACCCACAAAAATCACCAATTAAAATTCTGAATAGAAATTATAGAGCCTACCACTATACAATCCTATTTGTTCAAATCTGTCAAGAAACCAAGGAGGAGATGCATTTCGACACTTTTCGGTAAATTTTTTACAAAATCTCAGATTTTCACCCAAAAGATTTTCCCAATCAAAATTCTGATTAAAAATTCTAGAGCCTACCACGATAGAATCCTTCCATGAAAATTTAGATGAAATCTGGCAAAAAGCTAAGGATCAGATACATTTTGACACTTTCCGGTAAATTTTTTATATAATCTAAGATTTTCACCGAAAAACAATACAAATGTTG
This sequence comes from Chaetoderma sp. LZ-2023a, assembly GCA_034401795.1. Lineage (NCBI taxonomy): Eukaryota > Metazoa > Mollusca > Caudofoveata > Chaetodermatida > Chaetodermatidae > Chaetoderma > Chaetoderma sp. LZ-2023a. The sequence continues at coordinate 130,114,828 of CM067373.1, read as the reverse complement.
GAATAGAAGTTCTAGACCTATCTCCATAGGATCCTTCTAGCCAAATTTGGTTGAAATCTGTCAAGAAGCTAAGGAGATACAATTTGACACCTTCCAGTACAGTTTGTATAAAATCTAAGAAGTTCCAGAGTCTACCACTATAGGATCTTTCCAGGCAAATTTAGTTGGAGTCACCACTTAAATGACTAACAACACAAGTGTCACTGACGCTATTAATCAATGGGAAAAGCACTATTAGTTGTCAATGGGACAAGCGTAACTGATGCCACTGGTCAATGGAAGCATGGTCCTTGGCCTTATTGGGTTATAAATCAAGTTTCGCTGATACAATTTACAAAGGGGGTAAGAATAACTTATGCAACTGACCAGTGAGGGCACAGGTTCCTGACATTATTGACCAATGAGGCAAGTGTTACAGACACAATTGACTAATGGATCATCATAACTGATGCGATGGACAAATGCAGCAAGGGTCCTTGGCATTATTGATGAGACATTCATCCCTGACACTAATAACAAACAAATCAAGTGTCATTTAAACTATTGACCCATGGGATAAGAAGCCATTGTCAATGAAAAGCATAACCGGTCACAAGAATCAATGGGTCAAATCTCTGGGAAAATATTGTGCCGTAAAAATGTGTGCATGAAAAAAGTGTGTGTATACCTGACACTACTGACCACCAGAGAAAGCTTCACTGACTCATGGGGCACACATAACTGATGGCATTCACAAATGAGGCAATGGTCACAGGCAACGACTTGGAGTGGAAATTATGGAATACTATCAGTGTCCTTGACATTATTGACCAACGAAAAATGTACCACTGATCAATGGGGCAGACAACCTGTCACTCTGTGTCGGTTACAGAGCCAGTTATTCCAATGGTAAAATTTCATAGATAGTCTCTCTTAGACATCACTCAAGACCCGTAGGTCTGCAGAGGCCAGTTTTGATGGATTAAATCGTTTAAATGTGTATTAGTATTACATGTTTGCATGTATGAACACAACAGTGGAAACAATGAACTATCAGTAACTCACTTGTCTCGTCAACATCCAGGTTCCTCATCATCCAATTAACCAGATCCTGACCTACAAGTTAAAAAGAAATTTTAAAAATATGTTTAAAAATAAACACAGGGAAAAGCAACTACCAGTATATATTATAAACTTGTACACTTGATAAAGCTCATTCCGAATGAGATCTCATTAACACTTTAACACTCAAGAAGACTATTTTTGAAAATTTACCATTTAAATGACTGCTGGTTAACCGGCTCGGTTAGATCCAGTTATTCTAGTGGTAAATTTTCAAAGATAGTCTTCTTTTGGTCTGCAAATGGACATTTCCCAAGACCACTGCAAAATCTGTTTTGGGCTGATATGCGTGTTAATTCTTTAACCCTCATATCAGCAAAAAATAGTTTCTGCAGTGGTCTTGAGAAACATCCATTTGCAGACCAAGAAGACTATTTTTGAAAATTTACCACCGAAATGATTGGTTCGATAAGCAAGCCAGTCATTCTAGTGGTCAATTTTCAAAAATAGTCCTTGCTTGGTCTGCAAATTGACATCTTATTTGAAAAAATTAAAATTTTCTTGAACAAATTTGAGGGTTAAAGGGTTAAACCTGTGGGATAAACATGGCAATATACAAAATGTCAAGAAGCACAGTTTGAGATCCTCTAATTGCCAACACACATTGGTGTGAAAGATTCTGTTATGTTAACATATATTATTATATAAACAAGAGGCCTATTCACCTGGAACATTGACAATTCAACTAGAAAGGCATGTCTATATATAGAGAAATTGTCACTTTCAATGATGCATAGGGGGGTTACCAGTCAGCATGTATGATGCCACTTGGGTCCATGGAATGGATCCAATGAGAAACACGTTCTAACGTGTGGCCAATATATTGGCGATGTCATGGAATTGTGTAGTCAACTCTACGATAGCGCTGTCATAGCCCAGGAAGATGTGGTTACCATGGGCTGTGGAGGCTTCATGGTAGGCATCTTGTGAAAGCAGTGTGATGGAGTGGAGCTGATCAATGATAGCCCCACACCCTTTAGGACGTTTTGTTCATACCCCATGGTGCTTGGTGCAAAACAAACCATAGCAGCAAGGATACAGTATCCATCATAGCTAATCTGTGTCTGAAGGCTGGCGTGTTTGTATTAGTGTTTGCATGTCTCCACGCTCAAAGCTGCCTCATATTTAGTATCAAACCTTCTTCACTCTTCTGGTAGAACTCAATGGCCGATTTACACCTGATACTGATCTTAGTGAAGATCGTGTCCAGAATGCTAGGCCTATTAGGTCTTATGCCTTAACTCTTTAACACTCATATCAGCCAAAATCAGCTTCTACAGTGGTCTTGATAAATGTCCATTTGCAAACCAAGAGAAGACTATTTTTGAAAATTTACCACTGGAATGACTGGCTCAATAACCGAGCCAGTCATTCGTGGTAAATTTTCAAAAACAGCCTTCTCTGGATCAAACGGAAAAGAGCTATGCACACTTGCACCCCTATGCTAGTAACTTTTCCATTATATAAATGTACACCAGTCACCTCAACCTATAGACACCCACTTGTACTATACTTGAAACACCACAAAATTCCATAAAACTATGGACAACACAGGGAACAAGTAAATACAAATGAAAGAACAAACACATTTTTTCTCAATAATTTGCATAGACCACCCATTTTTGTCATCCTAACTTTGCAGCCAACTACGGACAACTGCAGATAGAGGTGGACAATGCCCTACTGTTGCGGACAACACACTGTGCTGTCAACTGCGGACAATGAGGTCAAGGGAATCGACCCTAATGACATAATAATGATGTAAGTTAATCCAAAGCAGACAACTGCGGCCAACCACATGACGCAATTGGTTTTACTGTTGACAACTGTAGACAAGTTTCATAGCAACATTGTACACATTGTAGACATGGGCCCCACCTCAGGCCTCTATATAATGCATAAGACCCGATAGGCCTAGAATTCTGGACTCAATCTACACTAAGATCAATGTCAGGTGCAAATCAGCCATTGAGCTCCACCAGAAGAGTGAAGAAGATTCCATATATAGAGCCCTGTACATTTTACTTAACAAATTCAACAGTTGTGATCAGAAGCATACAAAATGTGGCTGGACATTTTAGGAATAATATTTTAAACAATTTCCTGGACATTTTTAGAAATTCAAGATGCCAGTCATCTTAACCACTTTCCTGGATATTTTCGAAAAATTCAACATGGTTAAATGAAAAAAATTATCTATCAAATTTCTGTGTAAGTTTTCTTTTTGAACCTACCTCCTTGGCCTACATGTATTTTTTGTTTAGTTTCAAATAAAATCACCAAGCAGTTTGGGAGATATTTAAAAAGATTTTTTACAGCCGTATCAGATATCAAATGTATTTCTAAAAACAGTGCCAAATCTAGCCTGGCTTTCACCCAAATCATCCAATCAGCTTCATTCGAACAATCTTGGCTCTATCACCTAAGAATGCCTCCTGACAAATTTGGTTTGTAATCAGCCCAGTGGTTCTCGAGATGGTTAATGGAAAAATCGATGACAGATGACTGTGAGACAAACAGATGATGAATGGTCGTCATGGCATAAGCTCATTTGGCCTTTTAGGCCACTTGAGCTAAAAAAACATTTCATCTCTGTCAACTCCACGATTTATTAGTATTTTATATATCTCATATACATGTACATGTATCTGCCTGCATCAGTTTACCAATGTAAACATTCACAGTCAATGTCTGAAAGACACCATTTGTACAGCCACACCAATCATCATCTGAGGGAGCTGATTGATTGATTGAATTTTTGCATCATATTTCATCACTACTAGTACATTTGACAACATTTTGTAAATAAGAAGAGAAAGTAATATATACATCATCACTGCTAGGCGACACCACCACACGCACCCACCCCGCAATGGCAGACATGTTAGTGAGATGACATAATCCCACTGGTTTGTATTAGATGCACTGATGTATGCACTGATAAGGGGGGGGGGAAGGGAATAATGACTATGAATAAAAACTATAACTAAACAAGGACAAATTTGTCCAATACCTGCGTCGTTGATATATTTTTCAGTCATTCCGCCATAAGCTCAAGAGTCTATTTTGCAAACAATGTTGCTGAAAGCTGTTGCTGTTATTTTTAATTTTTGACAGTAAAATTGGCATACATTTTCGGGACCCCACAGACACCCATCACCCAAAGTTCCGAAAAGATCGCTCGATTAGAGTCATTGAAAATTGCTTCAAAGATGTCTATTTTGAAAACAATGTTGTTGCGTTATAGTCTTTAGCCACAAAGTTGGCATATTTGTTCGGGAACGCATGGGCAAGTTTCCACTCAAGTTTTGAGAAGATTGCACCAGTACAACCATTATTGAAGAATGCGTAAAATGTCAATTTTGTAAACTGTTGCTAAAAGCTGTTGCTGTTGCATTTTAGACCCCAGGATCACATGGACAAGCTTCCATCCAAGTTTGGAGACGATTGCGCCAATAGAACAAGAGGTATAGTAAAATGTGTAAAAATGTATATTTTGAAAATTGTTGTTAAAAGCTGTTGCTGTTGGTCTGCTCAGGATCCGATGGACATACTTCCCTCCACATTAGGAGATAACCCCTCAAGTAGAACCACAGTTATTCAAAGTGTCTTAAGAACAACAAATAACAACAACAACAACAACAACAACAACAACAACAACAACAACAACAATAAGAAGCACTCTATGCTCGCACAAACCATTGCGTCTAGCGACGCGGGTAAAAGGAATGTTAAGCCTTCCCATGAAGTTTCATCCATATACTCTAAGCAAAAGTAAAGTTAACGAAAAACAACCCAAAATTTGAATGGATGAAGGGTCAGAAGACAGGTGGATGGACAGACTGATTGACTGACCAACAAAAGAACATGCAGTTCCCTCCTACCATTGGCCACCTTCCCATGAAGTTTCGTCATGATACGCCAAGTAAAAATAAAGCTATCAAACGAAAATCCAAAATTTGTACGGATGGCCGGCTACAAACTCAGAAAGATGGATGGAAGGAGTGACTGATGCACAAGCAAAAGTAGTTATCGAACAAAAACCCAAAATTTGCACATCCACACACACACACACACACACAAACTCAAAAAGGAAGATGGATGGATGGATGGACTGACTAACCCACATAATAATGTGCAGCTCCCTACTACCATAGCCAACCTTCCCATGAAGTTTCATCATGATACTTCAAGCAAAGGTAAAGCTATCAAAATGAAAATCCAAAATTTACACAGATGCATGGACACAAACACAGAAAGACGGATGGATGGATGGACTGACTGACCCACAAAAGAATGTGCAGTTCCTTACTATAACATAACCAATCTTCCCATGAAGTTTTGTCACAATGGTCCAAGCAAAAGTAAAGTTATCCAACAAAAATACAAAATTTGCATGAACAGATGGACACAAACTCAAGAGACAGATGGATGGATGGATTGATTGACCCACAAAATCAGATGCAGTTCTCCACTACCATAGCCAACCTTCCCAGGAGGTTTTGTTAGGATACTGAAAGCAAGTGTAAAGTTATCGAATGAAAAACAAAAATTTGCAAAGATGGATAGACACAAACTCAGAAAGACGGATGGATGGATGGAGGGATGAATGGACTGGCCCACAAATAATGTGCAATTCCAGTAACTACCATAGCCAACCATCACATGAAGTTTCATCATGATACGCTAAGCAAAAGTAGTAATCGAACAATAATCCAAAATTTGCATGTATGTCGATGGACACAAACTCAGGAAGACAGATGAATGCCAAGTAAAAATAAAGCTATCAAAGCAGATGAACGGATGGATGGACTGACTGACCCACAAAATAAGGTGCAGTTTCCTACTACTATAGTCAACCTTCCCATGAAGTTTCGTCACAATAATCCAAACAAATTTATGTAAAGTTATCGAATGAAAACCTATGTGTGATAGACACATGGACGGACGGATACACAGATAGACAGAAGCAAAACACACACACACACACACACACACACACACACACACACACACACACACACACACACACACACACACACACACACACACACACACACACACACACACACACACACACACACACACACACACACACACACACACACACACTCACTCACTCACTCACTCACTCACTCACTCACTCACTCACTCACTCACTCACTCACTCACTCACTCACTCACTCACTCACTCACTCACTCACTCACTCACTCACTCACTCACTCACTCACTCACTCACTCACTCACTCACTCACTCACTCACTCACTCACTCACTCACTCACTCACTCACTCACTCACTCACTCACTCACTCACTCACTCACTCACTCACTCACTCACTCACTCACTCACTCACTCACTCACTCACTCACTCACTCACTCACTCACTCACTCACTCACTCACTCACTCACTCACTCACTCACTCACTCACTCACTCACTCACTCACTCACTCACTCACTCACTCACTCACTCACTCACTCACTCACTCACTCACTCACTCACTCACTCACTCACTCACTCACTCACTCACTCACTCACCACCACCACCACCACCACCACCACCACCACCACCACCACCACCACCACCACCACCACCACCACCACCACCACCACCACCACCACCACCACCACCAAACCCCACCACCACCACCACCACCACCACCACCAAACCCCACACCCCTACTCCCTCTGCAAAAGCGAGGGATATCAAAATATTCAACAAAACATTTTTACATCATGCTCAAAATTGTACTATAACGTGTTTCTGACTTTTTTTGTTTTGGGAAACATTTTACATTATTTCTGAGTTGTACTGTATGTCGCTATAGAGAGCAATGTTATTAGTGCGAGATAAGATGATATACCGCTATGTAATTTTATGCAATGGATAATAAGCTTGCTTAAGTGATAATATAATTTACTGTATGTGTTTATAATGTAATAAATATGGACAGCATTATATACTGAGTGACAAATGTGCGTATGTATTGATAATAGTCACTTTTCTGGCGTGCTACAGCTTCTGGGTCAATATAAAATCAGAACTCAACTGACAGAAAACGAATTCGAAGTGGACCGATTGTTTGATTACACAAGGTAATTTCATAGTAATCTGTCACTTCTGTTTTCAGATAGAAGGCCAGTTGAGATCAGAGGCTGATTATAAACATGAGAAGCGTCCGTGAGCGCGCGGTTTGGGATCCTGCATCGAAACGCAATCAGTCTAACCTGGCGCAAAAATCAATACAAGTGCCTCCCAGCTGTGAAAAATGTCACAATCACTGGCGCATGTGTGGCTTTCTAGCCAGGAGCACAGCGTGAGTTAGCCATGGTTTTCTTCTCCAGCCAGACACTGTCTCCATCACTGTCATTGCAGGCCAAGCTTTATTTGACTGTTGGCGGACTTTAGCCATCAGAGAATCAAAAGCAGATGACTATGCGTGTGAATTGCAACAAGATTTCTGGTCAGACCATGAATTACAGACACATATCTCGAGATAATGGACTTTACAACGGAGAATGAGTACAAGTTATCAAAGAAATTTATCTACAGATTTCTGGATATTCAGCAAATGAAGACAAGAATGGTTGATTTTATGGTCAGTTACAGTCAAGATAACAGAAATCTCTGCCGCCATCTGACAGCATGGGGGGGGGGGGGGGGGGAGAAGGCCTACAAACAGAAGACATTGATTGTTAACTTCCATGTACTTTTATATACTTACACCTTTAAAATTTAAAATGACCCTGAAATGGGAGTTTTCCGCCTCATCTTATTCAATCTTGGTACAATAATAATTACTTGTATTTCAGATTCTATGTTAATTGCGTTCAGACATCCTAATTTGAAGTTTCATAACAGCATATGCGAGAAAATGGTTTGCTCTGAAATAATTTAGGCATGGGTCTAACTGAATGATGACACATGTAACCCTTACCACCCTGATGTCAATATTCTATCTTTTATTGTGTCAATGTCAAAGAAACTGGTGTACATTTTTCAACAATTTTGGTGGAAGATGTTGCTGTCCACGACACCAGAGCGGTAAGGGCTAAATGTGTGTATGCTCATGCACAAACAAACTACCTATAGACAGAAATGCTACTGCATATTTTATATTTCCCTTTAACATATTTGAGGACATGATAACAGCAGATGAGAATTTGAATTGATACGGTATGGTACCGCATTGTACAGTATATGGTAGGCTACAGTAGTACTGCATGATATGGTACAGTAAGGTACAGTACCGTACAGCATGCCAAGGTACAGTACAGTATGGTATCATACAGGTCATGGTATTATATAGTATGGCAATTCATAGGGCCGGCAGAGGATGAGGAAATATCTCAGCCCTATGGTAACTGTGAGTATTATTGTTAAATCATATTGAATACAAGAGGCCTGTGTCACTCACCTGGAGCACTATGCATGTTTGTCAAAATTGTTGCTGGGTGGTTTAGGAGTAGTATTTTAAATGAGTTTGTGGACATTTATGCAAGTCAAATATTGCCGCCATTATTAACAGGCTACATTTTGATTGGTTCACTGCGGCCATATTTCTGACATCTGACATAGCTCCTTCCCTTAAAAAACTTTAATGGCACTCAGTGCCTAATCATATCGCCCAAATTTTGTCCCAATCTGCTCAGTGGTTCTGGATTTGTTTTGGCAAAAAATAGGTTATCCAAGATGGCCGCCAAACCTTTTGGCCAATTAAGCTCCCTTGAACAAACTTGGTGCAGCTCTTGCCCTAGATGATATTTCATGCGTTTTGAATTGATCCCCCAAGCGGTTTTGGAGAAGATTTTTAAAGACATTTCTAAAAATCGACCAAAATCCAAGATGGCGCCAGAATACATTTTAAATTTCCCATTGCTTTAGTATGGGAGATTTTGGCGGGTCAGTGATCCAAGATAGCTGCTAAACCATTTATCAGACAGTCTCGAAAATGGCAAATTTGAAATCACAATATGCAAAAACATATAAAACCAATTTTGACCTCAAAATCCATCAAAT